>JAVIAB010000059.1:18784763-19384763 GCA_032433765.1 Megaustenia siamemsis | reverse complement strand
TATATGCTGACAATGTTGCCCGAGCAGCGACCATAGTTATGGCCTACTCTTTTCGATTTTAACTGCAATGGGCGAAACTGCGCTCGCACACGGGATATCCTATTTATTGCCGTTATCCGAGAGGGCGAGAAATCCGATATCACTACCCAAGAGATCAGCTAAGGGTAACGTCATAAAGAAACCACTAATTAATGTGTCCTATTTTCGAAAAAAAAAAAAAAAACCGTTTCACCGCTTCGGAGGCTCCTTGAAGTCCAGGTCCTTCCAGTGCTGAGGTCGACGTCGTATTTCTAGACTACCCATCCCCCTCCCCATCATGTTCCACAGAATGAGTGTAGATAGAGATCAATGCAACATTACGATGAAGTCTGTCAGTAATGTCCCAACGATCCCTAGATGGTAACGGCAGGATGAGGGAAGGAAGTGATCCACATTTGGGTGCAGGTCGAAGCTCACGTTTCAAGAGTTCTTTCTTTTAACAAGATCGTACATTTCTAACGATAGTATATTATTGTAATGCTAAATATGAGATTACTGGTCAGCCATATCCCCTACATTTGTTATTTCAGTCATGGTGAATTTAAAGTTGAAGATTTGAATCAAGTTACCGCTAACGATTTTATAGAAGCTGACCAAGTCTGCGATGCTACCTTTACCAAAGTTACCAGCACAATGTACACTGGCTCATTGGAAAATTGTATTAAGTACAGAAACCGAGTACGTATGTCGGACTTTAACTGTTAATATCGCTTTACTCCAGCCAACATTGTTCTAATTACTAGTCTTGTTTCTAAACGGTTTATTTTCATTTGCTGAATATTTCTGAAAGAAAGCATGCACACAATCATATTATCTCGTAATAGTGTGTTTAGATCCGATATACGGCTGTCGATAAATAAAACAAACTCAAGATCAAAATAATCCTTTGAATACTCACAAAATAATTGAAACATCCGAAAAGCTTCTCTCGTACATGCTAGAAATACTCCAAACGGTATTGAAGTCCAGAATGAAATATTGTTTATCCAACACTTTTTGTTTATTTGTAGTTGGTAATATATATGGCCCTTTTCGTCTTGTCAGACGGTCTAGTGGAGGCTATTGCGTATTTTTTTGAGGTATTGTTTTTGCCGAACAGCTTCTCTCGTGGCTAATTCTACCAATGTTTGACATACACACGCGGTCACATAATGAACAGGTCAGGCTCGCTGGTCCACAGGGTTTACCATCCTTTTTCATGAGTCTCTTCTCTTCTAAGTCCTGTCTTAGAACAGTCTCAAATGTTGTTATACCGTTCCTTATACGTGCTCTCCATGATGTGCGATCACTTGCCA
This sequence comes from Megaustenia siamemsis, assembly GCA_032433765.1. Classification (NCBI taxonomy): domain Eukaryota; kingdom Metazoa; phylum Mollusca; class Gastropoda; order Stylommatophora; family Ariophantidae; genus Megaustenia; species Megaustenia siamemsis. The sequence goes on along the minus strand of JAVIAB010000059.1, from coordinate 19,383,429 downwards.
GATGTTGCCAGTCGTTTTCACAGATGGCGAAGTCTTTCAGAGATGATTTGCAGATATAATACACCATGGTAATTATAGTCTGGGGTATTTCATGAAAGCGATGGCAAAAGAACCATGCCAGTTAACTGGTAAATAGAAAATAAAATTAATGGTTTGAAGATATGACTACCAAATAGAGGCCATATTTCGTGAAACAACGAACACAAACGTAAGACTTCACAAAAGTTGAATTTGTGAGAACACCAAATAAAACACGTCTAGCTGCTCCCACAGTTTCACCAGTTATCTGTCCATGAGGTGTCACACATCTATCGATGTGTCGAGGGATAAACAAGCACACCACCGTGACCAAGTGTTAGACTAACGGAGAGAAGGGGCGATGCCTCTTCTATTGATAGGGTATATTAGGATAGGGTATATTAGGGTGGGGTATATTAGGATAGGGTATATTAGGATAGGGTATATTAGGATAGGGTATATTAGGACATGGTATATTAGGATAGGGTATATTAGGATAACGTATATTAGGATAGGGTATATTAGGATAGGGTATATTAGGACATGGTATATTAGGATAGGGTATATTAGGATAAGGTATATTAGGATAGGGTATATTAGGACAGGGTATATTAGGATAGGGTATATTAGTATAACGATGAACGAACTATATTATGATAGGGTATATTAGGATAATGATGAACGAACAAAAGTAAATAATAAGGATAGGGGGGAAGGACCAGAAATACTCAGAGAAGAATTGGAAGACGCCTTGCGCAATATGAAAGCAGGAAAAGCTCATGGAACAGAAAATATAACTAAAGAAGAGATTGAAGCCATGTGTGATTTTGGAATAGAAATAATAACACAAATATTGAATTATATCTACAACAGCGGATATATACCAGATGGCATGCTCAAATCAATATTCATAGCCCTACCAAAGAAATCTAGTGCGATTGAATGCGATGATCTTGGCACAACAAGCCTTATGAGTCATATGACTAAGATATTACTAAGAATCATCATGCTAAGAGTGCTAAACAAAATCAGTCCAGAGATTAGCGATGAGCAGTGTGGTTTTGTTGGAGATAAAGGAACGAGCAATGCCATATATATCATAAGATCTTTAGTAGAAAGAGAAATAGAGGTGAAAGCAGATCTATATATATATGTTTACTAGATTACACCAAGGCATTTGACAAAGTAAAGCACCAAGAAATAATCAAAATTTTGAAAGCATAAACGTAGACAGCAAAGATCTAAGAATAATAGAGAACGTGTACTGGCAACAAACAGCGGCCATAAGAATTGGAAACCAATTGGGAATGTTTCAACAAATAAAACAGGGTATTAGACAAGGTTGTTTGCTGTCACCAGATTTTTAAAATATTTATAGTGAGATTATTTTAAGATCCATAAGGGACATGCCTGGTATAACAATTGGATGTCATAATATAAATAATGTATCCTGATGATACATTCTTAATCGCTAAGAGTGAAAATGAGTTACAAGAAATGTTGGACATTATAGTAAAAGAAAGCAAAAATAAAGGACTCAGAATTAACAAAAAAAAAGACAGAGGTAATGGTAACAACAACAAAAAAGACATCACCTCTGTGCAAAATAAAGACAAGTGGAACAATATTAAAACAGGTCATCATCATCATCATGTACCCTGCCGGTTGGTGTAGGCGATCATGTCCCTCCACAATCTACTATCTACAGTGCATCGTATCAGTTCTGTTGTTGACTGTTTTCCACGTCATGACACCAAGCTATTAAAACAGGTGAATGAATTTAAATATTTGGGAACTTTGTTAACCTCAGACGGAAGATGTACAAAAGAGGTGAGATGCAGAATGGCTCAGGCAAAAGCAGCTTTCCAAAAAAAATGAGGAAGATACTATGCAATCCATTTTTTTTTGTAAAAAAAAACAAGAAAAAGAGTTCTTAAATGTTATGTAGAGCCAGTATTAACATATGGATGCGAATCATGGACAATAGGACAACAGACAAGAAAATCACTGGAGTCTGTAGAACTGTGGTTTTACAGAAGAATGTTGAGAGTACCATGGACAGCTAAGAAGAGTAATGAAGATGTTCTGAGAGAGGTCAAAGCAAAAAGAGAGCTAATTTCCAATATTAGGAAGAAACAATCATATTTTTTTGGCCATGTAATGAGAAGAGAACAACTGGAATATATTGTAACAACTGGAAAAATTGAGGGACGAAGAGATAGAGGGAAGCAAAGAGAAAAAAAACAACAGACAGCTTAAGAGAATGGCTTGGCAGAAGGTCAACAACAGTTAATGATAAATAGCTGCCGAGATCGAAAGTTGTGGAGAGACATGATCACCTACGCCATAAGGCCCGGTAAGTGATGATGATGATAGTAAGATAGGGTATATTAGTATAGGGTATATAAGGATATGGTATATTAGGATAGGGTATAGTATAGGGTATATAAGGGTATATTAGGATAGGGTATATTAGTATAGGGTATATAAGGATATGGTATATTAGGATATATATTAGTATAGGTATATTAGTATAGGGTATATAAGGATATATATTAGGATAGGGTATATTAGGATAGGGTATATTAGTATAGGGTATATAAGGATATAAGTATATTAGGATAGGGTATAGTATAGTATATAGGTATATTAGGATAGGGTATATAGTATAGGGTATATAAGGATATGGTATATTAGGATAGGGTATATTAGTATAGGGTATATTGTTGATAGGATAGTGTATGATAGGATATTTTATATTAGGATAGGGTTTATTTGAAAAGGGTTTATCCCAGGTCGTCTATGCAGTTCGTGCACGTGGGCCAAGCTTATCCTCAGATTTTCTAGACTGAGATATCACTGCACCTAAGAATTCGTCCGGTCCGAAGTAATGATGATAAAAACAAAGAAACATCAACCTCCACTTCGTTTATAATCTCTGTTTCCTTGTGTTAATACCATGTATCTGAGAGGACCGTGTGTGGTCAGGACATAAACTGTGCTGTTAAGTTGAGTTCCTTGTTTATTGTGGTAATGTTCAATGAGTCGAAAATAGCGGTGAAAAATGTTTGAAGAAGTTGTGAAGAATCTTTTCTAGCGTAGTGAAGTTAAGCATAATACAAAAGACATTTATTCTTTACATTCCTTTGTGTTGCAATAAGCCTATGTCAATGGATACGAGAAAAAGAGTTCATTAGTGTTATATGGAGCCAGAACTATGGAAGTGAATCATGGATAGCAGACATAGAAATGAAAAGACGATTAGAGGCCACATAGATATGATTTCTCACAAGAATGTTGAAAGTGCGCTAGACAACTAAAACGACCAACGAAGAAATTCCGAGAGAGGCCACAAGTATAAAGAGAGATCCTAGTAACATCAGAAAGAAACAATGAACACTTTTTTTTTGTAACACATCATGAGAAGAGGAAAGTGGAATACATGGTTGCAAATGGCAAAATACAGGGAAAGAGATAACGCGGACGACAAAGCAAGAAGGTACTAGATAGCGTCGGTGTCATGGCACAGAAAACAGTCAACACCAAAATTAATACGCTACTTTGTGAATAGAAAATTGGGGGAGAATGTTATCGCCTACACCAAACGGTATAGCACTAAACATAGGTGTTCTCCTTAACACCAGAAACTGTTAATTTGTTCCAGATAGTGGATATATGAATACAGACGGCCGATATGGCAATATAGAAACTGTTAGTTTGTTCCAGATAGTGGATAGATGAATACAGACGGCCGATATGGCAATATAGAAACTGTTAGTTTGTTCCAGATAGTGGATAGATGAATACAGACGGCCGATATGGCATTATCTTTGCTATTTTCAGAAGCATTCATCATACGCCATGACGGTTACTTGCGACGAAATCTACTTTGTGCCACCTCCTGGCGAAGGTGAAATCAAAGAGCAGCTCCCATACGTGCTGACGAAAAACAAACGGTAAGATTTCCCAAATGTGTAGACACAAGCCAGAAACTAAAGATTAATTAAACAAACGGTAAGATTTTCAAAATGTGTAGACATAAGCCAGGAACTAAAGATTATACAGGTTGTTTTTAAAGTTGCAGTGCAGTGAATTTCTACTCTCGGAAGAAAAAACGTCACCAGAAATGCGGTCAACTAATGCGTCACACAAATTGTAAAATAAATGCTATTATTCAAATATACTTGACTGCTATCGGCGAGCTTATAATGGGTAATGTTGGTATTAACACAATAAAGTTGTGCCTAAAGCATATGTTGAAAATGTCCACCACGGGCCTCAAGACATGTCGTGATTCGTCTTTCCATATTTGCGAAAACCTTCAGAATAATGTCTGGTGATATTTGTTTAATCTTGTCTACTATTTCAGTCTTTAGGTCATTTATTGTCTGCGGATTATTTTCATAAACTTTCCCCTTCAATGCCCCCCACAGATAATAATCTGGGGGTGTTAGATCTGGTGAACGAGCAGGCCAGTTTCCACTTGAAATAATGCGATTTGCAAATATGCTTTCTAAATAATTGAGTGTTGTTGTGGCTGTGTGTGCTGTTGCCCCATCCTGCTGAAACCAGGATTCCATAATTTCCCGTTCTGTAAGGTGTGCTATGAACGGTTCCAGAATTAAAGTACGGTAACGTTCTGCATTTATTGTTTCATTAAAAAATATAGGTCCTATTATCCGCATACGACTTATAGCGCACCACACTCCGACTTTTTGATCGTAAAGCGGCACTTGATGAAATTCATGGGGTTTTCACTGCTCCACAGCCGATTGTTCTGACTGTTCACATAACCGGATAAATGAAACCAGGCCTCATCAGTGAAAAAAGTGACGTCAAGGATGACAGCGCCATGTTCATAAATAAAATTCTGAAACCACATGCAGTAGTTTAAACGGGATTCATAATCTCTTTCTTGGAGTTGAGACACTTCAGTTAATTTGTATGGACGATAGTGTAGTTCACTTCTTAAAACCTTGTGAACAGAACTCTTAGATATTTGCACCTGTTGAGACAAGTGGTTTAAAGATGCATTTGGACTCATTGTAATTCTGTCTTGGAGTTCCATAATTTGGTCTTGTGAAATTGAAGGTCTTCCATATCGGTATGCATCTACCACACTACCGGTTTCAGGAAACTTTTTGATCAATTTTGTAACAGAATTTCGGTGAGGGACTTGTGAGTCTGGAAATTTCCTCACGAATTGTCTAATGACCTCATCCGTATATTTACCGCCATTACGAAAGACATGCTCAACCAGAAATACCCTGTTTTCAATCGTCAACACCATTTCCTTCAAGCAATAAGACAGTGAAAGTAGCGTAGTGCCCGTCCTTTACGTAAATAAAACCTTAAAGGAAGCAGCGGTTTGTTCATAAATGTGGTTTACAAAATTGTGGTACGTAGATGATGATTACGTCATTTACTGAATATTAGGAATATTCACTGCACTGCGACTTTAAAAACACCCTGTATAAACAAACGGTAAGATTTTCCAAATGTGTAGACACAAGCAAGGAACTAAAGATTATATAAACAAACGGTAAGATTTTCAAAATGTGTAGACACAAGCAAGGAACTAAAGATTATATAAACAAACGGTAAGATTTTCCAAATGTGTAGACACAAGCAAGGAACTAAAGATTATATAAACAAACGGTAAGATTTTCCAAATGTGTAGACACAAGCAAGGAACTAAAGATTATATAAACAAACGGTAAGATTTTCAAAATGTGTAGACACAAGCCAGGAACTACAGATTATATAAACAAACGGTAAGATTTTCAAAATGTGTAGACACAAGCCAGGAACTACAGATTATATAAACAAACGGTAAGATTTTCAAAATGTGTAGACACAAGCCAGGAACTAAAGATTATATAAACAAACGAACATGGATATAAGATACTCATCGCATATCCTAGGTGTTTAATTATGATACCAGTGATTCTTAAACCTGGTGTCAGGTCGGGTAATTTTACCTGCTACTGTATGCAGTAAACAGTACAACATGTGGCTGCCCTGCTGCCTAGCAGGTAAGCTTGGGAGAGTAAAAGGCTAAGGGAGGGTACCCCGAAATAAAACAACCCCACTGCCTTGTGGGTGAGACTTTTTAGTCAAAGGCTAGCGGAGCCAACCGTAAACAAGCCGACGGAAGGCAACAGAAAACCACCGTCGTAACTTCTTTGTACTATCATGAATCGCGACAACAATAGAAATCACGACAACAACGTTAAGGGGGATTCCAATGGAAAACCCTCTTTCGGTAGGGGACATCATGTGCTACAGGTGATACACGACCGTCATCAAGCTACTGTAAGCAAAATAAAGAAAAAAAACTAACTCTAAAGATGGGTACTTGGAATGTGATAACACTCATGCAGAAGGGTAAACTACAAAACATCATACAAGAAATGAAAAGAATGGGTTTACAATTGCTGGGACTTTGTGGAAATGAGATACACTGGATTAGGGGATATACATACTGATAAACATAGAATAATCTATTTTGGAGGTACTGAACACCAAAGAGGAGTAGGTATCATCTTGGATGCAGAAATATCAAGAACGGTGAAAGACTTTTACCCAATATCTGACAGAGTCCTTTTAGTGAAATTGAATTGAAAGCCAATAGACATAAATCGTATACAAGTTTATGCACATACAGCAGACAGTCTAGAGGAAACAATTGGTCAATTTTACGCGTTTAATAAGGTAATTCATGAATGCAAAACACATGGCAAAACCGGAGTTCTAGAGGATTTTAACGCAAAAGTAGGAAACGAAAGAGTTGAGGAAGTAGTTGGTCATTATGGCTTAGGCGAGAGGAATTAAAGAGGTGAGAAACCTATTGACTGGGCAAGAAGACACAAAATGATGATACGAAACACCTGGTTCAAGCAACACCCAAGACGAATGTGGACATGGAAAAGCCCAGGGGACAACACACGTAATCAAATTGATTACAAAATGATATGTAATAGATTTAGAAACAGTCTGGTGCGTGTGAAAACTAGACAAGGGGCAGATTGCAATAGTGATCATGTACCAGTTGTGGGAAAGCTTAGAGTAAAATTTAAAACAACAAAACGTGCCTCAGTTAACATCATGTTAAATTTAGATTTACTCAGATCAGAGAAGAGGTTGCATGACAAATATACAATCACAACTCAGACCCTGTACAATGCAATAGAGAAGATACACATCATTGATGAACAGTGAGAAATGCTAAAAGAATCAATGCAACAAACATCAAAAGAGTTCATACCACCAGTGAGGACAAATTCAAGAAAGGAATAGATGACAGATGACATTTTGCAGATAATGGATACAAGAAGAAGAAATAAAGAAAATAAAGATGAGTATAATATATTAAATAAAGAAATTGTAATAAAATGATATGAAGCAAAAGAAGCGTGGCTAAAAGAGAGATGCAAAGAGGTTGAAATGCAACAAAAAGGAGATGCTAAAGCTATATACAAACAAATTGAGGAATTAACAGGAAAAAAGCAATACAAAACTAGATGTTTAAGATCAAAGGAAGGAGAACTGTTGATTGAACCAAAAAGCATAAGGGAACGATGGACAGAATACTCTAAAGATCTTTATAATGATGAACTAACGGAAGTAAATATTAAGGATAATGGAAAAGGACCAGAAATAATCAGAGAAGTGGAAGATGCCTTGCGCAATATGAAAGCAGGCAAAGCTCCTGGACCAGATAATATAACTAAAGAAGAGATTGAAGCCATGGTTGATTTTGCAATATAAATAATAACAAAAATATTGAATGATATCTACATCAGCGGATATATACCAGACGACCTGCAAAAATCAATATTCATAGCCCTACCAAAGAAATCAGGTGCGATTGAATGCGATGATCATCGCACAATAAACCTTTTGAGTCATATAACTAACATATTACTAATAATCATCATGCGAAGAGTGCGAAACAAAATCAGTCCAGAAATTAGCGATGTGGTTTTGTTGGAGGTAAAGGAACGAGCAATGCCATATATATCATAAGAGAGTAGAACGAGCCATTGAGGTGAAAACAGATCTATGTTTCAAAATTATACCAAAGCATTTGACAAAGTAAAGCACCAAGAACTATATCAAAATTTTTGAAGATATTAAACGTAGACAGCAAAGATCTAAGAATAATAAAGAACGTGTACTGGCAACAAACAGCGGCCATAAGAAATGGAAACCAATTGGGGATGTTTCAATAAATAAAACAGGGTGTTAGACAAGGTTGTGTGTTGTCACCAGATTTGTTTAATGTTTATAGTGAGATTATTTTAAGATCCACAATGGGTATGCCTGCAATAACAATTGGAGGTCATAATATAAATAATCTAAATTATGCTGATGTTACAGTCTTAATCGCTAAGAGTGAAAATGAGTTACAAGAAATGTTAGACACTATATTGACAGAAAGCAAAAATAAATGACTCAGCCTTAATAGCAAAAAGACAGAGGTAATAACAAAGAAAAAGACATTACCTCAGTGCAAAATAAAAACAAGTGGAACAATATTAAACAGGAGAACGAATTTAAATATTTGGGAACTTTGTTAACCTCAGACGAAATATGTACAAAAGAGGTGAGATGCAGAATGGCTCAGGCAAAAGCAGCTTTCCAAAAAAAAATGAGCAAGATACTATGAAATACATTTTTGACAATAGAATTAAGAAAAAGAGTTCTTAAGTGTTATGTAGAGCCAGTATTAACATATGGATACGAATCATGGACAATAGGACAACCGACACGAAAATCACTGCAGTCTGTAGAAATGTGGTTTTACAGAAAAATGTTGAGAATACCATGGACAGCTAAGAAGAGTAATGAAAATGTTCTGAAAGAGGTCAAAGCAAAAAGAGAGCTGATTTCCAATATTAGGAAGAAACAATCATCATTTTTTGGCCATGTAATGAGAAGAGAACAACTGGAATATATTATAACAACTGGAAAAATTGAGGGTTTTATTGAGAGGTAGAGGGAAGCAAAGAGAGAAAATAACAGACAGCTTAAGAGAATGGCTTGGCAGAATGTCAACAACAGAAATGATAAAGAACTGTCGAGATCGAAAGTTGTGGAGTGACATGATCACCTACGCCAGCAGGCCCGGCACTTGATGATGATGATGATAATTAAACATGTGATTCAATTATGTTTTTAAAGATCTCTTCAGCGTATAGACTGATTAAACATAGTGCTTAACACAGCCATGTCTGACTATTTACATGTATCAACAGATGCAAAGATGTCTATTATGATCTGTCATTGGTGTATTTTCCCACAATAAGCTACCAATTATTATCATGTCTGCATCATCATCACGTACATTTTCCAGACTGTTGATTCAAGTTGATTCTGTTCCACTATTGCTGCTATGCATGTCTTTATTAAAGGACCAGCATGTTGAAAATAATTTTCGTATCAACATCTTATAGAGGAACGTAAAATGCCACGGTCACGTTAAAAACACAAAGGACTGAAAAGATCCAATAACATAAGTCATAGTTTCAGGAAAACGAGACAGAGGCAGACAATATCCGTCCATAAAATTAATACAACCCGCTGGCTGAAAGGAGTCACGAGATGCTGTAGTTGTTTTCAGCTTTTGCACAAACTTTGGGTGAATTGGAGACACCACTCTCAAGCAGCAGGCGTCAGGGAAACATGTTGGCTATGGAGCAAAGATAAGGTGGGTTTAATGCATCAAAGAGAGCTTCAACGGGTCAACAGAAGAAGTGGGTTCACGGCCTTAAACAGAGTTTTAAAGGTACAACATAAGAAATGGGTTCACGGCCTTAAAGAGAGTTTTAAAGGTACAACAGAAGAAGTGGGTTCACAGCCTTAAAGAGATTTTTAAAGGTACAACAGAGGAAGTGGGTTCACGGCCTTAAAGAGAGTTTTAAAGGTACAACAGAAGAAGTGGGTTCACGGCTTTAAGAGAGTTTTAAAGGTACAACAGAGGAAGTGGGTTCACGGCCTTAAAGAGAGTTTTAAAGGTACAACAGAAGAAGTGGGACCAATATCTCAAAGAGAGCTTTAATGGGACGACAGAGGAAGTGGCAGATTTACTATAGATATAGACTTCTCCATAATTTCAGTGGTCAGTGTACTGTTCTGAAAAAGGACATGAGACCTGATGATGAGACATTTTTTTGTAGTTAATGTTTTGTGTCTAAGGATTTAATTTAACAGCAGTGTATTTAATCAGATTTGTATTCTGTGAGTTCACATGTTTGCCGTCGCCGTAGTTATTAAGTAGCAGGGGATCGCAAAATAAAGACCGGTAAGAAAATGGCATGGTTTTCTAGTGATTGAAATACAGGAATGTGAATCATGGACATTAAGGCAACAGACACGAATATCACCGGAGGCTGTAGAAGTATGGTTTTACAGAAGAATGTTGAGAATACTATGGACAGCTAAGAAGAGTAATGAAAACGTTCTGAAAGAGGTCAAATCAAAAATAAAGCTAATTTCCAATATTAGGAAGAAAGCATCATCATTTTTTTGGCCATGTGATGACAAGGGAACAGCTGGAATATATTGTAACAGCTGGAAAAATCGAGGGAGGAAGAGACAGAGGGAAGAAAAGAGAAAATATAATAGCAAAATAAGAGAATGGCTTGGCAGAAGGTTAACAACAGAAATGATAAATAACTGTCGATATCGAAAGTTTTGGAGAGACATAATCACCTACGCCACCAGGCAACGTACTTGATGATCATGATGATAATGATAATGAAACACAGGGCATTAACACAACTACTCATAGCATGCTCTCTTTGCAACATATCGCTGAGTATGTGTGAGCAGGCTGTGAGATGATGAACAGAAGCATTATGGAGAAGAGATCAATATGCTCATTGAACTGTCCAACCTTGACTATTGCATTATTAAACCAAACATAGTTATCCAAATATGTGGTTAGATATCGCACTCCATTTTGTTCTGGCTTAAAACCATCTTGCTCATGATTTTGATCTTTTCCGGCATAGAAGTCGCATAGGGCTTGTAATGTTCTTCTCGTCAGCCGATATCTTGGCGAGATGTTTGATTGTATCTAATGACTCTATGCCTACCAACTTTCCTTCTCTTGTAAGTGTTGTTTTTAGTAAATTTCTAAGTTTACCTCTTTTTCTGTATCATGATGTGTTTCACAGAAGATCAGGTTTTGAAATTATCTTATTGTTTCTTCTCAACACATGCCCAACACATGTGCTTCATAAGGGGCCTCGGTAGCCTAGTTGGGAAAACCACCCGACTGGGCTACCAACGTTCGGACAACCTGTGTTCGATTCCCGCTGGAAGCAGTGTGAGTTGTACTCGTGGTTGAGGAATAAAAATACTCCCACGTTCGACCCAGCCGCTGGCAGAAATGAGTACCAGGCTATTACTCTGGGAAGATGAGGAATGCCGCCTCGCATCGTGAGTTTCGATGCATGAAGCGACACTATCCAGAAGTCGCCGAACACTTCTGGATAGGCGGCCGAGCACATATCGGTGAAAACTCACGTGCTAAGACGCCAATTGAAGTCTCGTTCTTTACCTTCACCTTTACATGTATGGCTTTCTCTTCGCAATTGTAGATGAGATACATGTTGCATGATTTGGTTCTTTGGTTATGAAAGGCCCCGGTATCCCTGCAAACGAATTAGAATCCAGAATTGCTCAACCGCCCGTGCCAGCGTAATCATCCGAATTAATATCTCATCTCCCAAACAAAGAAAGGTAACATCGTAGCAGTCTCAGCACACGCCAAAAGACATAAGGCGAAACCGCGCAGAGTGTGAACACAGCCAAATGTTTCCTGTCATACGATATCATCATTCATCGTAAACAATTGGAATACTGAAACATGATCAAAACGGATGAGACACACAACTCACGGTGTGCACAGAGCACTTAACTCAGTAGTTCCTGCAACAAGCCGGATTTGGAATATGAGGAAACTGCAACAAGGAACACTTTTAATACATAGCCTTCAATGATTCCTGCCGCATATCCACCATATACCGGAAGTTCATCTTGTTGCATGAATATATGTTTTCGTCTATAGAGATAGTAGAATATCTATTATAGTCTTTAAATCATGGAATTGTACACATAGAATTCTTCTCATGCATTTATCTTAAAAATCGTTTTGTTTTCTCTCAATCTCTTTTGCTTCTTTTCAGCTTTCACATTAGTACGTAACGCTTAATAAACCGTTAGGGTAATAATATTCTCAAACACACCAGTATTAAAAAAAAAGAATAATAAACATTAACAAAAGGACAGTGATTCTCAGCGGACTGTCGAAACAATAAATAATCAATAAGTTTCAACTATTAAATATCAACATCGTTTCGGTTGTTTTTTCACAGGTACCAGTTGATAAATGAACCAGCTGATTACGTTTGTCCTTGCCTCAGTTAAAGTTAAGAAAGAATGACTCGAGATTCTAAAAACTTGGACTATGTTTTTGTTTGTTTGTTTGTTGCTCTGTAATTGTTCCGGATACAATCTCTCAAAATCGTATTTTAATCTTTATTTACAAATTAAGCAGTTGATTACTTTTTATTTAACCAATAAAAATAACGCGTGAGATTCTCTCTGCTTCGAGTGACTCAATTATTTTTGTTTCTGTTTTCAAATTATTTCATCACTGAACAAATAAATCCAAGTTTCTAAAAATAATTGAAATATGTTTAATTTTTATTATCACTGTTTATGCATGTTGCCTAATGAAACATTATCTTCATCGACAACTCAAAAGACAAGACATCATTTCTTCCACAATAAACGTTATCTTGATTGAGTTGAAGTCTACAATCAATAACACATAAGATAAAAGTGGAAAACGCCTACGAGCAACAGTTAATGTTCTTCTTTATTATGTCTTTTCGCCTTGTTAGAGTCGAGAGGTCACCAACTGTGATTATCTTATTTTCCTATGTCTTTTCGTCTTATTAACGTCGAGAAGTCACCAAATTTAATTGTCTTACTTGTCAATGTTTTCGTCTTGTTACCGTCGAGAAGTCACCAACTTTGATTATCTTACCTTTCATTTTTTTCGTCTTGTTACCGTCGAGAAGTCACCAACATTGATTATCTTACTTTTCATTTTTTTCGTCTTGTTACCGTCGAGAAGTCACCAACTTTGATTATCTTACTTTTTATTATTTCGTCTTGTTACCGTCGAGAAGTCACCAACTTTGATTATCTTACTTTTTATTATTTCGTCTTGTTACCGACGAGAGGTCACCAACTTTGATTATCTTACTTTTTATTATTTCGTCTTGTTACCGTCGAGAAGTCACCAACTTTGATTATCTTACTTCTCTATGTTTTCGTCTTGTTACCGACGAGAAGTCACCAACATTGATTATCTTACTTTTCTATGTTTTCGACTTCTTACCGTCGAGAAGTCACCAACGTTGATTATCTTACTTTACTATGTTTTTTCGTCTTGTTATCGTCGAGAGGTGACCAACTTTGATTATCTTACTTTTTTATGTTTTCGTCATGTTAGCGTCGAGAGGTCACCAACTTTGGTACTTTACTATGTCTTTTCGTCTTGTTACCGACGAGAGGTCACCAACTTCGATTATCTTACTTTACTATGTCTTTTCGTCTTGTTACCGACGAGAGGTCACCAACTTCGATTATCTTACTTTACTATGTCTTTTCGTCTTGTTACCGACGAGAGGTCACCAACTTTGATTATCTTACTTTACTATGTCTTTTCGTCTTGTTACCGACGAGAGGTCACCAACTTTGATTATCTTACTTTACTATGTCTTTTCGTCTTGTTACCGACGAGAGGTCACCAACTTTGAGTATCTTACTTTTCCAGCAGACTCTCCATTCTTTATTAATCTCGAAACCTTGACCTTCTCTTGACCGAGCACTCTTGACCTTGACCTCGCAATTTTCTTTCGTTTGAGAGCTATTTTTTGAGATATTACAAAGGTTAATTTTATCTACTCTCTGATGGTGTCTTCCACATCTTCTTTTTATTGACGTGTCTTCTTTTGACTTCAACGGCGCCCTGCAGAAATTGTGTTAAGACCTGTAGGTCTTGTAATTTAGTCATTATCATTTTAATTTTTGTTCTTGTCTTCTTGGTAACACATTCAATGGGTCATGTAATTTGTATTTTTACATTTTGTTTATTTATTTTTTTTTTTTATATGGCACAACACCAGCACAGCAATAAAATTACAATTACTGAGGGAATGTATCTTTCCGATAGCAACATATGGTTGTGAATCATGGTCAATCTTTTAAACAGCTAGGAATAAAGGAACAGGCAACTAAATCAAAATGCTACAGAAAAAAATATGTTAGATACCTTGGATAATAAAAAAGTGCAATCACGTCGCACTAACGGATCTAAACATTAAAAGGAATTGGGTTATAAACATCATTCTACAGAGGAAATTAAAGTATTATGAGCACATATAAAGACACAGCGGACTGGAAAGAACAGTAGTGGAAGACATGGTTCCTGGGCGACGCATTGGTGGCAGACCAAGAAGAAGCTGGTTTCAAGACATCAATGAGACATTGAACATGACAACAGAAGTAGTGGGAGATCTAGCTAGAGATTCTTTCAGACGCACTGCGGTGAATGCAACGTTCTGTGGGAGATCTAGCTAGAGACAGAGATACTTTCTGATGGGCTGTGATGAATGTAATGTTCAGTGGAAGATCTAGTTAGAAACAGAGATTCATTCTAACGAGCTCTGATGGATGTAACGTTCTGTGGCAGATCTAGCTAGAGACAGAGATACTTTCTGATGGGCTGTGATGAATGTAATGTTCAGTGGAAGATCTAGTTAGAAACAGAGATTCATTCTAACGAGCTCTGATGGATGTAACGTTCTGTGGCAGATCTAGCTAGAGACAGAGATACTTTCTGATGGGCTGTGATGAATGTAATGTTCAGTGGAAGATCTAGTTAGAAACAGAGATTCATTCTAACGAGCTCTGATGGATGTAACGTTCTGTGGCAGATCTAGCTAGAGACAGAGATACTTTCTGATGGGCTGTGATGAATGTAATGTTCAGTGGAAGATCTAGTTAGAAACAGAGATTCATTCTAACGAGCTCTGATGGATGTAACGTTCTGTGGCAGATCTAGCTAGAGACAGAGATACTTTCTAATGGGCTGTGATGAATGTAATGTTCAGTGGAAGATCTAGTTAGAAACAGAGATTCATTCTAACGAGCTCTGATGGATGTAACGTTCTGTGGCAGATCTAGCTAGAGACAGAGATACTTTCTGATGGGCTGTGATGAATGTAATGTTCAGTGGAAGATCTAGTTAGAAACAGAGATTCATTCTAACGAACTCTGATGGATGTAACGTTCTGTGGCAGATCTAGCTAGAGACAGAGGTACTTTCTGACGGGCAGTAATGAAAGTAATGGTTCGCAAAGGACCTGCGGCCTCATGGTGGTGACATTGTTTTTGATGACATGGTCTGTATAAGATCGTATAATCATCTCTCATTTCCAAAGTCGCTACTCTTCGTTCAAAATAAATAGTGACTGTCCATGTTTCTCAGACACATAGAAACACAGTTGCCATTACTGCTGGTAAAAATCCAATCTCTGTTCTCAGTTACATGATTAGGCTTCTCTATATAGTAACAAGTAAAGAATCCCCGTCACGCCAAGTGGCGTATAGGGAATATGGTGTTAGTGACCATAAATTTTACAGACCTTCAGCACATGATTTTTGGGGTAATGTGGTCGGTAATAAGCCCTTGTCGCTTCACTTTCCCAGAAAAAAAATCCGATACCCATTTAAGGCTGGGGGAACCCGGAAGCCGTCGGTTCGGATCGAACACTACCTCTTGTCCTTTGTAGTCCAGTTCACTATCCACTCAGCTATCGCGGCTCCCTTCTCTATATAAAAAAAAGTAAAAGTAAAGTACCCCCCGTCACGCCAAGTGGCGTATAGGGAAATATGGTGTTAGTGACCCTATATTTTACAGACCTTCAGCACATGATTTTTGGGGTAATGTGGTCGGTATTACGCCCGTGCTGCTTTTACTTTCCCAGAAAAAATCCGGTACCCATTTAAGGCTGGGTGAACCCGGAGCCGTCGGTTGGGATCGAACCCTACCCCTTGTCCGTAGTAGTCCAGTTCACTAACCACTGAGCTATCGCGGCTCCTACTAATTTTTAGGGAATTAGTAAAACCCAGGTGTCCTCGCCAGGATTACGAACCCCGGCTGTTGCCGTGGTAAGCCAACCGCCTATCGATTGCGCTAACCGGACACCCCCCTTCTCTATATGGTTTACTCTAATCTCTCTAATATTTATCAGCTCATTTTTAGTTTTGATCCCTCAACATTGACAATGAAACCCGATAAGTTTAATTGGTTCTCCAATTCTCCTCATCATATGTCTTATTGCTCCCTTTAAAAGACAGTGGAAAAATAGTTGCCACCACCAAAGTAATAGTTACACGTCAATTGTCGACGTGTAACTATTAATTACTATCATAGTACAAGGTAACTATTAGCGTGGATATATAATAACCAGTGACGGAAAATGCAAAACTGAAATAAACAAAAGAATAGGAATGGCAAAAAGTAATTTTAATGCCATGAAGAACATACTAACATAAAAACAAATAACACCAGGGCTAAAACTAAGAATAGCAAAAGGCTATGTCTTCTCAACATTCCTATATGGTGCAGAAACATGGACATTATACAAGAAAATAGAACAGAGAATTGAGGCCTTTGAAATGTGGATATATAGAATAATAGGTAGAAATGGATGGAAGAAAAGAAAACAAACAATGATGTCTTAAAACAACTAGAAATGAAAAATTAACTACTAAACACAATTCAAACAAAGGGTGTCCGGTTAGCGCAATCGATAGGCGGTTGGCTTACCACGGCAACAGCCGGGGTTCGTAATCCTGGCGAGGACACCTGGGTTTTACTAATTCCCTAAAACTTAGTAGGAGCCGCGATAGCTCAGTGGTTAGTGAACTGGACTACTACGGACAAGGGGTAGGGTTCGATCCCAACCGACGGCTCCGGGTTCACCCAGCCTTAAATGGGTACCGGATTTTTTCTGGGAAAGTAAAAGCAGCACGGGCGTAATACCGACCACATTACCCCAAAAATCATGTGCTGAAGGTCTGTAAAATATAGGGTCACTAACACCATATTTCCCTATACGCCACTTGGCGTGACGGGGGGTACTTTACTTTTACTTACAATTCAAACAAGACACATGCGATTTTAGGGCCATTGTTTAAAGACACAACAGCCTATAAAAAGTAATCATGGAGGGGAAAATACAAGGTAAACGAGGCAGAGAAAGACCAAGACTAACATGGACGAGTAACATCAAAAGATGGAAAAACCAGCCTATGACAATCTGCACCATCAAAACAAGAGACAGAGCAGAATGGCGCTCCATGGTAGCCACCCTTCGACGCGGAGATGGCATTCGATGATGATGAATTGTATGCATTACTTCCATTAGATTGGGATTATTATATTTGAAAAACGGAACTGTACCTCATTTGCTTAGTGGTGGTCATGTTGCGGCCCACCATAGCTATCTCAATCTTAGTCATGAATTCATTCACATTGTGACACCGGTACACATAGTATTTTTTCTTTGGCTTTTGTCTTCAAATGCTAAACGCTTTCTCTCAATCTTGTTATTTGTTTGTAAGCTTTGGCGTGCTAGGTAAGGGTTGATAATACATTTCGATTAACTATTCTCTGTTTAGTTTTTTTGCTTAGTATTTTTGATTTAAATATTTGGTCCAGGTTTTTAAAATGCGTTGCTGCTTTTGCTATTCTGTTTCTGATATTTTCTTTGTTTCACTTTCTTGATCTATATTACTACCAACATTTTGCATAGTGATCTATTCTTTCCTGTGTCTGCCGATTTAGATACATATTGCACTCTGGTGTATATTTATTTTTCATTTGTTTGTTTGTTTTTCCCTGTCCTTTAGTCTTCTTCTAACTTTCAGCTCCCTGTGGAACATAGGTATTCAACAAACACTTTTTAAGCCCTTCTGTTTCTTGCCATTCTTTTAGGATCATTCCATGTCTTCCCCATCATCTTCATCTCCGCTTCTATCTTCCTTCTTCAAAAAATTCCTTGGTCTTCCTCTTTTTCTTTTTCCCTGAGGGTTGTAAAAAAGACCTGTTGTGTAATACTATCAGTTGGCTTCCGCAGTGTGTATCCTATCCAGCACCATCGTCTATGTTGTATCTCTTTATCCACTGGTATTTGACTGGTACATTTCCATAGTTCTATGTTAGTGATTTTGCCCTGCCATTTCCATCATTTTATTCTGCGTAAGCATCCATTAATGACAGTCTGTATCTTCATGATTGTCATTTTAGTTGTTCTCCATGCTTCATCATCAAGTACCATACCTCATGATATAGGTGATCATGTCTCTCCACAACTTTAGACCTCGACAGACATTTATCATTTCTGTTGTTGATCTTCTGCCAAGTCATTCTCTTAATCTGTCTGGTGTATTTTCTCTTTACTTCCCTCTATATCCTCGCCCCTCAATTTCCTAAGTTTCCACAATATAATCCACTTGTTCCCTTCTCATTACATGGTCAAATATGATAATTGTTTCTTCTTACCATTGGAAATTAGCTCTCTTTTTACTTTGGCCACTTTCAGAACATTGTCATTACTCTTCTTAGCTGTCCATGGTATTCTCAACATTTTTCTGTGAAACCATTCTACAGACTCCATTGATTTAATTGGATGTTGTTCTGTTATTCATGATTCGCATCCAATTGTTAAGATTGGCTTTAAACAAGCATATTTAACAATTCTGTTTCTTGTTTCTATTGTCAAAATTGGATTGTACAGTATCTTCCTGAAGTTTTGGAAAGCTGCTTTTTTCTGAGCTAACATTAAATTCACGTCAGCCGGTTGTAAGAATTTCTGTCTGAACCCAGATCTCCCACTTATTCTATTGTTATATTCAAGGTCTCATTGTAGTCTTGATGCCACCTTCTTTTTGGTCTGCCCCTGATGAAATTATAAGCCTATTCTGTTTAATGTTTAAATCTGTTAGTAAATCTCTTTTTCAAAATCCAAGATATCTTAAGAATTGTTCTGTAGCATTTTGTTTGGAATGCGAGATTGTCCATGATTGACACCCTTATGTTGCTATCGAGAAGATACATAAAATATGATTAATCAAATAATAAAAGTTAACAGCAGTCTGATATAATTGTGTCTGATGATTTTGCCCCATAAAATTCTTAAAAGACTTAAATGATAACTGGCTATGTCATTGTGCGGTTAATGATGAGATAAATATAATAATCACTGAAATGAGTACCTTGACAACATAGTGTGTACACAACTCCATTTTTGTCGATTTACCTAATGCTAAAATACAATGACTTTCTACAATATTAACAAAGTATTTATCACTAACCTAATGTTCAATTAAACATGTTTATTTTCGCATTAAAGGACATAATGACTTGATTGCAGCAGATGTGTAGACGTGGCGTTGAAACTTGTATCTCTCTCTCTACATATATATATATATATATATATATATATATATATATATATATATATATATATATACCACGTCCTGATTACGTTTTTTCAATCACGAGACAGCGTTAACAGGGATTCTTATCTCAAGTCATCATAGCTATATTCTTTCGGCTGTCAGTTAAGTACTCATTAGTGAAGTTTGTTTAAATTTTATTTTATGAGTTTGGTGATTGTTTGTAGTTGTTGTGATTTTAAGAATATTTATGTTGATGCATTTGTAATGGACTGATAATTATCAATATGAGGTTTAAGATGCAAATGTGTCTTGCCAAATTGGCTTTCTAGATTTTAAATGGCTTTGTTGGGGCTGTTAAATAATGAACATTCTGGAGGTGTAACAACATTTGATCTTATAAATGAACAGGTTCCACAAATAACGTGACTAAAGCGATTATTATTGGGAGCCAGTCTATCTATGACGTGTAGTGAGGGTATCTTTTACTTTTGGTCACCAAAAGTTGCTATAGAACTTTTTACTTCAAAATACACAGAAGAGAGTGAGTAGTTTTCTCCTCAAATTTGTTTCATATATAGTGGTGAAATCCCTACCAAATAAATACTTCAACGGTTGTTAGACTTCCCACAATCTACTCTTTAAACATTTATACAATTTCCACTAAATTATATTTGGAGGAATGATAAATGTTTTCCACAATGCACAACATCAATGGAAACATGAGTCAACTAGTTATATTAAAACAGTGGAAGATTTGTAATACATTTATACTATGGGGAACAAAAACGTAATAACAAAATACAGTGAGCTACAGAAAAATTAGTAAGATATTTATATTACAGGAATGCAGTGTATATCTCAATTATAAATAATACATGTGGACAACTGAAAACCTACTAATAAATTACAGGCTCATAACAGAAAACATACTAATAAATTACAGGCTCATAACAGAAAACATACTAATAAATTTCATCAAGTACCGGGCCTACTGGCATAGGTGATCATGTCTCTCCACAACTTTCGATCTCGACAGTTCTTTATCATTTTTGTTTTTGACTTTCTGCCAAGCCATTCTCTTAAGCTGTCTAGTATTTTCTCTCTTTGCTTCCCTCTAATTCTTCGGCCCTTAATTGTTCCAGTTGTTACAATATATTCCAGTTGTTCTCTTCTCATTACATGGCCAAAATATGATGATTGTTTTTTCCTAATATTGGAAATTAGCTCTCTTTTTGCTTTGACCTCTTTCAGAACATTTTCATTACTCTTCTTAGCTGTCCATGGTATTCTCGACATTCTTCTGTAAAACCACATTTCTACAGACTCCAGTGATTTTCGTGTCGGTTGTCCTATTGTCCATGATTCGTATCCATATGTTAATACTGGCTCTACATAACACTTAAGAACTCTTTTTCTTAATTCTATTGTCAAAAATATATTACATAGTATCTTCCTCATTTTCTGGAAAGCTGCTTTTGCCATTCTGCATCTCACCTCTTTTGTACATCTTCCGTCTGAGGTTAACAAAGTTCCCAAATATTTAAATTCATTTAACTGTTTTAATATTATTCCACTTGTCTTTATTCTGCACTGAAGTGATGTCTTTTTCTTTGTTGTTACCATACTTCTGTCGTTTTGCTATTAAGGTTGCGTCCTTTAATGTTGCTTTCTGTCACTATAATGTCCAATATTTCTTGTAACTTATTTTTACTCTTAGCGATTAATACTAATAAATTACAGGATGATAACAGAAAACATACTAATAAATTACAGGATGATAACAGAAAACATACTAATAAATTACAGGATGATAACAGAAAATCTACTAATAAATTACAGGATGATAACAGAAAACATACTAATAAATTACAGGATGATAACAGAAAACATACTAATAAATTACAGGATGATAACAGAAAATCTACTAATAAATTACAGGATGATAACAGAAAATGCGCTAACAAATTCAAATTACAGGAAGACATCAAGCGGAAAACACGCTTAATATTAAATTGCAGTGATGTTATTTTCTACAAAATTGAGAGAAGTTACTGCGAGCTGAAATATGTGAACAGACAAGATTAAAAACGTCAGATGGCAGGTTACAGATAACGAATTGTTTTCCAGATATAAATATTGGTGTTTGTGATAACTCTACCATATTCCACTATCAACAAAATCATCGTCATCATTATTTAGTGCCGTCTCCGCATCGAAGGTTGGCTACCATAGAGCGCCATTCCTCTCTCTCTCTCTCTCTCTCTCTCTCTCTCTCTCTCTCTCTTGCTTTGAAGATGCAGGTAGTCATAGGCTGTCTTGTCCATCATTTGATGTTACTCGTCCATGTTAGACTTGGTCTGTCTTTGCCTTACGTATACTTTCGCTTTTAAAGATTACTTCTAGTTGGCTGTTGTGTCCTTTTAACATGCCACAAAAGTCTCATTTGTCTTGTTTGAATTGTGTTGAGTAGTTCTCATTTCATTTTTAGTTGATTTAAGACTTCATCGTTTGTTTTCTTTTCTTTCCATCCAATTCTTCATATTCTTCTAAACGTCACCATTTCAAATTATTGAATTGTAGTTCTGTTTTTTGTGTGTCTAATGTCCATATATCTGCACCATATATGAATGTTAAGAAGATGTAACATTTTGCATTTCTTAGGTTTAGCCCTGGTGTTATTTTTCTTTTTATGTTAGTATATTTTTCATGACATGAAATTACGTTTTGCCTTTTCTATGATTTTGTTTATTTCAGTTTTAATTTTTCCATCACTGGTTATAGTATGTATACTGTAGTTGTAGATTTGAACTGTCTATTCCATTAACTTTGAGAACTACTTGCAGATTTTGAGAATTTTCTTTGCATACGATCATAGTCTTAGTATTTTTGATATTTATGTGTAATCCATTTTTTTTTTGCTTGTCATGATTATTTCATTAAGTAACTGTTGTAAATCTTTATGATTTTCTGCCAGTAATACAGGATCATCAGTTTATCTTAGGTTATTGATTATCTTTCCATTAATGTTTAGACCTGGTATCTCTGTGATGTTTTTTAAAGATTTGCTCAGTGTATAGATTGAACAAACTTGGTGATAGGATGTATCCTTGTCTTACTCTTCTTTTTATATCAATGGGTGTAGTTCTCTTTATTATACGTTATTATTGATGTTTTCTTCCAGTATAAATTGCATATCAATCGTATGTATATGCCATCTAGATGTGTGTCTACTGAATAACATTAACACTTATATTAAAATGTTGTTCACATATATATTTTTATTATTTAACAAATTTTAAAGTGTTTTCCCCATTGTTTGCAATTATCATTATCATTATATATTATCTGCAACTGAAAATTGAATTAATAAAACATACGGATTATTTATTTTAGAAAACAACACATTATGGTTTGTAAGTATCTTCTTGAAGACTAATTTCTGTTTTAGAATACTGTAGGACAGTTCAGTCATAGCTTTACAACAATCATGTCTTCACAAATGATGCTGCTGTTGGCTTTCTTCTTCTGCTCAATGGCCATCTCGAAGACCAAAGCCACAAGTAAGAAAATACACTATTTGTAAATAAAGAAAACCATATGACCTCGAACATGTCGATTGATAGCTTGAGCAGTTTGTTGATATCTAAAGACAGAGAAAATACGGTTAAATCAGAAAATCCGCAGTTGTTAATACACAATAAACCCTGCGGCATGGGAAGACAAACCTGCAGACCTCAGTCTCTGGAAACACAATCTAAAGGTTCACCTCCGACAAGAAGCAGACAGATTCATAGAGAAAGAGAATACACGGCGACAGAAAAGAAAAGAAAAAATAACATTTCTAGGGGCGATGAAAAATCCATAGTCAACTATGACTGACGGAGGCAACTATAATACACATATACAAACAAGACAAAACATTGAAATGGATAAAATGTTGATTGTATAAACGAACTATTCCAGACACAGTGTCAGATTTACCAATAAACTATACAAAATTAAAACATAAACCCATGCCAGAAAACACAGAACAGCTCTTAAAAATGATGGAAAGAGAGACGAAAAAAATGGTTGTCGGGATTTACAAAGAGTCTAGTTAAAATATAATACTTGGTATAGCATGGAACGAATTCAAAACAAACGAGGAAATTAGAGAAATCGCCAATCAACCACTAATATCTTCAGTAATAAAGAAAAGACGATGGTCATATGTTGGACATGCGATGAGAAGAGATAATAACCGAATAGCAAAGCAAGCCCTCATATGGGAAACAACAGGTAAAAGAAAAAGAGGAAGATCCAGGGAGACACTGAGAAGAACATTGATGAGAGAGGCAAGAGCAACAGGAATCGGCTCCCTCAATGAGATAGAACTGCTTGCACAGAACAGAGACAGATGGCGAGATTTGATAAAATATCTTTAAAAGAAAACTGCTAGAACAAAAAATTCATATAGAAGGTGTATCTTGATCTACGCCCTATGGGCCGGTTACGGCTCGAAAGGTCAATAGATAGATAGATAGTTAAAATATGTATATATAATCTAGCTGGTAGGATTTAAA
Source organism: Megaustenia siamemsis (assembly GCA_032433765.1). Classification (NCBI taxonomy): domain Eukaryota; kingdom Metazoa; phylum Mollusca; class Gastropoda; order Stylommatophora; family Ariophantidae; genus Megaustenia; species Megaustenia siamemsis. Next base: position 19,359,295 of record JAVIAB010000059.1, on the reverse strand, counting down.
TAGTCCAAAGAAACCAGTGACAAATGGGAAGTAGCAATAAATCAACTGCACGTTAATAGGGATATTGTTTTCGAAAAAATCCGGTCCGTTCAGAAATTCACAATCACACCTGAATTAGCTTTGCGTGATAACCGTTTGTTATTTTGCTTTAAAATTGTGCATGCAATCTTAGAATATTGATGACGTTATAGAAATATTTTTTTGCTCTGAGAAATTTGATCTAGTTTAAAAGTTGTCTTCTTTAGGCTATATTAAATTCACCCTGTTCGATTTTGACACCATTTTAGGATATATAAATTAATTTGGCGCGGTCGTTCACGTAAAATAGTTTGGCTATTGCAGAAACACTAACTTCAGGAAAATCCCGTGCACAAAACTGAGTTGTTATTGAACGAAATGACGCACCACGGCCTTGGCATTAATTACCGAAGGGAAGGCGTATCTTTATTAATTTTGTGAAGACTCAGTAGACAATGTGTTGACTTTAAATACCAACATTTATATCTAAATTACAATGAATTTAAAATGCAAATTTATAACTATGCAAAAGGTTACTGTTTTACTATATCAGCACTTTCTTAGGGAATCTAAGATGGGGCATTTATATTGTGATATTCATGACCCAGAAAGACGAACGCTACTCGCGCTTGGTCTTAATAAATTGTCATTTTCTCGTTGGATTAAACAAGACTCAGAGTGCACTCATGTCAATCAAGGAAGGAAAAGGAGCCGGCTTCACTTTCAGATAAACTGTTGGGGGCAGGAATATTATTTGTGAAAAATCCACACTTGGTCATTGCTCGAAGCAAATACCTGAGACAGATCCGTGAGCGGCGGAGTGAACGGTATGATATTGTATATTTGGACGAATCATGGGTCAACGCACACCACACCTATGCTAAAGAATGGCAGTCAGTAAATGGCAAAGTCAAAACAACAATTCCGATCAGCAAAGGCCAGCGCATTATATTAACGCATGCTGGAAGCACTGAAAACGGCCTTGTCCATGATGCGGGACTTATTTTATAATCAAAAAGTACCGACGGTAGATACTACCATACTGAAATAAATGGAAACATTTTCAGGCACTGGTTGGAGAACGATCTTTTACCAATCCTGGAGAGACCTTCATGCATAGTAATGGATAATGCATCATACCACAATGTCGTATCAGAAGAAGACAAAGTGCCTACTGCATCAAATACAAAAGAGCAAATTGGGACAGGGCTTGCGAATGAAAATGTCAAAATTTGACGACACATATTTAAAACCCGAATTGTTACAACTTGTGAAGAATACAAATAAGAAAAAGGTGTACCATGTTGAAAAAATCATTGAGAAATACGGCCACACCTCTTTTCGACTCCCTGCATATCATGCGCACCTTAATCTAATCGAACTTGTCTGAGCTCACGTCGAAGGACAAGTTGCAGAACAGAACAGGACGTTTAAAATGTGTGATGTTGAAGTTCTGACACGCGAGTCTCTCTCAAAAATAGACATTCCGTTCTGGAAGAAGTGTGTTGAACATGTGTTGCGGGTGGAAGATGAGTACTGGAAACGAGATGGATTACTATTTGTCCAGCCAGCAATTTCAGATTCGGAATGATTAAAATTAAGATGAATTCAATTCCATCTGCAGTTAGGATGTCCTGGGGTCTAATTGTGACCGAAGTACAAGACTAATTGTAACCAATTGAATTCATGTTTGCAAATACACATAACGAACAACACCCACAATTAAGCAATATGTAGATACGTCTCTGACAAGAATTGCAGTAAACTGGAAAATTGAACACGATTACTGTAAACTCTAAAATTTGAATCCACTTGTGTGATATCGTCATAAAAAATCAAAGGAATTCGCTGATGTGCAAAATCTGTTGTGTTTGTGGAATAAAAAATACCAAAATCTTTGCGTCCATCAATATTCTAAGATTGCATGCAAACTTTGAAACCAAAATAACAAGCGATTATCATGCAAAACTAATTCAGGTGTGATTATGAATTTCTGAACGGACTATAGTTTCACACTGCAGGATTTATTGGGGTGGCGATTTGTGCGCTAACGGAGGGTTGTTTAATGCTGCTAATCAGACGACTAACAACAAACTCATTCCACTGTAGAAGTGGTGTGTAAAATGATAATCAAAGATGTTTTAGATGCTTGGCCCCCACCACAGTGACTAGTAATGGCAGTAACACTGAACATAAGTCAAGATTCTCTTCACGCCTTGAAGGGCTTCTGAGGAATATGGTGCTAGAGACTATATTTTTTATATGATCACGAAACATTTTTTCATGATGTGGTCGGTATCACGCCAGGCCTCCGTTACTTCCCAGAAAAAAAATATGTAGTACCCATTTTAGAGGCTGGGTGATCCCCGGAGACTTTCTGGTTTGAAAAAAAATCCGCCAGTTGTGGATCAGGCACTAATACATGGAGAAATAGAAGACATTTAAAATCATTTAAATAAAATCAACAGCACATGCACAAAATACAACATGAAAATCAACATCAACAAAACAGACGTCATTAATGTCGCAATAGAGAAATAGAACATCAACATAACTATAGACGGCAGACAACTAAAACAAGTAGAGAAATTAAAATATTTCACAAACAACAAAGATAGACTCAAGATGCATAGAAGTTTGTCAAATCATTGGACAGCTATCACCATTATTTTCCAACAAGGAAATAACTCTAGATGCAAAACAGTCACTTTATAATATAATCTTCACCCCCAATGTTGTGCTACCACAACCTGGACCTTCGATGCACGAACGATAAGAAAAATAACCTCTACTGAGATGACATGTGTTAAACGACTGACAAGAAACAGCCTGTGAGACAAGATCAGAAATGAAGAACTGAGAAAAAAGCTAGGAATAACCCCCGCCATAGAATAAATAAAGAAACAACAGATAAAATGGTCTGGCCATGTGAAAAGACAGAAAGATTAAAACACAACACAACGGGCCCTCAATAAACTTTGCGAGAACACCATACCCAGAGACGGAGCACGAAACATATGGATCGATGTGGAATATTAGAAGCACTAGGAAACATAACAGCAGCAGAGGCGAACAGAAGAACAAAAGACCGCAAATTATATCTCCCCTCGACGCTGAAAAGCAAATGAAGAATCAAAGAAAAGAGGAACAACAACAACAGCGAAGAAGCGAACTAGCACCCTCACGTCTACATGTTGTAACATAGAAGAAGGAAATCAAAACTTTGCTCCATAGCACGCTTTACGTTATGCATGATTTAATTTAACATGAACGGTCAAGTTTAAATATGTATAATTTATGAGGCCTGACTAACATCAAGAATAAAATATGTATTTTTCTTCTTTTTCTTCTTTCCATTCTTTACCTCCTAACTTGCATTTTAGCGTTGTGAGATAGAGAGATAGAGATAGATAGAGAGAGAGAGAGAGAAAGATCCCCGTTACGCCAAGTGGCGTATAGGGAATATGGTGTTAGTGACCATAAATTTTACAGACTTTCGGCCAATGATTCTTGGGTAATGTGGTCGGTATTACGCCCGTTCTGTTTACTTTCCTAGAAAAAAATCAGGTACCTATTTAAGGCTGAGTGAACCAGGAAGCCGTCGATCAGAATATTTTAGCGTTGAGGTGAAATATAATTTGCGGTCCTTTGCTTTTCTTTTGCTCTCTGCTGATTTTCTGTGTCCTAGTGTTTCTAATATTTTATATTTTCCTTGTCGGCCTTTTGGTTTCGTTTTCTAGCTTCGTTTATTGAGATTTCGATGTTTTGTGTTTTGATATTTCTGCCTTATCACATGACCAAACCATTGCAATTAAACATATTTTTTGTTATTGCTTCCTTATGTACTCTATGTCGGGAATTATTTTTTGCTTTATTCTAAGTTCTTCATTTCCGATCCTGTCTCTCATAAAGTTTACTGTCATTTGTCGAACACATTTTATCTCGGTAGTGGTCATTTTTCATATGGTTCATGGAATTAAGGCTGAACATACTGTATACACATATATAAAAGCGTGATATACAAGAACGTACAGAATGTGATACGTATGCGTAACATAACAAATCAGAACATAAAGAGTAATTTATATATCATCATCATCAAGTACCGGGCCTAGTGGCGTAGGTGATCATGTCTCCCCACAACTTTCGATCTCGGCAGCTATTTATCATTTCTGTTTTTGACCTTCTACCAAGCCATTCTCTTAAGCTGTCTGCTATTTTTTTTTCTCTTTGCTTCCCCCTATCTCTTCGTCCCTCAATTTTTCCAGTTGTTACAATATATTCAAGTTGCTCTCTTCTCATTACATGGCCAAAAAATTATGCTTGTCTCTTCCTAACATTGGAAATTAGCTCTCTTTTTGCTTTGACCTCTCGCAGAACCTCTTCATTACTCTTCTTAGCTGTCCATGGTATTCTCAACATTCTTCTGTAAAACCGCATTTCTACAGACTCCAGTGATTTTCTTGTCTGTTGTCCTATTGTCCATGATTCGCATACATATGTTAAGACTGGCTCTACGTAACATTTAAGAACTCTTTTTCTTGTTTCTATTGTCAAAAATGTATTGCATAGTATTTTCCTCATTTTTTGGAAAGCTGCCCTTTTTCCCTGAGCCATTCTACATTTCACCTCTTTTGTACATCTTCCGTCTGAGGTTAACAAAGTTCCCAAATATTTAAATTCATTTGCCTGTTTTAATATTGTTCCACTTGTCTTTATTTTGCACTGAAGTAATGTCTTTTTTTGTTGTTACCATTACCTCTGTCTTTAATTTAAGACTATATCTTATATATATATATATATATATATATATATATATATATATATATATATATATATATATATGACGGTTATTTGAAACTAATGATGTTTATATTCAGTTTTACCAAAACGTGTACTGGACTTTATGGCTGTGTATAATGGTGACTACTCTAACAGGGGAAATCTAACCGCTGAAAACTTTCGCAGTGTTAAAGCACATATACAACCAGTGATTGTATCTGCAATACAAGAGGTATATTTTGCGCTAGTTATAAACACTATTTAATATATGTAGTTGAGTACATATGTAATATGTGCACTTATTTTACATAGACCATAAAAAATAACAGACAGCTTAAGAGAATGGCTTGGCAGAAGGCCAACAACAGAAATGATAAATAGCTGCCGAGATCGAAAGTTGTGGAGAGACATGATCACCTACGCCACTAGGCCCGGTACTTGATGATGATGATGATTTTACATAGAAAAAATGAAGGGTTCCATTCACAATTCAGACATCATGGAAATATTGATTTAGTGCCCATATTGGTGTTCATGACTAACAGACCATTCAATGAATAGAATGGACAGTACCAAGCTTTCACACATGCTAAAAAATAAAATCTACACTCGGATCGAGCAACTATTCTTAGTTTTCCAGATCATTAACTTCACCGCAACTGCTAGATAATGTGTGACGTATGAATATTCTGTGAAACTGAGCTTCTACTAGAGAATGTGGGCGACGAATGAATAGTCTGTCAAACTGAGCTGCTACTAAAGAAAGTGGGCGACGTATATGAATACTCTGTCAAACTGAGCTGCTACTAGAGAAAGTGGGTGACGCATGAATAGTCTGTCAAACTGAGCTGCTACTAGAGAAAGTGGGCGACGTATGTATAGTCTGTCAAACTGAGCTGCTACTAAAGAAAGTGGGCGACGTATGAATACTCTGTCAAACTGAGCTGCTACTAGTGAAAGTGGGCGACGTATGAATACTCTGTCAAACTGAGCTGCTACTAGAGAAAGTGGGCGACGTATGAATACTCTGTCAAATTGAGCTGCTACTAAAGAAAGTGGGTGACGTATGAATAGTCTGTCCAGTTTAGCTGCTACTAGAAAAAGTGAGCGACGTATGAATAGTCTGTCAAACTGAGCTGCTACTAGATAAAGTGGGTGACGTATGAATAGTCTGTCAAACTGAGCTGCTACTAAAGAAAGTGGGTGACGTATGAATAGTCTGTCCAGTTTAGCTGCTACTAGAAAAAGTGAGCGACGTATGAATAGTCTGTCAAACTGAGCTGCTACTAGATAAAGTGGGTGACGTATGAATAGTCTGTCAAACTGAGCTGCTACTAGAGAAAGTTGGCGACGTATGAATACTCTGTCAAACTGAGCTGCTACTAGAGAAAGTGGGCGACGTATGAATACTCTGTCAAACTGAGCTGCTACTAGAGAAAGTGGGCGACGTATGAATACTCTGTCAAATTGAGCTGCTACTAAAGAAAGTGGGTGACGTATGAATAGTCTGTCCAGTTTAGCTGCTACTAGAAAAAGTGAGCGACGTATGAATAGTCTGTCAAACTGAGCTGCTACTAGATAAAGTGGGTGACGTATGAATAGTCTGTCAAACTGAGCTGCTACTAAAGAAAGTGGGTGACGTATGAATAGTCTGTCAAACTGAGCGGCTACTAGAGAAAGTGGGCGACGTATGAATAGTCTGTCAAATTGAGCTGCTACTAGAGAAAGTGGGCGACGTATGAATAGTCTGTCAAATTGAGCTGCTACTAGAGAAAGTGGACGACGTATGAATAGTCTGTCAAATTGAGCTGCTACTAGAGAAAGTGGACGACGTATGAATAGTCTGTCAAATTGAGCTGCTACTAGAGAAAGTGGGTGACGTATGAATAGTCTGTCAAATTTAGCTGCTACTAGAGAAAGTGGGCGACGTATGAATAGTCTGTCAAACTGAGCTGCTACTAGAGAATGTGGGCGACGTATCAATAGTCTGTCAAACTGAGCTGCTACTAGAGAAAGTGGGCGACGTATAAATAGTCTGTCAAACTGAGCTGCTACTAAAGAAAGTGGGTGACATATGAATAGTCTGTCAAACTGAGCTGCTACTAGAGAATGTGGGTAACGTATGAATAGTCTGTCAAACTGAGCTGCTACTAAAGAAAATGGGTGACGTATGAATAGTCTGTCAAATTGAGCTGCTACTAGAGAAAGTTGGAGACGTATCAATAACATGTTATATTGTGCTTGTACTAGAGAAAGCGGGTGACCGTACCAATAAATTGGTCTGCTCCAAGAGAACAGAGTGCGGATTTGAAACTCGGTAGGGTCAATTTAATTTTCTATATCAGGAAAGAAGTCAACGTTTCAGGATGTGTGAAATCAAAGGAAGGAAATATAATAATGGGACAGGAGAAGACAATGGAAAGATGGACAGAATATATCAGTCAACTCTATGATGATGAAAGACCAGAATTAAACAATTCAAATAAAGACACAGGACCACCACTAATGCAGAGCGAAGTGGAGGACGCAATTCAACACATGGAAAGAGGCCAAGCTCCAGATCATTTTACAGATTATTTCGACGAAAGCATATGTTGTTGTTGTGTATGAATATGATAATTTATTGAAGATGTCCTTTTTATGAGATAAAATGAATCTGTTTCACATTTATGTAGAAATTGATCTGATATTGTAACAAAATAGTACATACAATTTTGTCTGATATTATGCACAGCATACAGCAGAATTTAGTCTGAAATCGAAGCAAGATGATCTCTAAAATCTGAACTGAAATTATATCACAACAGTATGTCTAGTTTAGGACCACCAATAATGCAGAGTGAAGTGGAGGACGCAATTTAACACATGAAAAGAGGCAAAGCTCCAGGTCCTGACATTATAACAATCGAAGAGATACATTCATTAGGAGAGCTAGGAGTACAAGTCATAACAAAATTACTCAATGACATATATAACACTGGACACATACCCAAAGATCTACTAAAATCTATCTTTGTAGCCATACCGAAGAAGTCAGGCGCCACTGATAGTGAATACCATCGCACTATTAGTCTCATGAGCCATATGACTAAAATATTACTAAGAATAATCATGAGACGTGTAAGGAACAAAATAAAACCATAAATAAGTGAGGAACATTGGAATTCTGACCTATGGAAGCGAATCATGGACAGTAGACAAACAAATGAAAATACGATTAGAGGATACAGAGATGGTATTTCTCCGAAGAATGTTGAAAGTTCCCTGGACAGCTAAAAAGACCAATGAGGAAGTTCTCAAATAGACCAACACAAAAAGGGAGCTGTTAAAAAAAACATAAGAAAGAAACAATCAACATTTTTCGGGCACAGCATGAGAAGAGGAATGTTGGAATACTTGTTTACAACTGGCAAAATAAAAGGAAAGAGAGATCGCGGACGACAAAGAGAGAAAATACTGAATAGCTTGATGTCAACAAGAGAACTAATACGATGCACTGTAGATAGAAGATTGTGGAGGGACATGATCACCTACGCCAACCGGTAAGGCACATGGTGATGATAATATCAGGTTTGAAATAACTCATTTTCAAACCTCATGTCGTCTGTACAGGGCATACAACCAGTTTTCTTCAATTAGGGAATCGTATAGAAAACTCCGACACATTCCAGAAATTTCTAAATATCTTAACGTAACTTATTTAAAAAAAATTATAGTAATAATGAGTCAATTTACCTTCTTTGTGATGGGACCGAGAAAAGTGTCATCAACCTAAACATGGTTGTGTGCTTTGGAGAGCAAAAATAAGAAAAAATGTCACCACATTGCACCGCTCGTTGTTACTTTCCGCAGAATGTCCCTGTCTGGTCCAGTCATTTTACTCTCAATTCCCAAAGTTCTCCACTAATTACCCTTGAAATTGCCCTCTTTTGCCATTCCTTCAGATTCCACTAAGTTGCAGTTAATATTATTATTCTGTTAGCTTTTTGCCTGAGAGTATACATTCTCATACACTATATTCTGCCAGTTTAAATACAAATAACAGTAGACCTAATAAAGCATCAGTTTCATGGTTCTCCCTTAACAATCATATCGTTAATACGACCACACCGGTAGTACGAATGGGAGCTGATGAGGTGACCAGGGACAAGTTGATGACATACCTCAGAGTTAAGTTTGATCGCAGCCTGTGTTTTCGGGATCACGTCGTGATAACGCCATGTGATAACAAAATCCCAAAGGATTAGCCGCCTTGAAGGGCATGGCAGCTGCCAACATCGAGCAGAGGCTACTTACTCTTCTGTTCCAGGGATTAGTCCACGCACCAATCGAGTATGCCCTGGCAATTCTCACTGCCAGTACGACTCAAATTGATAGGCTGGAGAAAATACACAATGAAGCCATGCGCATTATCTTGGAATGTAAAAGGGAAACTTCCTGTGTAGGAATGATGTATCTTCTTGTCTGTACAACCATGGATGACAGAATCAAGATCTGGAGAGCACGAGCATACCTGAAGACTAGTGCAGATAAAGAGCATCCATTGCACCACGTGCTCAACACAGAGAAAGGTGTCAGGCTAAAAAGAGGCAAATCATGGGTGGGCCGAGCAGAAGATGTCATCAAACAGGTCTGTGGGCTTACCAATATCAGCATTGGTGAGGAGTGAATATCGGTGCCTACGTCATTCAAGGGGAATTTCTCGTGTATTGTCACACTCGACAGGAAGCGTAGGGAGCAGAACCCGTGCATGGTTAATCCTGAGGTCAACGGTCTCATCTGCGATAACACCGACGAGAAAGATGCAGTCATCCATACAGACGGATCTGTAAGACGACACCAAAGAAGTGCATGGGCATTTACAGCACGCTCGGCAGGCAGAATAGTCAAAGACGACAGTAGTGCATACGTCGTGACCACGAGTAGCATGACAATGGAGGTCATGGCAGTGACCAATTCATTCAAATGGAATGGTGAATCCGGAATCCGTCGGTTGGGATCGAACCCTACCTCTTGTCCTTTGTAGTCCAGTTCACTAACCACTGAGCTATCGCGGCTGCCCATTATATTGATATAGCACAGAGGTATTATACTTCAAACCTAATCAAATGTTTTAAATGTTTTGATAGACATAACTTAGAACACAGTGACATGTGACATGTGTTATAAAAAACATTTATCGGCATTTGTGGAAAAGTGTAACATGAAATGTACAATTTGTGTCTATGAAAAAAAAAACACGACAAAAAATAAACAGGGCAAATCTGAAACAAGTGTAACGCATCCAATGCTTGAGCACAATAATAACATCACATGGAAGATGCAACACAGAAATAACAAGCAGAATAGCTAAGGCCAAAATAGCATTTCAGAAAATTAAAAAAAAATACCTCATGCAACAAACCCATGTCAATAGAAGTGAGAAAGATAGTTCATTGGTGCTATATAGAACCAACTCTGACCTATGGAAGCGAATAATGGACAGTAGACAAACAATTGAAAAAACGATTAGAGGCCACATAGATAGGAATTCTCAGAAGAATGTTGAAAGTTCCCTGGACAGCGAATAAGGCCAATTAAGAAGTTCTAAATAATGCCAACACAATACGTTATCTCCTAAAAAAAAACACCCGAAAGAAACAATCAACATTTTTCGGGCACACCATGAGAAGAAGAATGTTGGAATACTTGGTTACAACGGGCAAAATAAAAAGAAAGAGAGTTCACGGAAGACATAGAGAGAAAATACTGAACAGCTTGGTGTCATGGCATGGAAAACAGTCAAAAACAGAACTGATACGATGCACTGTGGATAGACGAAGATGGAAGGATATGATCGCCAACGTCAACCGGTATGGCACATGATGATGCTGATGAAAAGAGAACGATATTTCAACTGATTCTTCACTTGTTGTTCTGTGCTGACTTCGGTTTCAACATGTTTCTTCTAGTGTGTGGGTGTGTCACACGACCCATGAAGGAGTGGTAGAGAAAGGGAGAGTGAGAGAGAGAGAGAGTGAAAAGAGAGACTGAGATAAAAAAGAGAAACATTATTATACAGTTTAACAGCTTGGAAAGAGAGGTGTTCTGCAGCGTAACTGATCAGAAGCATTGTTAATAGCGTTAGATGGACAGACATGATCATCACGCTTCCAGGTATGGCACTTAATGATGGTGACGGAAAGTATTTTCATTCAAGTAATTATTATAAGAAGATGTCTTCCAGAAAACTATAATCTAGTGCATAATAATCTAAAATAGACTAATCATATGCACAGTCCTCGTAGGGGAAATACGTTCTTCTTTTCTTCTTCCTTTCAGCTGCCGGTGGAGCATAGGTCATTAAGAAACATTTTCAGCTCCCTATGGAGCATAGGTCATCAAGAAACACTTTCGGCTCCCTATGGATCATAGGTCGTCAAGAAACACTTTCAGCTCTCTATGGAGAGTAGGTTATCAAGAAACACTTTCAGCTCCCTATGGAGCATAGGTCATCAAGAAACACTTTCGGCTCCCTATGGAGCATAGGTCGTCAAGAAACACTTTCAGCTCCCTATGGTGCATAGGTCATCAAGAAACACTTTCGGCTCCCTATGGATCATAGGTCGTCAAGAAACACTTTCAGCTCTCTATGGAGCATAGGTCATCAAGAAACACTTTCAGCTTCCTATGGAGCATATATCATCAAGAAACATTTTCAGTTCCCTATGGATCATAGGTCGTCAAGAAACACTATCAGCTCTCTATGGAGCATAGGTCATCAAGAAACACTTTAAGCTCTATATGGAGCATAGGTCATCAAGAAACACTTTAAGCTCTCTATGGTGCATATGTCATGAAGAATCACTTTCATCTCTCTATGGAGCATAGGTCATCAAGAAACACTTTCAGCTTCCTATGGAGCATAGGTCATCAAGAAACACTTTCTCCTCTCTATGGAAAGTAGTTCATCAAGAAACACTTTCAGCTCCCTATGGATCATAGGTCATCAAGAATCACTTTCAGCTCCCTATGGATCATAGGTCATCAAGAAACACTTTCCAAGCCGTTTTTTTCTTGCCATTCTTTTCAGATCTTACGTGTCTTCCTCATCATTCTCTTCTCTGCTTCCACCTGTCTTCTCCAAGAATATTTTGGTCTTCCTCTTTTATTGTATAATGCTCTCTGTTGGCTAACGCAGCGTGTGTCCTATCCAGCGTCGTCCTCGCTGTATTTCTCTGTCCCATGGTATTTTACTTGTACCTTTTCCATAATTCTACGTTAGTAATTTTGTTCTGCAATGTCCATCCTTTTATTCTGCGCAAGCATCCATTAATGATGGTTTGTATCTTCGTGCTTGTCATTTTTGTTGTTATCCGTGTTTCACAGCCATATAGTAGGACACATTTAATATTCGAGCTAAACATTTTTATTGTTGTATTTAACCTTATTTCTTGGGATTTTTCTTACTTGCCCATGTTTGTGCAATTTTTAGGGCTTATGTTTTTTTTACAGTACGTGATAGCCAGTCCCATGCCCAACCCTCCTTAGTCGTCTCTAACGAATATGCCTGGCAGAGAACAACACTGCAATTCTTTACTCAGCTTTCGAGTCCCGGCAGCGCACAGGTGCGATATATTACCTTGAGATAAATGAAGTCCACGCCTTTGGTAGACTAAGCAAATCAACAGACAATTAGCATACTGCTCATTGTGGTCAATAAACAAGAAATCGATCTACTAATCCACTCTATGCCTATGTGCACCTTAAGTCATTTGTTGAGAATGCCACACATGTCTGTAAAGTGGAACACCATGCAGCGCAACCCCACTATTAAGCATGAAATGACAAAATGAAATGATAATTCATATTTGTTTTTTTTTTCTACAGAAAGCTATGCACCTTTTTGTAGAAATAATAAACGATGCAGTCACTCTTGCATTTGTCGGAAATGTCCAGGAACACCTTCAGGCCAATACTATTTCGATCACTCCCTATACGTTTCCTATCAACATTATTAACCAGTTGGTATTTATCTGTGCATGTGTAGTACCATTCATTTACTAATTTATCTGTGCATGTGTAGTACCATTCATTTACTAATTTATCTGTGCATGTGTAGTACCATTCATTTACTAATTTATCTGTGCATGTGTAGTACCATTCATTTACTAATTTATCTGTGCATGTGTAGTACCATTCATTTACTAATTTATCTGTGCATGTGTAGTACCATTCATTTACTAATTTATCTGTGCATGTGTAGTACCATTCATTTACTAATCATTTTGCTCTTAGATTGTGATCGCTTGTGTTATTTAAAAACGACAAATAATTGTGTAATGAAATTGTTAAACCATTTGATGGATTAATGATCGTAAGTTGATTTAACATTGAACGGAAAGAGGTTGTCCAATACTGTCATCAGCAAATAGAATGATTACAGAACAGCGGTGCCTATTTGTCTGTCCGTTTGAATGCTTCTTGTTCTGCTGCTGTGTTGCATGCCTTAGTGAGCTTAGTCTGCTATGAGTCACTGATGTGTTTGCACTATTGTTTTCTCCTCGTAATTAACCATCTTCTCTACTCTCAATAGACTACACTTTAGCCTGTTGTTCATATTCTTTATTCAATGACATTATGGGCCTGTCTTGCACGACAGATTCATTTCAAGTAGCTGTCACGTGATGGAAGCTCCAGCAGGGAGGACAAGTTAGATGATGATAAAGTTGATAAAGATGATGATGTTCTTCCATCTTCCGTACATCTTGTCTCGTTCTCTACACATGATTTACATGGTGTGAAATTAGAAAGAAAGAAAGTGTTCTTATATGAGCAAAGATCCTGTTCGTGCACATTATACTTCAATACTACTTGTATTACAAGGATGAACATAAATATAAAATATATAACACACTAAATACTACACGGGGCAAGCAGCAGATAATTGTCAATTTCTAGATCTGTGTTTGACTTTGGTGTTTAACATTTCTTTTGATTTAGAATAGTATTTGCCAATCGTGTTAATCAAAGTATCTTGTTTGTTGTGTACTTGATGAAACTTTCTGTCGAAACGTTGGTGTATATCGTGTCACTCTACTCATTTAGCTGCTAGATTCAATGTTATGTTTATTTTACATGGTTATATAACAACCTGTTCTGTGATGACACTTCTCACTTCTTGTTTATTTTACATGATTATATAACAACTTGTTCTAGTGATGACACTTCACACTTCTTGTTTATTTTACATGATTATATAACAACCTGTTCTGTGATGACACTTCTCACTTCTTGTTTATTTTACATGATTATATAACAACTTGTTCTAGTGATGACACTTCACACTTCTTGTTTATTTTACATGATTATATAACAACTTGTTCTAGTGATGACACTTCACACTTCTGGTTTATTTTACATGATTATATAACAACTTGTGCTAGTGATGACACTTCTCACTTATTGTTTATTTTACATGATTATATAACAACTTGTTCTAGTGATGACACTTCTCACTTCTTGTTTATTTTACATGATTATATAACAACTTGTGCAGCGATGACACTTCTCACTTCTTGTTTATTTTACATGATTATATAACAACTTGTGCAGCGATGACACTTCTCACTTCTTGTTTATTTTACATGATTATATAACAACTTGGCTACGATGACACTTCTCACTTCTTGTTTATTTTACATGATTATATAACAACCTGTTTCTGCGATGACACTTCTCACTTTTTTCTCCTCTGGTGATCTGCAGTTGCATTTTCTTAGATGACCAAGGTCCACTTATCATCTATAAAAAGTAGCCACTTTTGCTATTGATTGATACTCAGTTAGTGAGATTTACATCTTCAGAATTTTTTTTTTACTGAAACTTAGTTAATCCAACGCTCTGAACTGTTTATCTAAGTTTAATCACTCGATCATGAGTCGCATGTTTTGCTTGTCATGAAAAAACACCCTTTAGTTGTGATATCATCAGACTGCCTCTTATCAAGCCTTTCATCATCATCTTCGAGTGCCGTCTCCGCAACGAAGGTTGGCTACCATGGAGCGCCATTCTGCTCTGCCTATTGCTTTGATGGTGCAGGTTGTCATAGGCTGGTTTGTCCATCTTTTGATGTTACTCGTTAGTCCTTGTCTGTTTCTGCCTCTTGTACCTTGTATTTTCCCCTCTAGGATCAAGGCTTTAATGTTACTGATTACAAACGAAACACAAAGCGGCAGATCGCATGTAAAGTAGCTATAAACTGCCATCTGCGTGAACGTCGAAACTTCAGCAACTGCCGAAGGTTAATTTTTTCAGACATTTTAAATATTTTGTTTATGTTGTCTTCTGTCAAACACGTTTATATATTTCATGCTTTTGAAGCATGCTTTCATTGGTTTGTGTTGTTCTGCACACTTTTCTATGACCAACCTCATACAGAAGACACATTGTCTTGTCTCATTTTGCACAAATTCTATGGTTAACTTTTCCCGCTTATTTTATAGTGTATGTTTGACATGCATCACCTGTTGTTAATCGCTATTATGGGCAATATCAATTTTCATTATGAAAAAAATAAATGGACTTTATGTAACTTAGATAGAAAATATTATGAGTCATACCATTTATTTCTGTATGCATCCTTCTTATATTTTTATTTTTACTTTCTGTTTATTCTTTTTGAAGACGTATTTCATTAAACCAATTTTTGTTTAATGCCAAACCTGGACCCTAGATGCAAGAACAATAAGAAAAATAACCTGTACTGAGATGAAATGTGCTAGACGAATGACAGGAAACAGTCTGAGAGCTGAAATCAGAAATGAAGAGCTGAGAAAAAAGCTAGGAATAGCCCCCGCCATAGAATATATAAAGAAACAACAGATACAATAGTTTGGCCACGTGACAAGGCTAACAATATATGGCCCTTTTCGTCTTGTCAGACGGTCTAGTAGAGGCTATTGTGTATTTTTTTGAGGTTTTGTTTTTGTCGAACAACTTCTCTCGTGGCTAATTCTACCAATGTTTGACAAACACACGCGGTCACAGAATGAACAAGTTAGACCCATTGGTCCATAGGGTTTTCCATCCTTTGTCATATCTTTTCTCTTCTAAGTTTTGCCTTAGGACAGTCTCAAATGATATTATACCGTTCTTTATACATGCTATCCATGATGTGCGCTCACTTGCCAGATGTTCCCAGTTCTATTTACATATGGAGAAGTCATTCAGAGATGATTTACATATAACTCTGTATCGTAGTTTAGGTCTGTCGATTTGTCTTTTTTCTGTGTGTTAGTTCGCCATATCATATTTGCCTGGGGATGCAAAGGCAGACATATCAAAACATATCACATCGAGTCTTCAGCAAACCTTGTTAGAATACCAGACCCAATGGTAGACCACGAAAAAGATGGATGGATGAAATATTAGAAATACTAGGAAACATAACCGCAGCAGATGCGAACAGAAAAGCAAAAGACCACAAATTATATCTCACCTCGACGCTGAAAGGCAAATAATGGAGAAAAGAAGAGCAAGAAGATTTGTTTTGTCAGTATGCCCATTCTGCTTATTTCGTTATCTATGCTAATATATTAACTTGAGTGTTCTAATTATTATTCTTCATAAATGAACATGACAAACTAGTAATCCCTCAGATAGGGGGTTAAGGCAAAGAAATGCAAATGAATGCATGAAAATGCGAAGCTGCAGTAAAGCTGAATTGTGAGGGAAAATTTGAAAAAAAATAGAAAAAAAGGTGTGGTAAAAGCTTTACGTGGTTAGTAGACAACACATATTTGAACGACGTTTCGGCTCAATAGGCCTTCAGCAGGAACAGACAAACAACAACACACACATATATGAAATTTGAATTGGAATTTTATTATTTATTAGTTATATTTACTTACATATCTGTGTGTGTTGTTGTTTGTCCTTTCCTGCTGAAGGCCTATTGAGTCGAAACGTCGTTCAAATCTGTGTCGTCTACTAACCACATAAAGCTTTTACCAGACCTTTTTTTCTATTTTCCCTCCCTAATCCCTCAGATACCAGCTTCTGGCAGAGACAACAGAACAAAAAAATAATCTACAACATTGTGTCCCAAAGAGCCAGAATGTATGGGATTCAATTGTGTTTATTAAATGTGTACGAGTCAACCATTGCACTTTCTGTTTGTGTTTCGTTCATTGCAAAGCTAAAAGCACTGTGATAGTTGAAGTCGTTTGTCTTTTCCATTTTCTTATATTTAACGTAAATCTTCATTACTTTACCAGGACAGATTTAAGCACACTACCTTACCAACTTAGCCGCTTGACAAACAGCGATTTTCATCAACAAAGTCACTGTGACGGTATTTTTAAACTCATCTACCCAGGGGTGTACCACGGCTACTGGCCAGACTGCCTAAACCCGGTTCCAGGCGTAAGTATGTGTGTTCAACTGTCAGCTTACATATCTATCTATCTATCTATCTATCTATCTATCTATCTATCTATCTATCTATCTATCTATCTATCTATCTATCTATCTATCTATCTATCTATCTATCTATCTATCTATCTATCTATCTATCTATCTATCTATCTATCTATCTATCTATCTATCTACCTACCTACCTACCTACCTACCTACCTACCTACCTACCTACCTACCAACCTATCTATCTATTTATCTATCTATCTATATATCTATCTATCTACTGTCCTTTCGAGCCGAAGACGGCACATAGGGCAGAATCACAATCTCAAAAATAGAAACCTTGCGTGCCAAAATGGCACATATTGCAGATATCGCTGCTTCTAAAATCTATGGCTCTGTTTCCATAACAATACTTTTTTACAATGACAGCTTGTCAAGCCATTAATCAAACTCCTTAGTATCCTCTTACGACATGCCTTGAAGGTCACAGTGTTATTATTCTTTACTTCCCTCATAATGAGGCCCAGGTAACATACGGGAAGTTTTACATATAGTCTGGTCTTTTTAAACCATATACAAATTAATTTCAGCGGTTTCTCTTTTCCTCTTTAATTTAAGTATTGGATGGACTTAACATGGAAGCATTCAATTGTGACTCCCCTCGTCTTCTACCAGCTCTGTCGTATCTTCGGGTGCCAAGGGTCATACCAAATTATAGATCTTCCTCTTCAAGTAGTCTCGCCAAATGACATTTGATGCTTTAGTTTAAATGATTCTTTATTAATCGGTATTACGTTTTGTTTATGTTTGTGTACCTGTCAAATGCTTCCACTCCAAAATCGATTTGTTGTTATAGTTTAATCTATTTATACTGTCATAATTAATTACTTTATTTGAGCTGTCATAAATTTAGCCAGTTTTATTAGCAGCACTATATATGTATGTTACGAGTTACCTAACTCCCAATTTCTCCATCCATCTGGTGAGATACATTAGGACGAACACAGACAATGATAAGTATTTTGTTAATATCGGTTTCGTTAGACCACCAATGATGATAAAAATCATTGTATGGAGTCTAGTTTATCTGTCAACCAGCTGGGAAGTAGTAAAGTCAGGTGTTTGTTCGGAAATGTGTCCTTCGAGATAGGCCTGGAACTATATTTCGACAAATGTTTCTCCACACTTAAAGTTGTTTCAATCCAAGCTCTATGGCAACATAAATGGCAGCCGAAAAGTTCGGTGAGAACCCATTTTAATAATGTATGGTTGTGAACCTTTAAAATGTGGATTTTTTTTTAAATAGAAAGAATTGGATGGGAAGACAAGAAAGCAAACGATGAAGTTTTAAAACAACTAAAAATGAAAATAGAACTGCTAAACACAATTCAAACAAGATAAATGACTATGTTAATGCATGGTAACACATCAACCTACTAAAAGTATTATTGGAAGGGAAAATGAGATATGGTATGTGATTTACACAAATGCTGTTTCACATCACCAATAAGTGTCTTTTATCTTCAAAATTCCCTAGTGATAACAATGGGACACAGACCAGATCAATATCAGAAAAGGGCTACTCTATTGTTATCAAAGCGAGCTAAAACAGACTTCTATATTTAAAATATATGAAGCGTTGTAATAAACATCTGTGCTCGGAATTTAAGTAAGACTTTTGTTACCCCTGTCTCGGTCCTCTACAAATAACAAATATAGGTTTTCCATTGATAGAGAAGGCCTTAAACTAACACAGGAAGACGAGTTACAAGGATCCGTTAAATCAGAAGAAATAGCCTAGGACAGTTGCAAAGGAACACAGCTGTAGAGCTGGCTGGCTAGGAACACAGCTGTAGAGCTGGCTGGCTAGGATAACAGCTGTAGAGCTGACTGGCTAGGAACACTGATATAAACACTGTTGTACAGATGTCTGGCTAGGAACACAGCTGTACAGCTGGCTGGCTAGGATAACAGCTGTACAACTGACTGGCTAGGAACACATTTGTACAACTACCCTGCTAGCAACACAGTTGTACATCTGGCTGGCTAGGAACACTACTATAAACACTGTTGTACATCTGGCTGGCTATGAACACAACTGTACAGCAGGATGGCTAGGAACACATTTATGCATCTGGCTAGCTAAGAAGATTTTACAGCTGGATAAAAGGAGATATTTTGGAATTGTTCAGCGAGCCATAACGACAACGAATTAGACGATAAGATAATTATAAGATGATTAATACTTTAAATAGTTAGAATTGGTGCCGAGAGCACACTAAGTATCAAAATAAATAGCTTGTGGATAATTAAATCAAGTGTTAGTTACTCAGACCGTGACGACTTTAGGAGAACTAAGTAAATTTAAACTAAATGAATTAGACGGAAGACTATATTATTTTTCAGAACGAACGCTGCGTATGTCAGTAAGTCAGGGAGGACAATTACTGTTAATTAATTAGAGTCAGGAGACTAAAAACATGAGAGTCAAAATAGTCTGAGTATGAAGGTCAACAATTTCGCTGAAAATCTAGAGAAAAATATAGCCGAAATATAAAAAATAGTATAAATAGATTATCAACTGCACAGAAAAGATAGCATTTTTCTAAGACAAGTCGAATCGTCACTTTCCTAAGCAGAGAAGTTGGCCAAGGGCCCAGACTCAAGCAGACAAAAACTAAGAAAAATACGGATCCAAAAAAAGAGAAGTTGGTCAAGGGCCTAGACTCAAGCAGACAAAAACTAAGAAAAATACGGATCCAAAAAAAGAGAAGTTGGTCAAGGGCCTAGACTCAAACAAACTAAAACTAGGAATAATGCGGACCCAACAACAGAGAAGTTGGTCAAGGGCCCAGACTCAAACAAACTAAAACTAAGAAGAATACGGATCCAACAACAGAGAAATTGGTCAAGGGCCCAGACTCAAACAAACTAAAACTAGGAATAATGCGGACCCAACAACAGAGAAGTTGGTCAAGGGCCTAGACTCAAACAAACTAAAACTAGGAATAATGCGGACCCAACAACAGAGAAGTTGGTCAAGGGCCCAGACTCAAGCAAACTAAAACTAAGAAGAATACGGATCCAACAACAGAGAAGTTGGTCAAGGGCCTAGACTCAAGCAGACTAAAACTAGGAATAATGCGGACCCAACAACAGAGAAGTTGGTCAAGGGCCTAGACTCAAACAAACTAAAACTAGGAATAATGCGGACCCAACAACAGAGAAGTTGGTCAAGGGCCCAGACTCAAGCAAACTAAAACTAAGAAGAATACGGATCCAACAACAGAGAAATTTGTCAAGGGCCTAGACTCAAGCAGACTAAAACTAGGAATAATGCGGACCCAACAAAAGAGAAGTTGGTCAAGGGCCCAGACTCAAGCAGATTAAAACTAGGAATAATACGGACTCAACAACAGAGAAATTGGTCAAGGGCCCAGACTCAAACAAACTAAAACTAAGAAGAATACGGACTCAACAACAGAGAAGTTGGTCAAGGGCCCAGACTCAAGCAGATTAAAACTAAGAAGAATACGGATCCAACAACAGAGAAATTGGTCAAGGGCCCAGACTCAAGCAGATTAAAACTAGGAATAATACGGACCCAACAACAGAGAAGTTGGTCAAGGGCCTAGACTCAAGCAAACTAAAACTAGGAATAATACGGACCCAACAACAGAGAAGTTGGTCAAGGGCCCAGACTCAAACAAACTAAAACTAGGAATAATACGGACCCAACAACAGAGAAGTTGGTCAAGGGACCAGACTCAAGCAAACTAAAACTAGGAATAATACGGACCCAACAACAGAGAAGTTGGTCAAGGGCCCAGACTCAAGCAAACTAAAACTAGGAATAATACGGACCTAACAACAGAGAAGTTGGTCAAGGGCCCAGACTCAAGCAGACTAAAACTAGGAATAATACGGACCCAACAACAGAGAAGTAAACATGTAACAGTACATAAGAAGCATGCTTTATTGTGAACGAGTCGAACTTCACAAATATGTCAATATTTCTGATATTGTGTTGTATGTGTGTTGAATAGCCCATACCCTTCATAATGTTCCACAGTTTCTGATGTACTCAGTCGAATAGCTAACTGTAATATAAGAAGCATATATGCAGTTATATGTTGTATCCTGTACACTTCTCAAATATGTGTTTCATGTTAAAGATAAGGTTCAGGATGTCTCAACTTTGTCTGACGCCTGCTGAAATACATAAAGTTACTGTTATAACTTCCGTTTTAGCATTATCATGATCATCTGTAAGAGTATGTTGCTAGCTTGATTTGTTAAGGAAATAGTTATGTCGTTGGTACACACAAGTATATGTCCTTTCTTTTAGATGACATTGATCTGCTATAGACAATAATGGTAGTGATAATAACTGTATTTAGATATCTGTATTTCTATTAATTTTAGTTGTAGTTACAACGTCATTAATGCTTATACTTTTTTTTTTTTTAACAGGAACATCCAGAGTTCAGCTTAATTGTCACTTGCGACGCCATTGAATATACGCCTCCCTCCGAGGGTGTACAAGAGACGTATATAATATGCCGGCATGGGGCTAAGTAAGACTTGCATTTCAACCGAGATTAACCGTCACAATATATGTCGGTAATAACTTGTAGTGTTGCTGTTGCACTCCTGTGAAGTGTGGGGATAAGCCGTCTCGCCTGTAGCGCTCAGCTTCCTAATGTTCTCGCCAGTTGTACATATCTCATAATTAGATGATTGACATCCATGAGTCAAGCCGTCAACAGGAAGTCTCCAGGATCTTCACAAATTGTCTGACATTCGCTTTTTATTCTTGATGTCAAATTTCAGTATTTGGTTTTCTCTATAATTCACAATTGTCAGTAACTTGTTCTAGAGTTGTAATATCAGGTGTTAAGTGAGGGCTGTTATATTTCAAGATGTAGAGTACGATCATATGTGCATCGATTGCTTGTTCCTCTCTCGCCTATTTCTATCACGTCACTTATGGTTATGGAAGGCCCCGGTATCACGGCAAACGAATTAAAATCCATAATTGCTCAACCGCCCTTGCCAGTGGAATCATCCGAATTACTACCTCATCTGCCAAACAAAGAAAGGCAGCTGTAGACCCCATCATAGTAGTCTCAGCCCACGCCAAACAACATACGGCGAAACCGCACATAAAATGAACACAGCCATCTGTTCCCTGTCATACGATATCATCATCCATCGTAAACAATTGAAATATCGAAATACGATCAAAACGGATGAAACACACAGCTCACGGTGTGCACAGAGCACTTAACTCAGTAGCTCCTGCAACAAGTCGGATATTTCTTGATGTAGAGTACGTTAATATTGGTATCGATTGCTTGTTCCTCTCTCGTCCATTTCTATCGTCCTTTACTTAACATTTAATCGACTTTTATTGACACTCTTTCGTTGTATGTGACCGTTGTCATTTCTGCAGGTTTTGTTACTTCATGCCGTGCATGTACAGGAGCAGATTTCTGTTCTAGTGATATGCTTTGATAAAGGTAGCGAATTTGTTTAGTTAGAGACCTTCAACCTTAGAATACTTGGTTACAACTGGCAAAATAAAAGGAAAGGGAGATCGCGGACGACAAAGAGAGAAAATACTGAATAGTTTGGTGGCATGGCATGGAAAAAGGTCAACAACAGAACTTATACGATGCACGGTAGATAGGAAATTTGGCAGGACATGATCGCCTACGTCAACCGGTATGGCACATGATGATGATGATGATGAGACCTTCAAAAGGCTACATTGTTAGTTCGACATTGGATCACTTGACAGATTGGTTGGCAGTCTCAATGAAACACAACGTTAGCTGCATCATCATTATCATGTACCCTGCCGGTTGGCGTAGGCGATCATGTCCCTCCACAATCTTCTATCTACAGTGCATCGTATCAGTTCTGTTGTTGACTGTTTTCCATGCCATGACACCAAGCTATCCAGTATTTTCTCTCTTTGTCGTCCGCGATCTCTCTTTCCTTTTATTTTGCCAGTTGTAACCAAGTATTCAAACTTTCCTCTTCTCATGATTTGCCCGAAAAATGTTGATTGCTTCTTTCTGATGTTTTTTAAGAGCTCCCTTTGTTAGTTGCATACACTACTATAAAAAGATCGTTAAAAGTTAATAAAACATGGATGTTATAAGGAGCTGCTTTCTCTTTTTTTTATTTTACACACTATTACTGCAATGTGAAGGTATGGCATTTTCTCCATGCTGAAAATGTTTTTGTCCTTATCCCTCTCCCCTGAGATTATACCGCATCTGTTTGCAAAGGCCTCTGTTAACAATACTGATCGGGTTTTGCGAATTTTGTGGTGTGACACGCCCAAAATACTCGTGTATGTATGTATGTATGTATGTATGTATGTATGTATGTATGTATGTATGTATGTATGTATGTATGTATGTATGTATGTGTGTGTGTGTGTGTGTGTGTGTGTGTGTGTGTGTGTGTGTGTGTATGTGTGTGTGTGTGTATGTATGTATGTATGTATGTATGTATCTATGTATGTATGTATGTATGTATGTATGTATGTATGTATGTATGTATGTATGTATGTATGTATGTATGTATCTATGTATGTATGTATGTATGTATGTATGTATGTATGTATGTATGTATGTATGTATGTATGTATGTATGTATGTATGTATGTATGTATGTATGTATGTATGTATGTATGTATGTATGTATGTATGTATGTATGTATGTATGTATGTATGTATGTATGTATGTATGTATGTATGTATGTATGTATGTATGTATGTATTATGTATGTATGTATGTATGTATGTATGTATGTATGTATGTATGTATGTATGTATGTATGTATGTATGTATGTATGTATGTATGTATGTATGTATGTATGTATGTATGTATGCATGCATGCATGCATGCATGCATGCATGCATGCATGCATGTATGTATGTATGTATGTATGTATGTATGTATGTATGTATGTATGTATGTATGTATGTATGTATGTATTTATGTATGTAGGTATGTGTGTATGAATGTATGTATGTCACGGTCAAGAAATGTTTTAATGTTGTTGTAATGCTGGTGATGGTATTAACATGGTGTAAGCCAATGTGTAATGCCACCACTTTTTAACACTATACACCACCGTCACCATTTAATGATGTCACGTGAGGTCGGCGTGCTTTAAACTCGGCCACCCGATCATTCGTGGTTGACCGGCAGATAATAGCCTGCTGTAGATGTTACAACAGGTGTTGTGCTTTCTTTAAATAAGGCTGACTGAATGCCGTTGTTTATCGTCTCACACTCTCTCGTTGCAATCTCCAGTCGTTCATAACCAAAGTGAATGAATGTCGGCACAATGTCTTCTCTACCGTTCTCGTGACGATGATGGCCGCTGCCCTGCAAGTGACTGTACCCTGGGTAGTTACCACTTCTCAACACATTTCTTGTGCTCGATTTAAGTACTTTGCATTGTCTGTGCCCGCGACACTTTACCAAGTTCTTAATTCCGCCTGGCGTGACCAACTGACTGCTAGAAACACAACATTGTACGTCGATGAAGTTGCACACAAAATTCTTTATTGGTTTCACCTTAACAACGGCGTCTATTTACAAATATTTTCACGACCCAAGGTTTTATATTCCACACGGTCAGGCACACCTTTAGTCGCAAGTCCACCTCGCAACTAATTCCTAGGTCTGAACACACTTCTGAATCAATAGTCTCTGGATTAGTGAGTACTGTCCCAAAAATGGACCTTAACTATTCCCAACGTCTAGACTAATACACTGTCTCTTCTTTATACGAGACCTTAATTCTTTCTTGATGTAACTAGTCCTACTCTTCTACTAACCAATTCAGAGGAAGGGACATGTTTACAGCACTCTGAAAAATTGACAAATAATCAACAACAGAAGAGTGATGTAAACATACCTCTTCACACAACTCTTCACACACACTTTTCAGAGTGCTGTAAACATATCTCTTCACACAACTCTTCACACACTCTTTTCCGAGTGCTGTAAACATATCTCTTCACACAACTCTTCACACACTCTTTTCCGAGTGCTGTAAACATACCTCTTCACACAACTCTTCACACACTCTTTTCCGAGTGCTGTAAATATACCTCTTCACACCACTTTTCACACACTATTTTCCGAGTGCTTTATACATATCTCTTCACACAACTCTTCACACACTCTTTTCCGAATGCTGTAAACATACCTCTTCACACAACTCTTCACACACTCTTTTCCGAATGCTGTAAACATATCTCTTCACACAACTCTTCACACACTCTTTCCCGAATGCTGTATACATACCTCTTCACACAACTCTTCACACACTCTTTTCCGAGTGCTGTAAACATACCTCTTCACACAACTCTTCACACACTCTTTTCCGAGTGCTGTAAACATACCACTTCACACCACTTTTCACACACTATTTTCCGAGTGATTTATACATATCTCTTCACACAACTCTTCACACAATATTTTCCGAGTGCTGTAAACATATCTCTTCACACAACTCTTCACACACTCTTTTCCGAGTGCTGTAAACATACCTCTTCACACAACTCTTCACACACTCTTTTCCGAGTGCTGTAAATATACCTCTTCACACCACTTTTCACACACTATTTTCCGAGTGCTTTATACATATCTCTTCACACAACTCTTCACACACTCTTTTCCGAATGCTGTAAACATACCTCTTCACACAACTCTTCACACACTCTTTTCCGAATGCTGTAAACATATCTCTTCACACAACTCTTCACACACTCTTTCCCGAATGCTGTATACATACCTCTTCACACAACTCTTCACACACTCTTTTCCGAGTGCTGTAAACATACCTCTTCACACAACTCTTCACACACTCTTTTCCGAGTGCTGTAAACATACCACTTCACACCACTTTTCACACACTATTTTCCGAGTGATTTATACATATCTCTTCACACAACTCTTCACACAATATTTCCGAGTGCTGTAAACATACCTCTTCACACAACTCTTCACACACTCTTTCCGAGTGCTTTAAACATACCTCTTCACACAACTCTTCACACACTCTTTTCCGAGTGCTTTAAACATATCTCTTCACACAACTCTTTACACACTCTTTTCCGAGTGCTGTAAACATATCTCTTCACACAACTCTTCACACACACTTTTCCGAGTGCTGTAAACATATCTCTTCACACAACTCTTCACACACTCTTTTCCGAGTGCTGTAAACATATCTCTTCACACAACTCTTCACACACTCTTTTCCGAGTGCTGTAAACATATCTCTTCACACATCTCTTCACACACTCTTTTCCGAGTACTGTAAACATACCTCTTCACACACTGTTTTCCGAGTGCTGTAAACATACCTCTTCACACAACTCTTCACACACTCTTTTCCGAGTGCTGTAAACATACCTCTTCACACAACTTTTCACACACTATTTTCCGAGTGCTTTATACATATCTCTTCACACAACTCTTCACACACTCTTTTCCGAATGCTGTAAACATACCTCTTCACACAACTCTTCACACACTCTTTTCCGAGTGCTGTAAACATATCTCTTCACACAACTCTTCACACACTCTTTTCCGAGTGCTGTAAACATACCTCTTCACACAACTCTTCACACACTCTTTTCCGAGTGCTGTAAACATATCTCTTCACACAACTCTTCACACACTCTTTTCCGAGCGCTGTAAACATGTCTTTCACACAACTCTTCACACACTTTTTTCCGAGTGCTGTAAACACACTTCTTCACACAACTCTTCACACACTCTTTTCCGAGTGCTATAAACATACCTCTTCACACAACTCTTCACACAATCTTTTCCGAGTGCTGTAAGCATACCTCTTCACACACTCTTTTCCGAGTGCTGTAAACATACCTCTTCACACAACTCTTCACACACTCTTTTCCGAATGCTGTAAAGATATCTCTTCACACAACTCTTCACACACTCTTTTCCAAGTGCTGTAAACATATCTCTACACACAACTCTTCACACACTCTTTTCCGAGCGCTGTAAACATATCTCTTCACACAACTCTTTACACACTCTTTTCCGAGTGCTGTAAACATACCTCTTCACACAACTCTTCACACACTCTTTTCCGAGGGCTGTAAACATACCTCTTCACACAACTCTTCACACACTCTTTTCCGAGCGCTGTAAACATATCTCTTCACACAACTCTTCACACACTCTTTTCCGAGCGCTGTAAACATTCCTCTTCACACAACTCTTCACACACTCTTTTCCGAGCGCTGTAAACATACCTCTTCACACAACTCTTCACACACTCTTTTCCGAGGGCTGTAAACATACCTCTTCACACAACTCTTCACACACTCTTTTCCGAGTGCTGTAAACATACCTCTTCCTCTGAATTGATTCGCTGAGTATCCCCTCGGAAGTTTCCCTCTATAATATTATTCATTTATTATTTTTTGTCTCCTACTCTTCTACTTCCTAGCTCAACTGATTGGGCCATCATCTGCCCCTGCAGACTAGCACCCAAGTTCCTCGACTCCATGGGCCTCGTCCAAGGTGTGTGATTTCCTTCTCGAGAGCCTCCCATCCCTTTGTGTATCGTTTTTAAATAATCCTATCTTATCCAATGAAATTTGACTTCCTCTCCCTTTCTCCAATCAACTATCTCCACGTCCCTGTTTACTCGCCTGATTATCTCATCTCCTGAGACTCACGTCCCACGACTCCCATCTCTTTCCTCCCTTTCTCGTGACTTTCTTTCTTTTTTCCTTTCCTCTCTACCACCTACCACTTTCCTACTCTCCCCACTCACTGATACATGTATGTATGTATGTGCGTGTACGTAGTACGTACGTATGTTTATATGTATGTGTGAAGGTATGTATGAAGTTAGGTATGTATGTATGTATGTATGTATGTATGTATGTATGTATGTATGTATGTATGCATGTATGTATCTCGTACGTGCACATATATATTTGTATATATGTATGTATATCTGTATGTATTTATGTATGTAAGTATATATACATGCATAAATACATAAATACATAGGAAAGGAAAGAGTTGAGGAAGTAGTTGGTCATTATGGCTTAGGCGAGATGAATGAAAGAGGTGAGAAACTTATTGACTGGGCAAGAACACAGAACATGATGATAGGAAACACCTGGTTTAAGCAACATCCAAGACGTCTGTGGACATGGAAAAGCCCAGGAGACAACGCAAGTAATCAAATTGATTATATAATGATAAGCAATAGATTTAGAAACAGTCTGGTGTGTGTGAAAACTAGACCAGGGGCAGATTGCAATAGTGATCATGTACCAGTTGTGGGAACGCTTAGAGTAAAATTAAAAACAACAAGACGAGCCTCAGTTAACATCATGTTAAATTTAGATTTACTCAAATCAGACAAATAAGCTGCAAAACAAATATAAAATCACAATTCAGAACCGGTACAATGCAATAGAGAAGATACAAAGCATTGATGAACAGTGGGAAATGCTAAAAGAATCAATGCAACAAACATCAAAAAAATGCATACCACCAGTGAGGACAAATTAAAAAAATAAATGGGTGACTGATGACATTTTGCAGCTAATGGATACAAGATGAAGAAATAAATAAAATAAAGATGAGTATAAGAGATAAAAAAAAAATTGTAGTAACATACAATGAAGGAAAAGAAGAATGGCTAAAAGAGAGATGCAAAGAGATTGAAACGCAACAAAAAGGAGATGCTAAAGCTATATACAAACAAATTGAGGAATTAACAGGAAGAAAAACGCAATAAAAAACTAGATGTCTAAGATCAAAGGAAGGAAAACTGTTGATTGATAAAAAAAACATAAGGGAACGATATACAGAATACATTAAGGATCTTTATAATGATGAACGTACAGAAGTAGATATTAAGGATAATGGAGAAGGACCAGAAATACTCAGAGAAGAAGTGGAAGACGCCTTGCGCAATATGAAAGCAGGCAAAGCTCCTGGAAAAGATAATATAACTAAAGAAGAGATTGAAGCCATGGGTGATTTTGGAATAGAAATAATAACAAAAATATTGAATGATATCTACAACAGCGGATATATACCAGACGACCTGCTCAAATCAATATTCATAGCCCTATCAAAGAAATCGGGTGCGATTGAATGCGATGATCATCGCACAATATGTATACATGTTTGTATGAATGTATGTATAAACCTACCTACCTACCCTCCAACATATCCATCCATCCATCTCCCACATATGCATCCATCCATCCATCTATCTATCTATCTATCTATCTATCTATCTATCTATCTATCTATCTATCTATCTATCTATCTATCTATCTATCTATCTATCTATCTATCTATCTATCTATCTATCTATCTATCTATCTATTTGAATGAATCTGCTCCCCAGTTCATATATTGTCGTGTTCAATGTCTCTTTAACGTCATGAAACAACCTTTTTCTTGGCGTGCCTGAATATTTTTCATTGGAAAATGTGATTAGAAATTGTTTTGGACATATATAAGTATATATATATATATATATATATATATATATATATATATATATATATATATATATATATTGGTATATATGTGTGTAATCACTTAGTCCTTTTGACAAATCACATTAACATTCAATGTTCATTATTCAGCAAATTTCCAAAACAACTTTCTACCTCAGGTATCAACTACTGCAGGCGCCACTAGACTATGTTTCCCCATGTGATAATTGCTGATCTCAGAAGGAATCAAGTGTACAAGAACATTGAATATACTAACAGTTGCCGCATCATATCACGATGATTAATGTTATCTTCTCGCTTAATTTTATTATTTGATCTAGGACATGTCGAGTATTTTATCCCGCATAATTGTGTGTTTTAGCTTCAAGTTAGCACTTTAGTTATATTCATGATCATTTTGAAGTACGCCTGAGTGAGAGCATACTGCGTCTAATACTTCCATGACAATAATAAAATATAGTGTTTTATTACACTGACAGCAATATTACAAAACAGACAAAGGTGATATTTTCTTGTTTAATTTGTTTGTTTACTTATAATACCCTAACAGTAAAATATTTTGTTTAGAATAAAGAATAAAAAATTACATAGCTTTATTGTCTGGCAGTTACTGGTCTGTTATTACTTATTTAATGACAAAAACTCAATCAATTAAATACACAATCTGAAAGTTCTTCTAACAATTTCCAATGTTTTATAAAATAAATACTTTTCTTAATCTTCCATTCATCCCCAAATGGTGGGATGGAGCATATATCTTCAATAAATACGTTTAAACTATGTTCTTCAGGTAGATTTTGGCCTTCCATGACTGGAGATTCCAAAAACGACAATGATGTAAAACTGAAATGTATTATTTAAATGTATTACTTCAAAAATAAAAAAAAATAAATACAATTCAAGGCAATTGAAATATCTGAGATAAATATGTCAAACAATTTTATTTATATTTCGATGTAGTACGATGATCAAACGCAATTAAAATGGGCGATTAAACACTTACGCAGGTTTTATATTTTCTTTACACAGCCGAAAAAGATTTGTGTAACTATTTAGTGTCCTTTCTGACTGTGTTTATATTTCAAGGATTTAATTTTGTAAAAATATATTTTCCTTTTCATATTTGGTTTTCTATGTATAGAAAGTTTTTTTTTTCCTCCATCAAATTTCATAGCACATTTTATTGTTCGCGAGTTTGCTATGACTTCCGGTACATTTGTTCTCATATACATTCCGGTTCCAAGATGTTGGAATGGAGTTCATGTTCTCTCGACTGCTGCAGGATTTGCATTAGGGGACTGATTAATTTCAGCTCTCCAATGCAGGTTTATGCGTTAAAATCAACTGATGTTCCATTTAACGGATTTGCACCGGTGCTGCTGAGTCATGCACATGGCGATATTCCTCTTTTGCAGGTCAAGTGTGAGATTTAGTGAGATAACAGCTTCTCTATAAATGTATGCCTTAACAACTCAGACAATCAGTGTAAAGAATCAACCAGCCATTCTTTTTAGGGGAAGGATGGAGGAGGGAGGGGGGGGGCAAAATCATGAGTCAATCAGACTTTGTGATTACGGATAGACGTTTCAAAAGCACACAGTTGCACTGACATGTCGTCATCGTCTCATTTTACAATAAGCTTATGAGTTTATTTGGTTTCTTTACATGTTAATGTTTTCTTCATTTGTTCCATACCCTTCTGACTTTACAGTTATTATTTCAGCTGTTGATATTTTACTCTATATGTTTGATTTTTGTGGCTCTCATCTGATCCACTTTCTTCTCTTCCCCTCTAGTGTCAGTGGTTTCACGTTTTGCAATTAAATAGTTTTGGCTTTTCTTTCTTGAAAACTGTTTCTTTTCCCTTGTGTTAGAAATAAGTTTTTTATTTGTCCATTTAGAATATGATCGTTAATATTATTATTTGTCCACAGTATTTTCAAGCTAAACACGTAAAATCATATATTCATGGCGCTTCTTGTCTTTATCCAATTACTAAAGATTCACGTTCATTAGCTTAACCTAGAAAGTTGCACCAGTTGGGATTTGTATTTATGATTTCTCTCTGCTGCAACCACCCTTGGTCTCGGTAGCGAGGCCCGGCTTGAAACGTCAATTACCATGGACGGTAAAAATATGACTGCCTCCGAAGACGGAGTTATCTGCCTGTGCCGCGAGAGACCCCTGTGCACACAGCTGCCAGAGAAAACCGGATTAACACGCACAATTCAGTTCCTAGTCTCTACGGACGTCGTCAGAACTAAAAATGCTGGTGAATGCGAACGTAAAATAAATAAAACCTTAAAGGACTATTTGTTGCTATCCCTCTTGATGATGGAAAAAAGCTATAAAAACAATGAAAAAGGGAAAAGCAGCAGGACTTGACAGCATACAGATAGAGATGATACAGGCACTAGAAGATTTTTGCATTGAAGTGATTATACCATACTGAATACATACCAAATGAACTAAAAACATCAACTGTCATTACTAACCTAAAAGGAATGGTGCAATTGAATGCAGTGACTTTAATACAATAAGCCTAATGAGCCATGTTACAAAAATCTTGATAAAAGTTATACAAGGAAGGATTCAGAATAAAATCAATACTGAATTAGATGAGCAGCAATTTGGATTTAGGAAAACTAGCGGGACAAAAGAAGCCATATTCTGCATCAGAACATTAATCGAAAAGTACACAGAAGTAAACAAACCAATATATGCCTGCTTCATAGAATACACCAAAGCTTCTGATACAGTACAACACAAACAACTTATAGAATGCCTAAAAGAGATACATCTAGATGACATGGACATACGACTAATATGTAATCTACACTGGGAGCAAACAGCAATAATAAAATATAACAAAGAGAACTCTACACCCATTGATATAAAAAGAGGAGTAAGACAGGGATGCATCCTATCACCAAGCGTGTTCAATCCATACACTGAGCAAATCTTTAAAAACATCATGGAGATGACAGGCCTACAAATCAATGGAAAGATAATCAATAACCTAAAGTATGCTGATGATACTGTACTACTAGCAGAAAATCCTAAAAATCTACAATTACTTAATGAAATAAACATGAGAAGCAAAAAATATGGACTAGATATAAATATCAAAATGACTAAACAAAGAAAATACTCAAAACCCACAAGTGGATATCAAAATAGAAGGAATAGGCCTGGAGACAGTTCAGAACTACAACTACCTTGGACATACAATATCCAGTGATGGAAAATGTACAACTGAAATAAACAAACGAATAGGAATGGCAAAAAGTAATTTTAATGTCATGAAGAACATACTAACATCAAAACAAATAACACCAGGGCTAAAACTAAGAATAGCAAAATGTTACATCTTCTCAATATTCCTATATGGTGCAGAGACATGGACATTAGACAAGAAAACAGAACAGAAAATTGAAGCCTTTGAAATGTGGATATATAGAAGAATAGATAGAATTGGATGGAAGGAAAAGAAAACAAACGACGAAGTCTTAAAACAGCTAAAAATGAAAACTGAACTACTGAGCCCAATTCAAACAAGACAAATGCGCTTTATGGGTCATGTTAAAAGACACAACAGCCTACTAAAAGTAATCCTGGAGGGGAAAATACAAGGTGAAAGAGGCAAATGCAGACAAAGACTAACATAAACGAGTAACACCAAAAGATGGACAAATCAGCCCATGACAAACTGCACCATCAAAGCAAGAGACAGAGCAGAATGGCGCTCCATGGTATCCAAATTTCGTTGCGGAGACGGCACTCGATGATGATGATGATCCCTCCTGACAAAGAAAATTGTTTGCTGTAAAATCTGTTTGACAAAATGAATATATCTTCAACAACTAAAGTTAATAATTCCCATCTACGTGTCAGTCTATTATTATCGACTATTTAACGCGAAACGTGTTACTTGTTTTGTCTTTTCATTTATTATATTTTGTTTTGACAAAGGTTGACATTCTGTATCGGGCTGAGGATTATAACGCCTATTTGGTTAAGCTTGCTCAAATACTTGAGGTTCAGTAGAGATAACTGCCATGGTGACAGGTGCCACCTATTATTGTTTGTGCATTTTATTGAGAATTAACTCACTGACCCGGAGACGCGAAGTCAGGCTGCTCTCATTTGTCCTGTAACACAAACAAATAATATAGAATATGTACAATTGTTTGAGACGTTGACGAGCTAATTACTATACATTTATTCTTTTATACACCTTTAAAGAAAGATAAGTAAAGAAACATATCCTAAATATTAGTGGCATAGAATAAGTGCACAGAAGAATACGATGGCGCTGGATAAGACACACTGCGGAAGCAACTGAGAGTATTACACAACAGGCCCTTTTTTGGAATCCCCAAGGGAAAAGACAAAGAGGAAGACCAAAAGATTCTTGGAGAAGACAGATAGAAGCAGAGATGAAGATGATGGGGAAGATATGGAATGATCTTAAAAGAACGGAAAGACACAGAACGACTTGGAAAGTGTTTATTGAAGACCTATGCTCCACAGGGTGCTGAAAGGTAGAAGAAGAAGAAGATTAAGTGCAGTGAGATTCGTAAAAGTTATCTTAAAGAAGAGCACTGCTATGTTATTTCTATTGTCAGTGTGACAGTTCCAGCTTATCAAACTTTGCTCTGGTTGCTGTGAAATATTTATTTTCCCACTACAGATGAAGTTAAAATGTATCCGTTATCTTCTAATTAATGTAAGCGTGTGATTAAGGTAAAGTCATCATCAACATCAAGTTCCATGCGTGTTGGCGTAGGTGATCATGTCTTTCCATAACTTTCTATCTTCACAGTAATTTAACATTTTTTATGTTTACCGCCTGCCAAGCTGTCACTTATCTTTTCTATTTGCTTCCCTCTATCTCTTCGTCCCTCAATTTTCCCCAGTTTTCACAATATATTCCAGCTGTTATTTTCTTATTACATTACAATAAAATAAAAGGTCGCGTATAGGGAATATGGTGTTAGTGACCATAATTTTTATAGACCTTCGTCACTTGATTTTTGGGGTAATGTGGTCGGTATTACGCCAGTGCCACTTTACTTTCCCAGAAAATAAAATTCGGTGCCCATTTAAGGCGAGGTGATCCCGGGAGTAAAAATGTGAAACTCCAATGTTAAGTCAATCTTATTATATGGCTGTGAAACATGGAGATCAACAAAAAGGACAATCATGAAGATACAGACTTTCATTAATGGCTGCTTACACAGAATAAAAGGATGAAAATGGCAGGACACAATCACTAACATAGAATGATGGAAATGTACCAGTCATATACCAATAGGTAAAGAGAAACAGCGAAGACGATGGCGCTGGATAGGACACACACTGCGGAAGTCAACTAAATGCATTACACAACAGACACTTTTTTGGACTCCCCAAGAAAGACAAGGAGGAAGACCAAGGAATTTTTGGAGAAGACAGATGGAAGCATAGATATCGATGATGGGGAAGACATGGAATGATCTGGAAAGAATGGCAAGAAACAGAATGCCATGGAAAGTGTTTGTTGAAGACATATACTCCACAGGGAGGTGAAAGGTAGAAGAATAAAAAGAAGATGACCCGGAAGCCGTTGATCAGTATCGAACCCGACCTGTTGTCCTTTGTAGTCCAGTTCACTAACCACTGAGCTACCTCCTTCTCATTATATGACCATAAAATAATTATTGCTTCTTCCTAAAATTTGGAAATGAGATCTGTTTTTGCTTCTGATTCTTTCAGAACGTTTTCATACTTATTCTTAGCTGCCCATGGTATTCTCAACCTTTTTCTATAATAAATAGTCTGTACAAAGATTACAATGTTGAATTAACCAAATGAGCAAAATAATCTTTAAAAATCAGGGACAAAGCGAGATTGCAGATACTGATATGGACCATTAGTTCATGATGGGGAGAATGAGCTGTTTTTTTTTCTGGTCTAGGTAAAGAGGAACAAAAATGGGGTGAGGTTTGATTGTAGAAATAAACGTGAACACGTTGCAGAACGATACACTGCTTGTATGTTAGCTACCTGTTGTAGGTGATTGAAGGTTATTGTTGCCCTCTGTTATCTACTCAAGACTTGTCTCATGGTATCAGATAATCAGCAAGTATTCTTTCTACCAGAGCGGTTTGCAGAATTACAAATTGATGTCACATAAAGAGGTTATTAACATTCTGAACTTGTTTGAAGTTGACGTCGTGGTCACCAACGAGTCCACAGCTATGAAACAGACGATATATTTGTTTAAACAACGCTCATAGATTAGCTTTGACACGATTGATGTATTAGAGTATCTCTGTGATTGTTTCTAAGAGAATTACACTGTGCTTATAAATCGAATCCTACAATCGAATAAACACGGCAGACTCATATTGTGGGGCTTCATCTCTATTGTCTTGCATCTTATATTTCTTCTTGATGTACTACGGTCATTTGTCAAATTCTCCCAAATGTTATCACTAATCCAGAATTCTCTCACGGCCGCCATGCAGATAT
Source organism: Megaustenia siamemsis (assembly GCA_032433765.1). NCBI lineage: Eukaryota > Metazoa > Mollusca > Gastropoda > Stylommatophora > Ariophantidae > Megaustenia > Megaustenia siamemsis. The sequence continues at coordinate 19,323,013 of JAVIAB010000059.1, read as the reverse complement.
CGCTATACCTCAGTTGTGGTTTGCCTGTAGACCGATCTCCATCTAATAGCGCTTGATGCAATATTTGCTTTTGGGATGTGATTGTTGTCCATTCTTCTGATATGCCCTAATTTCCTTAATCATAGACTACAGAGTGTTGTCTCAGAACATGCACGGCTATAACATAACGCAGGGCGTCTGTTTTGGTTAATTTGTCCTGTCATTTGATATTCATTATTTTTTCGAAGATAGTGTTTAAGGATATTGCAGTCATTTCTGATGCATTGTATGAGACTTTTCAAACTTAATATGCAATAGAAGTTGGTGCTTTGATATAATAAGACTTTTGTCGTCAATAATAATTTGTCGCTCTTCAATATCCGATGTGTTAATTTATCAAATATTGTAGTCACCTTGAAAATTCATATATCTCGTTACTCTTAAAGAGACAGAGAGAAAGAGAGAGAGAGAGAGAGAGAGAGAGAGAGAGAGAGAGAGAGAGAGATCATGACAGTACATCCCAGGTAACATAATCTCAGAATTAATTTACAACGGACTCTGTTCAAGGTATGACCATATTTTGTAGGGTGTTTTGTGCTAGAATTTAAGTTTTCCAGATACTTATCATTAAGGGGACAATGCCTCACTATTTGGCCAAGCTGTAGATCTAAAAAGAGTTCAAACAACGAAATGAAGGAATCCATCTTCAAGCAGTTAAAAAGTGAAACTTCAAAATTCGTGTCAAAAACCTTCTTTGGAGAACGCAAGAGAAATACATCTTCACCAAATAACATGAAGCATGCACGTTCCCTGGGAGCCGCGATAGCTCAGTAGTTAGTGAACTGGACTACAAAGGACAAGGAGTAGGGTCCGATCCCAACCGACAGCTTCCGGTTCACCAAGCCTTAAATGGGTACCGGATTTATTTCTGGGAAAGTAAAGCGGCACAGGCGTAATACCGACCATATTACCACTACGTTACACTAACATCATATTCCCTATACGCCACACTTGGCGTGACTGGGGCTCTTTACTTTTATTTTTTTTACGTACGTACCCTGGAGAACAAATCTCCATGAGCACAGAATCCTCGATAATTATAACGCAACATTATTTAATTCTGCAACTATAACAACAACAAGTTTTATTATAAATAACGTTTAATATGTTGACCGACTGTATTGATAAAACAATAATTCTCTACGTGCAGGGTTATTGTAATTGTTTTAATGTTAATTCTCTATTTAAACACCAACTCCAGTGATAAAGCATCCCTCGAGGCAGTAACACAAATACTTGGTTTGAAGATGACAAGGCGTGTTATTCTACTCTTGCTATTGATCCTGGCTTCAAATGGCAGCAATGCAAGGAAGATACATTTACATATATACCATACATACTATAACTAAAAATATATAAAATACCAAGTCATGTTAGATGTATCATCAGCATCGTTTATATTTTACAATAGATCTACAATATTCCCTACGTTTGTATTATTAGTTCACTTGGCAATTCACCATGTCAATATGTTAATGCCTCACTTTGCGGTCATATATTGTGTTTTCGGAAAGCGTTGCACATGTCGACTCGTGTGTTGAGTCCATGATATTAATCACACAAGGAAAGTACAAAGCGTATGATGTAATAGCTTTAGTTAGTGGAAGGGCCTGATGTAATAGCTTTAGTTAGTGGAAGGGCCTGATGTAATAGCTTTAGTTGTTGGAAGGGCCTAATGTAATAGCTTTAGTTAGTGGAAGGGCCTAATGTAATAGCTTTAGTTAGTGGAAGGGCCTGATGTAATAGCTTTAGTTATTGGAAGCGTCTGATATAATAGTTATAGTTATTGGAAGCGTCTGATATAATTGAATTAATTATTGGAAGCGTCTGATATAATAGTTATAGTTATTGGAAGCGTCTGATATAATTGAATTAATTATTGGAAGCGTCTGATATAATAGTTATAGTTATTGGTAGCGTCTGATGTAATTGAATTAATTATTGGAAGCGTCTGATATAATAGTTATAGTTATTGGAAGCGTCTGATGTAATTGAATTAATTATTGGAAGCGTCTGATATAATAATTATAGTTATTGGTAGCGTCTGATGTAATTGAATTAATTATTGGAAGCGTCTGATATAATAGTTATAGTTATTGGTAGCGTCTGATATAATAGTTATAGTTATTGGAAGCGTCTGATATAATAGTTATAGTTATTGGAAGCGTCTGATGTAATAGCTTTAGTTATTGGAAGCGTCTGATATAATAGTTATAGTTATTGGAAGCCTCTGATATAATAGTTATAGTTATTGGAAGCGTCTGATATAATAGTTATAGTTTTTGGAAGCCTCTGATATAATAGTTATAGTTATTGGAAGCCTCTGATATAATAGTTATAGTTATTGGAAGCCTCTGATATAATAGTTATAGTTATTGGAAGCCTCTGATATAATAGTTATAGTTGTTGGAAGCCTCTGATATAATAGCTATAGTTGTTGGAAGGGCCTGATGTACTAGCTTTAGTTGTTGGAAGGGCCTGATCTAATAGCTTTAGTTGTTGGAAGGGCCTGATGTAATTGCTATAGTTGTTGGAAGGGCCTGCTGTAATTGCTATAGTTGTTGGAAGGGCCTGATGTAATTGCTATAGTTATTTTAAGCTTCTGATGTAATAGCTTTAGTTATTGGAATCGTCTGATGTAGTACCTTTAGTTATTGGAAGCGTCTGATGTAGTAGCTTTAGTTATTGGAAGCGTCTGATGTAATAGCTTTAGTTATTGGAATCGTCTGATGTAATAGCTTTAGTTATTTGAAGCGTCTGATGTAGTAGCTTTAGTTATTGGAATCGTCTGATGTAGTAGCTTTAGTTATTGGAAGTGTCTGATGTAGTAGCTTTAGTTATTGGAAGCGTCTGATGTAGTAGCTTTAGTTATTGGAAGTGTCTGATGTAGTAGCTTTAGTTATTGGAAGCGTCTGATGTAGTAGCTTTAGTTATTGGAAGTGTCTGATGTAATAGCTTTAGTTATTGGAAGTGTCTGATGTAGTAGCTTTAGTTATTGGAAGCGTCTGATGTAGTAGCTTTAGTTATTGGAAGCGTCTGATGTAGTAGCTTTAGTTATTGGAAGTGTCTGATGTAGTAGCTTTAGTTATTGGAAGCGTCTGATGTAGTAGCTTTAGTTATTGGAAGCGTCTGATGTAATAGCTTTAGTTATTGGAAGCGTCTGATGTAGTAGCTTTAGTTATTGGAAGTGTCTGATGTAGTAGCTTTAGTTATTGGAAGTGTCTGATGTAGTAGCTTTAGTTATTGGAAGTGTCTGATGTAATAGCTTTAGTTATTGGAAGTGTCTGATGTAATAGCTTTAGTTATTGGAAGCGTCTGATGTAATAGCTTTAGTTATTGGAAGTGTCTGATGTAATAGCTTTAGTTATTGGAAGTGTCTGATGTAATAGCTTTAGTTATTGGAAGCGTCTGATGTAATAGCTTTAGTTATTGGAAGTGTCTGATGTAATAGCTTTAGTTATTGGAAGCGTCTGATGTAATAGCTTTAGTTATTGGAAGCGTCTGATGTAGTAGCTTTAGTTATTGGAAGTGTCTGATGTAATAGCTTTAATTGTTGGAAGCGTCTGATATGATAACTATAGTTATTCGAAGGCCCCAGTATCACTGCCAACGAATCCACAATTGCTCAACCGCCCATGCCAGTGGAATCATCCGAATTAACATCTCATCGAATATCCAAACAAAGAAAGACAGCCGCAGTTCCCATCGTATCAAACAAGATATACGTTAAAAGATATAAGGCATAGTAGCATCGATAGTGAAGGCAACCAAACCGTTACGCGTCATTTGATATCACCACCCATCGGAAGCAATCTGAATATAGAAACACCATCCAATGAAACACACAGCTCACGGTGTGCACAGAGCCCTAATCTCAGTATCTCCTGCAGCAAGCCGGAGTACGAAAATATAGGGAAACTGCAACAATGAACCTTTTCAGACAGTGTCTCAACGATTACTTGCCGCCTGTCCGCCATATTGACTGGGAGTCCTTCTGATATAATGTCCTTATAAACTAGTACTGGTTGAAATGCAGTTCTAGGACTGAATCATTCATTTCGATGCATTGTCTATCAAGGGCGCTATCAACAACACTACATTAATTACGCTACTAACTACATTACGGGCCCTGCTAACTACGCTATATAAAGTACACCACCAGCTATGCTACATCAAGGGCACTAAAAATATGCTACATTACGGGCCCTGCTAACTACGCTATATAAAGTACACCACCAACTACGCTACATCATGGTCGATAACAAACTACACTGCATCAAGGGCACTAAAAATATGCTACATTAAGGGCTCTAGTAATTACATTACATCAGGGGTGCTAAAATGATACTGCATTAAGGGCGCTATTAACTATAGAGTGTGTGTGAAAAATAATGTACTCTTTTCTTTATTTGTCTTCCAAATGGTAGTGTATGCTAAGGCGTGAAAGAAGCACTAGTTATAACTGAAGTATAAGAGTTAATACCAGCCACACGCCTGCACAGAGATTTGTTAAGATGGCTCCCAAAAAAGGTAGAAACTATTTTGTGTTGCGGAATACGCAAACACAACGCCTGTTATCATTGTTCCACGGAACTTTTGGCGACATTTTGCAGTTGCTCCCCTTGACAAAGACTCCATTATACGTTGGGATGCACAACTCATATAAACAGGTTGCCTCAGCAAAGGCAAAAGTACCGGCCGTCCGTCGCAAGGAGACAGTGGATAGAATTCGGCAAGCCTTTCAGCTCAGCCCCGTAAAGTCGGATAGACAAACGGGGCCGTGAGTTAGAATTGTTCCGCTCTTAAGTACGTGATGTTCTTCACAAGCGAGTAAAATGGAAAACTTACCAGCTGTTACCTGTGCAGGAACTCATTGAAGACAACGCATGACTTCGTACTATCTTCAGTAGAGACATGTCGCAATTCCTTGAAAATGACGATTTTAGGGATACCATTGTTGTTACTGATGAAGCGAACTTCCGCATCAATGGCAAAGTCAACATACATAACATTCGTATATGGGGCTCAGAACACCCTCACAGAATTATTCAGCAAATCAGAGATTCTCCCAAGTTGAATGTCTTTCCTGCCATCTGTTGAAGGAAGCTTATGGGTCATTTTTCTTTACATCAAAATAAAAATGCACACGGACGCTCTTATCTTGACATGTCCAGATTTGGCAGATACCACAACTTGACGAGGACTCGCAGCATTTCATTTTCCAAGAAGAAGTAGCTTCACCCCAACTTCCAGAACGGCATGAAAGGGCAACACAACCAGGATCTTCCACGGCGTTGGATAGGTCGCAATGGACCAAATGATGAAACGTTGTTAAGATGGTTCTAGAAGTTCACAGACATGGCGCCGTGTGTTATAGTGTGACTCAGTCATGGGCGATAATGGGAGAATAGAAGAATATGACGATAGACAGAAGAATAAAAGAATGATGCGATGACGATGTGAGGTAGGATAGTTTTAGGCGGCGTAGAAAAGACAATCTTCAGAGGATTAGCAAGGATACGTTAAGTCTACCCAACTCATTCGTTGAGTCGTAATCAACTTGAAGATTACCAGTGAAATGCGTACAGGTGGTCAGCCTAAAGCCAGACAGATATTTGCTCTGGTCGACAAAGTTGCGTAACGCAACGACACGACCGCTGGTTCCTAGACACCTGCTGACTGGGATGGCTAGTCCAGCCCTGTAACATTCAGAGTTAAGCCGAAAAAGGGCGTAATCAAAAGACCAGGTTATCTTTACGTTCAGCAGTGAGTAACGCTTTGAGTCTCTGAGTTGGAGATCAAAGAATCGCCGCGAGTTTTAGTTGTTAGGGGACGGATTTAGGAAGATTGACAGGTTCGACAGGACTCCTAAAGCAATAAGACTTTGGAGATAATTAAAAAGGCGGAGCTAGAGAGATAGGGAGAGTAGACAAAGGAAGGATAGACATGTAAAGGCGGATGCCCAGAATGCTTTGGCGAGGGGCAGTAGCTAGAGAAGACTAAGAAGCCAGGGCTTGACTGAAACGGACGGTCGGCCAGAGACTCAGAGACATTCAGCTACAGTCGGCCAGACTCAGTGAGACTTTACTGAACTTGAAACAAGAACACGACAAGAACTTAAGTTGGACTTATACAATTGAAATAATTCGTTTAGAGGATTGGTGATACGTATTGGACTTAGATGTATAATAGTTGAAGGAAGTCCAACTGTGTAACTATGAGTCGAGTCAAGATACTAGTTCCTCAGAACTATCAGAACTATCAGAGCTATCAGATAGAGGCCCTGGAACACGTGTGGTTTCTTTTAGAGGGGCTTAGACAATGCTTTTACCCCACCATTTCTGGAGATCTGATGGAAATGAGAGAGTGGATCAATGAAGCCATTGATGTCGTTACAAGAGACATGTCGAATAGAGTATGGGACGAAATGGACAAGTGAATATCTGTTATGTCACGAAGGATGCCCATATTGAATCTTTATAAGGTAGGATTAATACAAACGATGTGATAATACATTACCTTTGGTATAAAAACTGTTCTCAAATCTTGGGTGCTGAAAATAATTTACTGGAAAATGTACATTGTTTTTCAGACAGTCTGTACAACATCAAGTGGCTACTAAGCTATATTAAGGACGTTAATAAAGGTAAAGTACGAGACTTGAATCGGCGTTATATCACGCGAATTTTCACAAATATGTGCTCGGCTGCCTATCAACAAGTGTTCGGTGGCGTCTGTATAGTGACGCTTCATTTATCGAAACTCACGATGCGAGGCGGTATTCCTTACCTTCCCAGAGTACTACCCATTTCTGCCAGCGGCTGAGTCGACTGCGGGGGTACTTTTCTCTCAACCACGAGTACAACTCACACTGCCTCAACTGGAATCGAACACGGATTGTCCAAACGTTGGTTGCCCAATCGAGTGGTTTTCCAAACTACGCTACACCTCCCCAGTGTACGCTACTAGCTATACTACATCAAATGTGCTACTATCTACTACCTATCCATTAAGGGCGCTATTAACTACACTACAACAAGGGCGGTACAATATATGCAACATCAAGTACACTACTAACTACACTAGATCAAAGGCGCTAACAATGAGGCTACATTAGGGGTTATTAACTTTTTATACATCAAATGCGCTCACTATGAGGATACATTAAGGGGATATTAACTACACTACATCAAAGGCGAAAACAATGAGGATACATTAAGGGGATATTAACTACACTACATCAATGGCGCTAACAATGAGGCTACATTAAGGAGTTAACTACACTACATCAAAGGCGCTAAAGATGAGGCTACATTAGGGGTTATTAACTACACTACATCAAAAGCGCAAACAATGAGGCTACATTAAGGGGTTATTAACTACACTACATCAAAGGCGCTAACAATGAGGCTACATTAAGGAGTTATTAACTACACTACATCAAAGGCGCTAACAATGAGGCTACATTAAGTGGTTATAAACTACACTACATCAAAGGCGCTAACTATCTATGAGGCTACATTAAAGGGTTATTAACTACACTACATCAAAGGCTCTAACAATGAGGCTACATTACGGGTTATTAACTACATTACATCAAAGGCGCTCTCAATGAGGCTACACTAAGGAGTTATTAACTACAATACATCAAAGGCGCAAACAATGAGGCTGCATTAAGGGGTTATTAACTACACTACATCAAAGTCGAAAACAATGAGGCTACATTAAGGGGTTATTAACTACATTACATCAGAGGCGAAAACAATGAGGCTACATTAAGGGGTTATTAACTACACTACATCAAAGGCGAAAACAACGAGGCTACATTAAAGGGTTATTAACTAAACTACATCGATAGTACTAGTTCCTGCATAATATATATCAAGACGTTTACCAGTTACGCTGAAACAAGGGCGCTACCAACAATGCTACATCAAGGTTGTCGTTAACTGTGATATCAAGGGTGTTACTAGCGACACTATATCAAGGGCGTTACCAGCAATGCTGTATGAAGGGCGTTACCAACAATGCTATATCAAGGGCGTTACCAACAGCGCTATATCAAGAGACTACCAACTACGCTACATCAAGGGCATTACCAACAACGCTATATCAAAGGCGTTACAAACAACGCTATATCATGAGCCTACCAACAAAGCTTTATTAAGAGACTACCAACAACGTTATATCAAACGCCTACCAACAAAGCTATATCAAGAGACTACCGACAACGCTATATCAAGAGCCTACCATCAAAGCTATATCAAGAGACTACCAACAAAGCTATATCAAGAGCCTACTAACAAAGCTATATCAAGAGACTACCAACAAAGCTATATCAAGAACCTACCAACAAAGCTATATCAAGAGACTACCAACAACGTTATATCAAGAGCCTACCAACTACGCTATATCAAGAGCCACCCAACAAAGCTATATCAAGAGACTACCAACAACGTTATATCAAGAGCCTACCAACTACGCTATATCAAGAGCCTACCAACAAAGCTATATCAAGAGCCTACCAACAAAGCTATATCAAGAGACTACCAACAACGTTATATCAAGAGCCTACCAACTACGCTAAATCAAGAGACTACCAACAACGTTATATCAAGAGCCTACCAACAACACTATATCAAGAGCCTACCAACAAAGCTATATTAAGAGACTACCAACAACGTTATATCAAACGCCTACCAACAAAGCTATATCAAGAGACTACCAACAACGCTATATCAAGAGCCTACCATCAAAGCTATATCAAGAGACTACCAACAAAGCTATATCAAGAGCCTACTAACAAAGCTATATCAAGAGACTACCAACAAAGCTATATCAAGAACCTACCAACAAAGCTATATCAAGAGACTACCAACAACGTTATATCAAGAGCCTACCAACTACGCTATATCAAGAGCCACCCAACAAAGCTATATCAAGAGACTACCAACAACGTTATATCAAGAGCCTACCAACTACGCTATATCAAGAGCCTACCAACAAAGCTATATCAAGAGCCTACCAACAAAGCTATATCAAGAGACTACCAACAACGTTATATCAAGAGCCTACCAACTACGCTAAATCAAGAGACTACCAACAACACTATATCAAGAGCCTACCAACAACACTATATCAATAGCCTACCAACAACACTATATCAATAGCCTACTAACAACACTATATCTAGAGCCTACCAACAACACTATATTAATAGCCTACCAACAACACTATATCAATAGCCTACCAACAACACTATATCAATAGCCTACCAACAACACTATATTCTATTCTAATCTTTTTATGGAATTAGTTTCAATGGATTCAATGCATTCAATACATCCACATACCCGTACCAATTCCCGTCCAAACATTTCTCGAAGCGTATGCAGTTTGATCCTACAACGTGTTTATTATAGATACAACTGCTTTGCTCACTAATTAGTCTGAATCGATCAGACCCATTTTCAATCTTTAGACTCAGTGTCTCAATGTATATATACGTGTCAAACCCAACCTGCTCTTCACTTAAAGAATATAGAACAAACTAGCGCTGTCCTCTTTATCCATACTAAAGCAACACTCAATGACAGAGCTGTCAGCGAGGTTATTGTCTGTTTCATTGCCGTTTACACCAGCATGCCCTGGATATTATGCCCTGGTTAACGCACTCATTGTAGAACCATCCAAGAGCTGCATCCACTCCTGCAACAAATATTGTCTGTCACTCTCCAATAGGATACCTTGCGAGTCATTCACTAAAACTGCATTATTCACATTCTGTGTAACCAACCATGTTATTGCCGATGTTGCTGCTTCTGTCTCCATTCTCATGCTGGACATCGTAATGCTACTCTTTCAGATTTATAAGCCACTTCTCTGTCATGCTGGTGTACCACACAACTCCAACCACTAAACTACCCACGAGATACAGAACCATCCATGTATGAGTCGCAGTCCTGAGCTAATGATACATTTTCGTTGGATACCCATATTGCGACTTCAGTATCTGTAATCCCAGTTACGATATTCTCTGCAGAGCTAAATGATTACTTTAGTTACACTCTTTTTCCTCCGCTGTTACTTCTACCCAATCCTTGCCAATCCAATCGTCATTGAGATCACATACTCACCTTATGGACTCTTCTGCCTCGGCCATTAAGGATTTCCCGTGCCGGATTCCTTGGTAGTACCGAAATCAATGAATGATTTATGATCGTTACCACTTTAAAATAAGCCCGGACCTGAGCAGATCAATGTCGCATTCTAATGCTCGGTAAAGCATATTGGTACTTTATTGAGCAGATCAATGTCGCATTCTAATGCTCGGTAAAGCATAATGGTACTTCATTGAGCAGATCAATGTCCCATTCTAATGCTCGGTAAACATATTGGTACTTCATTGAGCAGATCAATGTCGCATTCTAATGCTCGGTAAACATATTGGTACTTCATTGAGCAGATCAATGTCGCATTCTAATGCTCGGTAAACATATTGGTACTTCATTGAGCAGATCAATGTCCCATTCTAATGCTCGGTAAACATATTGGTACTTCATTGAGCAGATCAATGTCGCATTCTAATGCTCGGTAAAGCATAATGGTACTTCATTGAGCAGATCAATGTCCCATTCTAATGCTCGGTAAACATATTGGTACTTCATTGAGCAGATCAATGTCGCATTCTAATGCTCGGTAAACATATTGGTACTTCATTGAGCAGATCAATGTCGCATTCTAATGCTCGGTAAACATATTGGTACTTCATTGAGCAGATCAATGTCGCATTCTAATGCTCGGTAAACATATTGGTACTTCATTGAGCAGATCAATGTCCCATTCTAATGCTCGGTAAACATATTGGTACTTCATTGAGCAGATCAATGTCGCATTCTAATGCTCGGTAAACATATTGGTACTTCATTGAGCAGATCAATGTCGCATTCTAATGCTCGGTAAAGCTTATTGGTACTTCACTGAAAGGATAAATGTATCTCTGACGAATCCCGCTGGATTCCCTGTGTTCGATTCCCGCTGCGCCCGTGCGCTGCCGGGGCCCGAATAGGGAGTAACGAATAGTGGCGCTGTATCCTACCAGGCAAGTTCGTAAGAGACAAGAAAGGAGGGTTGGTCATGGGACTGGCTATCCCATACTGTAAAAAAAATAAGCCGAAAAATCTTCACAAACATGGACAAGTCAAAGAGGAAAAAAGTAAATCCGCCATCCAGGAAAGATAAGGGCTCTCTGTGTAAGAGACGTATGACGCAAGCCGGAGAAAGCCGTAAGGAAACGTGTTGCCGGAAATGATCTTAAAAAAATGGCAAAAAACAGAATGACTTGGAAAATGTTTGTTGAAGACCTATGCTCCACTGGGAGCTGAAAAGGTAAAAAGGTAGAAGATTCCCGCTGGATGCAGAATGAATTGTACTCGTGGTTGGGAAAACAAATACTAAGATGCCGATTAAAGTCTCGTACTTTACCTTTACTTTAATTAATAGTCGGACTCCTCACGATGATTACACCATTGCAGTTTATGTCTGGGAACGTGTCTTTAACTATTCTATTGTACAGCGAACAAAACATCACAGAAGCCTTGTTTGCGTCAATGAATTCTTTGTTGTTGCTGCGCCAAATTATCTGATCTACGCGTTCTTGACATTGTCTAGCTATTTCTCCTATATTGCGATCGCATATATACGAATATATAGCATACTGTCATCTGAAAAACGTGAGAGTGCAACCCGATCTGATACTAATAAATTGCACTAGGCTGGCAGTGTATAAATTGAACAAAGCCGGTGATAACGGCGATCCTTCAAATAGCCCCAGCGATATATATCTCGCTTCAAGATGTCCAGGTACCGAGGCGTAGCGTCACTTTTATTCGCATCCGAACTGATGCCACCCAGCGCACGCGACGTGGGTCCGGAGTTCAGCTCTAAGAAATGGCGATTTTTTTTTTTACAGACACGACTTTGAGATTCTCCCAGTCTCTTAAAGTGAAAACCAGAGATTTATATGAGAATTAAGAGCGACCTGGAGTAATACTCATCACATCACCAATAATTGGCCGTTGGTCATGTAACAAATACGGTTAACATTGCATGCTCTATAAGCCTGGAAGGGCGCTAACGGGCCCTTCCGCACTAATTACAATCGAAATCTAGATCCATATTTCACCAAAAACTGTCAAATAGCAAAAGCAAACAATATACATGAACACACAATTTTGTAAACTTAAGTGTACATAAAAAGACCTGAACAGCAAAATAAAAATAAATAATTAATAAATAAAAGTCATTTCTCTAAGGGAAGGTTCACTTGCAAGGTATTCCATCCTACAGCCAGTATTTTATTTTTAAAACGGTGAGTAATCTGTCATTTATGGATTATTGTTTACCTTATATTGGCATATAAAGTCCAATGATCATCGACCGGGAAAGTATTTATCTCAATTATCCCTGTTATTGTAAGCAGAATATTAAATATTACAAACTCTTTATAAATAAAATAAAAGAAATTGCCAATCTTTTCAAATATTCCGTTTAGATTTTTTTTGCAAGTATATTTGAATACTCTCACGAATGTCACCAGCAAATCGATCCTAATGACATCGCTATCAAAACTCAAATGTAGCGTGCGTAGTAATTGCAAGTTAAGAACCGTATCTAATCTGGCGTTAATGCTGCCATCAAACACACTTGCAATCATGACTTTTTAAAATTACTTCTTTGTTTTGTTTTTTTTTTCACTAGTTGTACTTGTTCTACCATTCTGCAGCTTATTTTCTTGATTGGGTCCAAACAGATGTCTTCAGCAGCTAGCTAACCACAGATGCTCGCCCTTGAACATTGCGTGTCTTCATTACCTAGTTTGTGTTCTATTGCCTTGAAAAGACAGCATCGTCACCGCTATCTTTAGCTGTTGGGCATGATATCTGACATAGTTGCCTGTGAATAATTTGGTGCCCAACGGACAGTAGAGTGACTACTTCTGTCTTCACGTTCATGATACAAAGGCCTTAAAGATTAAGCTATATTAAGTTTAGTATTTATTCTGACACTCACTCTAGTTGAAAGACTATATCTATATTTCTTACTGTGTTGACCATACAGTTAATATGTATAACAAAATCACTATATGTAGAATTGTCAGCTTTCAAATGTTTCATTTTAAGTGCTGGTTCGTGTCAGCAATATATGTGCCCCCCGCCCCCGGGAAATAATAATTGCCTTTAATTGTTCTCACATACCTGCAAGGACGATACACAAGCAAATCCCTGTACATCGTCTCAACATATTTCACTCATAATTACCAGATACTCATACTCATCGATCACCAGATCGTCGTTTCCATTTGTCTAACTGATGTCGTCCTCGATTGATTTCATCTGCTTTTGATATCGATTGTGTGGTTTTATGTAGTTAATTATCATTAACTTGCATACAGTCTTGGGACTAGAAACGTGACAATCACAATCATTGAACAGCAGACTCAACACAGTTCTTATCGTCTTCTATATTCATGGGGATAAGTTTCATTGTTACCGAAGTATGTCACGAAACACTTTCAGAGCGACTGCTCCGGTAAGTTGTTGATTATGGATATATCTACTTTTCTCACTAAATCACTCCGGATCTAACAGATCCCTTTTCTTACCAGCGTTTCTAAGTGACACATCATCTAAGTTGTCATGTAGCATGGGAATGCAGAAAAATCAGAGTATTCAGTAATGATGATAATAGAATTAATAATAATGCGGCCAGTTTGTCGCAATCGATGAAGACATCATCTCTAAGAGTAAAATGTAAGAGTAAACGATGACATCTTTCCAAGCACAATTAACAATTGCTGAATGAATGCCCACCTACGTACAATGCAAGTAAATACAACCACATAGTGTTCAGACGGAGAAGGCAATAACCGTATGTTCCTGCAGCGTAATATAGAGCCAGTTTTACCACTTGGTCGATAATCTCAATCAATCGATGAGAGATACAGTTTTTAGGCCGCAGAAATTACAGAAAAACTATGACAATCCAAAGGACAGTTACAAAGCACATTTAGAATGTTCTAGAAGAGATCGTTGCCAAAGAAACCTAATTCCTTATAAAATAATAGGGACACGTATTTTTATGCTACTTTGATTATCAAGGGAATAGAAAGAATTTGTCATAATAACTGTAAAAGTATGGAGAAGGACAAGTAAAGAGAAAAAAAGAAATAAGACACTGGACACCCTACAAGATTGACGTGATAGCTTTGTCAACACCGTGTATTTGGCATGATACACCGTGTATTTGGCATGATACAACGTGTATTTGGCATGATACACCGTGTATTTGGCATGATACAACGTGTATTTGGCATGATACACCGTGTATTTGGTTAAAGAAAATTTAGGAAAAAAACACAGCTCTAAAGAGACGTGATTACCTACACTAGAAATCGTTGTTCCCCCCCCCCCCCAAAAAAAAAAAAAAAAAAAAAAAACTCGGTTCTAGATGTTCTCTTCTCCCGTTGCCCCCCTATTCTCTATGTTCCCCCTCCTGTAGGGAGTGACACGCACCCAAATGGATACAATAAAGTATATCCTCGGACAACGTTCAAAGCCAAATGTGTTAAGATATCTCTAGTTAATGTTCAAGATCACATAGGTACGAGAACAATCACATCAAAAATAATTACGATACACACTAATACCTTCTCATGCGTAACCAGGCAACAGTTTCCTATTCAAACACTGGATACAACATAATGAGACACACTAATACCTGCTCATGCGTAACCAGGCAACAGTTTCCTATTCAAACACTGGATACAACATAATGAGACACACATTCTAAATCTGATAATCTGATGATTGCACATTTAACGCCACGTGTCATCAGCTCCAAGTTCTTCCAATGTTCAATAGATTTACAGTAGCCCCCAGTTTCTTTCAAAGAAAAGTAAAGTAGAACAGAGATGCTGTTTTAGAGCATTTCATGTGAAAGTTCCATGGTAAAGACAAGAAAGAAAACATTTTCAAAACGTAACATCCCCCCTTACACCCTTCCCCCACCAAAAAAAAAAAAACCTTTGAAATTTGCTGATATAAATGTTTTCACTTTCTTGCAGATTTATCGGTGAATATTCAGCATTTCTTTGCTGCAACACAATAAGCACTTTAACAACAAAGGTCAAATAAGAAAATAATCCAATGCTTTGATTCGATTAAAGTAAGAATGGAAACAGCGAAACAGATCAATGAAAAGAGATGAGTAGCTTGGTAAATACAAATGTATGTGTTTGTGTTTTATTCTAAATTCTGCGGTTTTGATCACTGTCGATATGAATGAATTGAAATACCTAGAAGTGACAAAGGACAATTAACATGTTACAACAAAGCTTGTCAAATCACAGTACAGCTATTATCACTGCTGTGTAGAACAAGGAAAAAACAATAAGAGAAATGTAGACACTCTACAACACAATTTTCATCCCATTGTTGTGCTACCAATGACGGATCTCGATCCAAAATCACGGGGACTTTTCGCATTTATTGTATACACATGTTTATATGAACTGAATATGTAACCTAAACTTTCTTCAATAACCTTAACATATGCATGACTGTGTCGACTCTATAACATATTCCCAATCTTCACACTATGATCACTTATCGTCATTATCAATATTGTCATTTTTTGTTTTTGTTGTTGTAAATAGTTATATTTCAGGTACCTAGACAGCTTTGATCTTGATGATAATTATAACTATGACTTCACACCTTACAGTCCTTATCTTCACGTTTATACTGTATTGTCACCTGACAGATATTCCAGCGATTGGCTAGACTTTCACACAATGTGTGGCGTAGGTTTTCATACAATCTTATCTGATAGAAATGAATGGATGGCTTGGTATAAAGTGATGTAACAGAAAAGTAGATCTAGAATATGTGTGTTTTTTACTGTTTACATGTGTCTAACGCGTTAATTCATATCAGTTATTATTTCATTATTATCTAGCCATAATTCAGACATACGGCTCGCGGTTAATATTAATTTAAAGAAGATGTTACATGAAGTTAATGTGGTCTATGCAGACACACAAACTGTACCACCAACGCTGCTTTAGAATTAGAACATACTTTTAGAAATAAAAAAAAAATAATAATAAAAACATAAATTTTCATTTCAACCCAAAATTTACAAAACTATTTTATTTTTACTACTAATTGTATTTATTATTTATGTATAACATGTACAACAGTGGTGAGATACAGAATTGCCCAGACAAAAACAGCTTTCCAAAAAATTAGGAAGATACTATGTAATTCATTTTAAACAAAAGAATCAAGAACAAGAGCTTTCAAATGTTATGTATGTAGAGCCAGTATGGATGTGAATCATGGACAATAGGGCAACGGACAAGACAAACACTGGAAGCTGTAGAAATACGATTTTACAGACGAATGTTGAGAATACCATGGACAGCTAAGAAGTATAATGAACACGTTATGAAAGAGGCCAAAGCAAAAAGAGAGCTAATATCCAATATGAAGAAAATAAATCATCAATTTTTGGACATGTAATAGGAAGGGAACAGCTGGAATATATTGTGACAACCGTGAAAATTGAGGGACAAAGACATAGAGGGAAGCAAAGAGAAAAGATACCAGACCGCTTAAGATAATGGCTTGGCAGGTGAACAACAGAAATGATAAATAACTGTCGAGATCGAAGATTGTGGGAGACATGAAGGTACGCCAACAGGCACGGCACTTGATGACGATGCTTTATTTATAGATTAAGCATATCTTATTACACATGGAATGAATGTATGTGCTATTATGTATGTATCATTGTATGTGCACCTCCTGTGTGGATGCGTTTTTTTAGTGACCCGATAATTCAGATATTGTGAGCCATACAAGTAAAAATTAGAATGTACATAACGGAGCGATGAAAATGAACATGGATACTTGACAATGAGCACCAACTTATATTCATTGACAAATGTTCAGTTTCGACCACCGAAATGAAATGTGTCAGAAAAATGGCAGGAAACAGCTTAAGGGACAGTGTAAGAAACACTGACCTGAGGAAGAAACTCGAAATTGAACCAGCCAAACATAAAGAAACAACAAATAAAATGGTTCGTCACATAACAAGACAAACAGAACTAACAATGACTCAAAGAGCCATAAAAAAACGCTACGGAAACGCCAGAGTAAGAGGAAGGCCGAGAAAGAGATGGATAAATTGAATTATAGAGTCACTAGGAGGATGCCACCAGAAGAGGCCAACAGAAGAGCAAAGAATCGCAGATTGTATCTCCCCTCCACGCCAACGGCAATGGAGGAAGGATAGAAGAAGTAGAGGAAGAAAGAATGTGCAGTGATCTCTGAGTGAGCATTATAATTATAAAATGAAATTACTGTAGTGTGTGTTCTTGTTATGAAATTAATAAGGTAACTTCAAGAAATATTAGAAAAATGCATATTAAATATTTAGTTATGGTTATGGAAGGCCCCGGTATCGCTGCAAATGAAATAAAATCCATAATTGCTCAACCGCCCGTGCCAGTGGAATCATTCGAATTACTATTTCATCTGACAAAAAAAGAAAGGTAGCTGTAGTCCCCATCATAGCAGTCTCAGCACACGCCAAAAGACATAAGGCGAAACCGCATAGAAAGTGAACACAACCATATGTTCTCCTGTCATTCGATACCATTATTCATCGTAAACATTCTTTGGAGGAGAAGACGTTATTCAAGATGGAGATCATGTTAAGCCACTAACTGGCAATTTGTTCACAATTTAGAAGAGAAGACGTTATTCAAGATGGAGATCATGTTAAGCCACTAACTGGCAATTTGTTCACAATTTAGAAGAGAAGACGTTATTCAAGATGAAGATCGTGTTAAGCCAGTAATTTGCAATTCGTTCATATGTATAGGCGAAGACTTTATTAAAGACAGAAATCATGTTGAGCCACTGACGAATAACAAGTCCAATTTAGAGGAGAAGACATTAGACAGGACGGAGAACAGGTGGAGCCGTCAAGTTGTAGTTTCAGTAGTCCGTTGGACAAGAAACGTTCTTCGGAGCTTAGTTAGTGCTGAGCCATTCAGCTAGCTAGGTCTGTGTCCGTGAGACAGAGAACAGGTGGAGCCGTCAAGTTGTAGTTTCAGTAGTCCGTTGGACAAGAAACGTTCTTCGGAGCTTAGTTAGTGCTGAGCCATTCAGCTAGCTAGGACTGTGTCCGTGAGACAGAGAACAGGTAGAGCCGGTAAGTTGTAGTTTCTCTAGTCCGTTGGACAAGAAACGTTCTTCGGAGCTTAGTTAGTGCTGAGCCATTCAGCTAGCTAGGTCTGTGTCCGTGAGACAGAGAACAGGTAGAGCCGGTAAGTTGTAGTTTCTCTAGTCCGTTGGACAAGAAACGTTCTTCGGAGCTTAGTTAGTGCTGAGCCATTCAGCTAGCTAGGACTGTGTCCGTGAGACAGAGAACATTTCTCTGGATGGGATTAGTAGAGAGACGTTAGTACTGTATGTGTGGTAGAGGTATGAACAGTCAGAGGCGTGATTATGCAGAATTGTTATTGTGCATGCAGGTTGTGGCTGAAGTTACCAATCATTTAAATAGAGTTATTGTGGTTGAATGAACTAGGTACTGCCTGGTGTTAACGACAGAAGTTGTATGAAATAAACAGTCAGTACAGTGTTTCATGTGGTGTTGCTTTGAGTCGTATTCTTCTATCAGTGGCACAGCGAGTGTTTGGTATAGTGATGAACGAACATTGGGGAAGGCAGAGAATCCGGTCAGCAGAGCTAATGAGACCGGCAAGTCAACAAATCAGAGCGAAGTACTATAAATACACGTTTCACGACGAAACATCAGGGTGTACGGTAAAGGCGAAGCAGACACGTATTTACAGCACGAACCAGTACGCGGTCAAGGTCGCAGACGCAGAAAGTCGACGACGTTAGTCCGTTAACGTCCCTGTCCTGTTTACAACACAAGCAAGCAGTCAAAGAACGACCAGTCTTGAACCAGGCAACGGTAACTTTATTACGTGTCCGTTTACATACCGGCCACACATTATCCCCTTTTACAGGTGTTTAATTTCCCCTATTTATACCTGCTACTGTATGCTGTAAACAGTACAACCCGTGGCTGCGCTGCTGTCTTGCAGGTAGGCTCGGGAGAGTAAAAGGATTTGGGAGGGTACCCCGAAGTAAAACAACTCCACTGCCTTGTGGGTGAGACTTTTTAGTCAAAGGCTAGTGGAGCCAACCGGCGGAAGGCAACAGAAAACCACCATCGTAACGTATTTATACAATCATGAATTGCCACAACAATAGAAATCACGACAACAACGTCAATGGGGATTCCAATGGAAAACCCTCGTTCGGTAGGGGACATCATGTGCTACAGGTGATAACCGTTCGTCATCAAGCTACTGTAAGCAAAATAAAGATAAAACTAACTCTAAAGATAGGTACTTGGAATGTTAGAACACTCAAGCAGAAGGGTAAACAAGAAAACATCATACAAGAAATGAAAAGTATGGGTTTACATTTACTGGGCCTTTGTGAAATGAGAAACACTGGATCAGGGGAGATGTATTCTAATAAACATAAAATAATATATTCTGGAAGTACTGAACACCAAAGATGAGTATGTATCATCTTGGATGGAGAAAGAGCAAAAACAGTGAAATACTTTTACCCAATATCTGACAGAGTCCTTTTAGTGAAATTGAAAGGAAAGCCAATAGACATAAATCTTATACAAGTTTATGCACCAACAGCAGACAGTCTAGTGGAAACAACTGATAAATTTTACGACGAGTTAAATGAGGCACTTCATAAATGCAAACCACATGAAAACACTACAGTTCTAGGGGATTTTAACACAAAAGTAGGAAAGGAATCAACAATAACAAATCAAATAAGAAGCAGCAAGACAAATATAAAATCACAATTCAGAACCGGTACAATACAATAGAGAAGATACAAAGCATTGATGAAAAGTGGGCAATACTAAAAGAATCAATGCAAAAAACATCAAAAGAGTTCATACCACCAGTGAGGACAAATTCAAGAAAGAAATGGATGACAGATGACATTTTGCAGCTAATGGATACAAGAAGAAGAAATAAAGATGAGTATAAGAGATTAAATAAAGAAATTGTAATAAAATGCAATGAAACAAAAGAAGCATGGATAAAAGAGAGATTCAAAGAGATTGAAATGCAACAACAAAAAGGAGATGCTAAAGCTGTATACAAACGAATTGAAGAATTAACAGGAGTAAAAACGCAATCAAAAACTGGATGTTTAAGAATAAAAGGAAGGAGAACTAATATAACTAAAGAAGAGATAGAAGCCATGTGTGATTTTGGAATAGAAGTAACGCACCAAGAAATAATCACAATTTTAGAAAGCATAAACGTAGACAGCAAAGATCTAAGAATAATAAAGAACACGTACTCGCAGCAAACAGAGGCCATAAGAACTGGACAATAATTGGGAATGTTTCAACAAAAAAATATATGGTGTTAGACAAGGTTGTATGCTGTCACCAGATTTATTTAATATTTATAGTGAGACTATTGTAAGATCCATAAGGGGCATGCCTGAATAACAATTGGAGATCATAATATAAATAATCTAAGATATGCTGATAATACAGTATTAATCGCTAATGAGTGAAAATGAGTTACAAGAAATGTGGGACATTATAGTGAAAGAAAGCAAAAATAAAGGACTCAGCCTTAATAGCAAAAAGACAGAAGTAATGGTAACAACAAAGAAAAAGACATCACTTTAGTGAAAAATAAAGTACAAGTGGAACAATATTAAAACAGGTAAATGAATTTAAATATTTGGGAACTTTGTTAACCTCAGACGGAAGATGTACAAAAGACGTGAGATGCAGAATGGATCATGCAAAAGCAGTTTTCCAAAAAATGAGGAAGATACCATGCAATCAATTTTTGACAATAGAAAAAAGAAAAAGATTTCGTAAATGTTCTGTAGAGCCAGTTTTAACATATGGATGTGAATCATGGACAATATGACAACAACAAGAAAATCACTATAGTCTGCTGAAATGTGGTTTTACAGAAGAATGTTGAGAATACCATGGACAGCTAAGAAGAGTAATGAAGATGTTCTGAGAGAGGTCAAAGCAAAAAAAGAGCTAATTTCCAATATTATGAAGAAACAATCATCATGTTTTGGCGATGTAATAAGAAGAGAAGAACTGGAATATATTGTAACAACTGGAAACATTGAGGGACGAAGAGATAGAGGGAAGCAAAGAAAGAAAATACTAGACAGCTTAAGAGAATAGCTTGGTAGATGGTCAACAACAGAAATGATAAATAGATGTCGAGATAGAAAATTAAGGAGAGACATGATCATATACGCCAGTAGGCCCGGTATTTGATGATAATACAGAAAAGACGTCATCCTGACCTGCCAGAGAAGACTGGCGCTAACGGATTAAGAAAATATAAAAAAAAAAAAGTGAAAACGGTTTGATGAATCACATAACAGAATTCTTACTAAATGAGGATTTAATCTAAAGCAAAATCAATATACAGCTAGAAGTACAACTTTTAATTAGAATGAACAAAGAAAAAGAAGACAATATATGTATGTATATATGTATGTATGTATGTTCATATGCATGTATGTGTATATGTATATATGTATGTATATATAAAAAACATATCTTGCGTGTGAGGTTGTTAATAAAAAAAAACACACATAAATAAAGAAACGGATTTATATTGCAACAATGCGTGTGATCTAGTATAACCTAAGCAACACATAAATACTGGAAAGATATAAACGCCGATGATGCAGACACGTGACTGATAAGCAAATTATACATAAATCATAAGACATAACATACTCTATCGATACAGAAAGATGAGGTACACATGGGAACCTTTTATCCCAAAGTGGACTGGTTGGTCCAGAGGCAAGACGCTGGCCTCGAGACAGATGGGTTGTGGGTTCAAATCCCGGCTATAACGGTTGGGATTTTTATTTATGATTTCTCTCTGCGGAATCCACCCCTGGTCTCAGCAGCGAGACCCGGCTTGAAGCGTCAACTACTCATCGACGGAAAAAAATATGAGTACCTCCTAAGTCGGAGTTATCTGCCTGTGCGGCGAGGGACCTATGTGCACACGGCTGCCAGGGAAAAATGGATTAACACACAAAATTCAGTTCCAAGTCTCTAGTGACTTCGTCAGAGATAAAAGATGGAGAACGAAGGAAAAACAATTCCAAAAGTGTGCTGCATCTATCCACTGAGCGCGTGTTTAAAGACGCCAAAATCGTGCCAGGTTTAGACATTAGTGGCTGTATAATTAATATCTATAGAAATATCAATAGCACTTTATTACTAACATAAAATATAGAATAATTAAAATAAATAGTTAAGATAATAAGATAATAATATATCGTGGATTCATGGAAGGTGGAAAGAACGTGTAGAAAGAGTAAAAAAATATAACTACCATCTACATTTAACAACGATTGATTCAAACTACAAAAAGGGAATATAGAAAACAGGACTGGCCTTAAGTTCTATAAACGACACATGACTCTTTCAACATACATAAAAGGAACTAACACAGCGACAAAACCTGACAATATTAAAGTGCTATATCTACTCAACATTCCTTCACGACACATACAGATAAAGTGTAGATTTATATAAAAAAAGAGTGGATATACTTCAGTGGGTAGAGAAGAAATATAATAGTGAACTGAATAACCAGCTGAAAATGAAGAAGGAACGATCTAAAACAGATCGAACAAGACAAATTTAGTAATTAAGATTTATTGAGGGGCACCTTTAACTTGAATATCATGTACACAGAAACAGAAAGAGAACGAGCTATGTGGATTGATACCATGAACAGATAGATAGTGATTACAATAATGGCTAGAGTCGGAGTGAAATCGTCTCGCATGGTAGCCAGCCTTCAATTTAGAGATAACACCAGGAGATGATTGTCAGAGGCGTAACTTTCATTGGTAGTAGTATTTTCTTTTAGTGTGGCGATGACAGAGGCGTAACTTTCACGACTAGTAGATTTAGGACTTGGAGTGTACTAGAATTCCACGGAATTGATCGTCTTTACGTCTGATCTATCTAGTGGCCACGGTCGTGCTAATGTGTTTAACAGGCGACCGCCAAAGAGCCTTTAGTAGGTGAAATTGAATGATTGACCAATTAACTGACATCCAGCCTTGCACGCGAGGGCGCGTTAATGAGCTGTCTAATGTGGCGTTGTTTTTTATGGCAAATTAATGTTACAGATGTGCGTTAAGCAGTGTCTGGAACTCACAGAGATCATGGCGTGTAGAGTCACATGAACTAGCAGCTTCTTGCCAAAATTAACTCTGCTTGAGCTATACACATGAACTAGCAGCTTCATGCCAAAATTAACTCTGCCTGAGCTATACACATGAACTAGCAGCTTCATGCCAAAATTAACTCTGCATGAGCTATACACATGAACGATATGAAGTATATCGTGTCGGTCTTAGTTTCATTGGACGCAATCATCTGAAAATAGGAATTCTCTGTGACTTTATTTAACATACACTTCTATGTCGTTACAACCGTTTTGTCTATACCTCACATGATTAGTAAAATTATAAGGCACGATCTAATATGATCTGCTCTAACTCTGGAATCTGGGTTCTTAGCTCGGTCTCGTTGATACGTTTCGTTAAATATCCACACCTCATTAACATTAGTTGTCTGAAGTTTAGTGAACAATTGGCGGTTCAGTCAATAGCAAGTCTCAAGATTAAATTGTGGAAAAACTCTGGGGTAGCATTTGATAAATGTGACACAGTCTTGACGTATACTAAACCTCTATATTATCAAAATATTTGGAAGTACAAGTATCTCAAGAGAGAACACATTTATCCGTCGCCAGCTCCACTTCTCAATTTAAATTGTTACCACGTGTTAACCTCTTGACCTGTGAACTCTGTTTTAGAATAAAGTCATACACTTTAGTCGATTCCCGAACCCTCTTTAAAAGACGGCCATTCATCTATAGTTTGTTGCTAACTTTCATTACAATCGACATTTTTCGGGAACATCATGAGAAGAGGAAAGTTGGAATACTTGGTTACAACTGGCAAACTACAGGGAAAGAGAGATCGCGGACCACAAAGATGGAAAACACTGGATAATTTGGTTCATGGCATGGAAAACAGTCAACAACAGAACTGATACGATGAACTGTAGATAGAAGATTGTGGAAGGACATGTTCACCTACGCCAACCGGTATGGCACATGATGATAATGATGATATGCGTAAGTGCTATTATCTACTGCGTTATGGATGTAAGTACTAAAACATTAACATGGCAAACACAGAATGACTTCACCTTGAGCGAAATGAAGACCTGCTTAACGCGTATGGACAACAACACGTCTGGCGAGGATAATTTCACAGCTGAAATCATCAAGGCAATTGATAGCCATAATCTAATACACCTCAGCAAAATGTTCAAAATCATTTGGAGAGCAGAGAAGGTGCCTCATGAGTGGAGAAGAGGAATCATTGTTAAGCTTCCATAAAAAGGCAATCTCAGAGATTGTAACAACGTGAGTGGTGTGACACTTTTGTCAGTTGTCTCAAAATTATTTTGCAAAATCATCATGAAGAATTCAATAGATACAGTAATGCGTGAAGAACAGGCTGGGTTTAGAAAAGGGAGAAGTTGCCTTGACAACATATTTACTCTACGACTTATATTGGAAGAACACATTGAAAACCAAAAACCTTTTGTACTTAACTTCATCGACTTCAAGAAAGAATTCAACAGCGTTCAAAGAGATTCTTTGGGGAAAATTCTGAAGCAATATGGCTTACCATAAAAAAAAATAATAAATATTATTAAAGACATGTATGATGGTGACACATGTGCAGTTCGAACAGAGGAAGGACTGAGCGAATGTTTCCCAATAGAAATTGGGGTTAAACAAAGATGTATTTTATCGCCCTTGTAATTTGGAGTTGTTATAGACTTCATAATGAATAAATGCTGCACTGTTAATAAAGGCATCGAATGGCCACAAGGAGACCATTTGGAGGACCTCGACTTTGTTGATAACTGAGTCCTCATCGGCAGTCAGATAAAAACCATACAGGAAAATCTAAAATAACTATCATCAATAGCCAGCAAAATTGGGCTTGAGATGAATCATAAAAAGACTAAAGTCATGAAAGGGGTAATTCCAACAGATGCCATAATATACATGGAAAACAAACCAGTGGAAGAGATCTATCACTTTATCTATTTTGGAAGTCACATTGATCGGGAAGGGGATACAAGTAAAGAAATTATCATCAGTATAGCTAAAACAGCAATATCATTCAGAATCCTTGAAAAGTTGTAGAAATCAAAACATATCAGCAGAATTCAAAACTTTGACTATTCAAATAAAACGTACTATCAACCCTTACGTATGCATGCAAGAGCTGGAAAACAACAAGAGGCATAGAAACAAAGTTGAACGCAGTCACAGACCTGAGAGGAGTCATGTGGTCCACACCCACCTACTCGGAAGAGAAACTATATGGGGCAATCGAATCGATAAAACAGACAGCTGACTACATGAGAGAATCTGTAATCATATTCTGATTGTGTCTTGATCACAGAGAGTGTGAGTGAGAGAGAGAGACAACGCATTCGAAAATAAATGTCTAATGAAAAGACTTGGTATAGCGTGGAACTAATTCAAACAAAAGGGGAAATTAAAGAAATCGCCAATTAACCATTAATATCTCTTCAGTAATCAAGAAAAGACGATGGTCATTTGTTGGAGATGTGATAAGGAGAGATAATAACCGAATAGCAAAGCAAGCCCTCATGTGGGAAACAGGTCGACCCAGAGTGAAACTGAGAAGAACTTTGATCAGAGAGGCAAGAGCAGCAGGAATCGACTCCCTCGCTGAGATAGAGTTGCATGCTCAGAACAGAGACAAATGGCGAGTTTTGATTAAAGATCTTTACACGGATTGAAAATTGCTAGAATACAAATTTAAATAAGAGAAAGTGTATCTTGGTCTATGCCCAAAAGGCCGGCTAAGGCTTGAAAGGTCAATATATATATATATATATATATATATATATATATATATATACACACACACCTATATAAGGAAAGTCACTGAGAAGGAACTCA
Organism: Megaustenia siamemsis; assembly: GCA_032433765.1. NCBI lineage: Eukaryota > Metazoa > Mollusca > Gastropoda > Stylommatophora > Ariophantidae > Megaustenia > Megaustenia siamemsis. The sequence continues at coordinate 19,296,738 of JAVIAB010000059.1, read as the reverse complement.
AAAACTAACTTACATAACTGTCTAATTAAAAAAAAAAACAACCCTTGTATAATTTACTGTCAACAAAAAGCAAATCTTGAAGAAAAGAAAAAAAAAAAGACGAGTGCCATTAGTTATGTCCTCTCGGAATAGAGGCGGTTTATGAAGACAGAAATAGCTCTCTTTAACTGTAATTACATCGATATGTCTTCTATGTCTTACTGCATTTCCATTGCTAACTAGAATAACAACTATCTAAGATATACATTTTCAAAGGCAGTGGACAGCAAAAGACCGCAAATTGTATCTCCCCTTGACGCTGAAAGGCAGATGAGGAAGGAAAGAATAATAATAATAATAATAATAATAATAATAATAATAATAATAATAATAAGAAGTAGAAGAAGAAGAAGAGGTAGAATGACAGTGAATCTTTTTTCGCATATCTTGTATGTACTTCAAGTTCTGTCAACTCTAAGTTAACACTGAAATCACAATAGAGTTGCTTTGTCTGAGGTTTGCATACTTACTATATATTTTTAATCTCTGAACATTTATCACTTTCTTATAGGCACTCTCTGCCAACTGATGCGGGTCATAATAAAACTTGTTATATTTCCATCCGGTGATATTTCTCTCCTTAGAAAAAGTGGATTACCTTTACGTTCATCATCATCATCGAGTGCCGTCTCCGCAACGGAGGTTGGCTACCAAGGAGCGCCATTCTACTCTGTCTCTTGCTTTGATGATGCAGATTGTTATAGGCTGATTTGTCCATCTTTTGATTTTACTCGTCCATGTTAGTCTTGTTCTGCCTCTGTCTCTTTTACCTTGTATTTTCCCCTTCAGGATTACTTTTAGTAAGCTGTTGTGTCTTTTAACATGGCCCAAAAATCGCTTTTGTCTTGTTAGAATTGTGTTTAGTAGGTCTCTTTTCATTTGTAGTTATTTTAAGACTTCATCGTTTGTTTTCTTATCCTTCCATCCAATTCTACCTATTCTTCTATACATCCACATTTCAAAGGCTTCAATTCTCTGTTCTGTTTTCTTGTATAATGTTCATGTTTCTGCACCATATAGGAATATTGAGAAGATGTAACATTTTTTTATTCTTAGTTTTAGCTCCAGTGTTATTTGTTTTGATGTTAGTATGTTCTTCATTCTGGGAAAGTAAAGCAGCACGGGCGTAATACCGACCACATTACCCCAAAAATCATGTGCTGTAAAATATAGGGTCACTAACACCATATTTCCCTATACGCCACTTGGAGCGACGGGGGTAATTTACTTTTTTTACTTTTATGTTCTTCATGACATTAAAATTACTTTTAAAACTACTGCAGGCGACCTATTCTTTTGTTTATTTCAGTTGTACATTTTCCATCACTGGTTATAGTATGGACAGGGTAGTTGTGGTTCTGAACTGTCGTCAGGTCCATTCCTTCAATTGTTATATCCTCTTGTGGGCTTTGAGTATTTTCTTTGTTTATGATCATAGTTTTAGTCTTTTTGATATTGATATCTAGTCCATATTTTTTGCTTGTCGTGTTTATTTCATTACGTAATTGTTGTAGATCTTTAGAATTTTCTGCTAGTAGTATAGTCTCGTCAGCATATCTTAGGTTATTGATTAACATTCCATTAATGTTTAGGCCTGACATCTCTATGATGTTTTAAAAGTTTTTGCTCAGTGTATAGATTGAACAATCTTTACGTTACCGTTAGAAATATAGCCATTGATAACCAGCATACAACAATTAACATATTTTCTTTAAGTAGAGAAAACTTCTGGGCGGTATAAGCAACATCCGGAGTATGTCAACATCTATCAAGCCTTTTAAATGTCTTCTCATCAACCGATGCTTAATCAGAACAACAGCAGGCGACACTAATAATTTTGAAGTTTGAACTGGAGTAAGACAGGTACCTATTGGTTATACGTTACATAAACTACGTACGTAAGTTATCAACCCCATTGAAGAGGAGATCAACCAACTTCTATTTTCAGATTATCACAAACTAATACAGGAAACACTGACCTAGACGTAACAGCATACGTAATCAATGAACAATGACAATTAGTGCCCACGAGACAAAAGTCCTGTACATTGCAAAATAAAACATAACTTCAGCAAAACTAGAGACAATATACCACTAACATAAAAGATGAGATTTCATTGGGGATCTAGTAACATAATTCACAAGCAACATGAGTGATGCAACAGAGATTTTCCAATCAGACAACATTCTTCAATATTATTCAAAAAGGAAATGGCACGAGAGGCAAAAGTTGGAAACTACAACACAATCATTCATTCAAAGAGCCTAGGAGATAAGATCACAAATTAAGAACTGATAAAAGAGCTAGGAAGAATTCCCACCATTAAATACATAAAGAAACAGAATATAAACAAGTTTGGACACTTGAGACAAAAAGTGAAATAAACAAACCGCCATTAAAGGAGGATGCGAGAACACCAGACTCGTCGATCACGAAAAAAGAGACATTTCTAGAATATTAAAAACACTAGAAAACATAACAATAGGAGAAGCCATCAGAAGAGCTAAATGCCACAAAGTACATTACCCTTTGACGCTGAAATGCAAACTAAGGAAGGAAGAATGAGAAAAAAGCAGAACATCATTTATCTATGGTTATGATAAGCAATGTTCCATTTCCTTTAGAGTCGAAGATGGCACATATAGCAACTATTTTAGACAGCATTTCCAACTATTTTTGCTATTGACTTTGCACAAGACTCGTATTGTATCTTTGCCAAATGTCCCTGTTATTGAACTATACTAATGTGTTAATTATTTCTTTGCTCTAAGCAACGAGATGTTACATCTTCTCAATATTCCTGTAGGGTTTAGAAACATGGCCATTAGACAAGAAAACATAACAGAGAATTGAAGCCTTTAAATTGTGGACATATAGAAGAATAGGTAGAATTGGATGGAAGGAAAAGAAAACAAACGATGAAGTCTTAAAACAAATAAAAATGAAAAGAGAACTACTAACACAATTCAAACAAGACAAATGCGATTTTTGGGCCATGTTAAAAGACACAACAGCCTACTAATAGTAATCCTGGAGGGCAAAATACAAGGTAAAAGCGGCAGTTGCAGACCAAGACTAACATGGACGAGTAACATCAAATGATGAACAAATCAGCCTATGACAACCTGCACCATCAAAGCAAGAGACAGAGCAGAATGGCGCTCCATGGTAGCCAACCTTCGTTGCGGAGACGGCACTCGATGTTGATGATGTATCAACGAAATGCTGCGAGCAGTATTATATGTTTGTACCCAGAACAAAACAGTTAATTGCTAGTGTATTAGATATAGCGATAGACGGTGCAACATCATAGAGGTTACCATGAGGAGAATAGCGTGGCTGTAACAGCTTATTTCTTTGAAATATTATTGTTTCAACGTTTGACTCTGACTGAAACTGAAGAGCTCATGTTTCATGAAAATGCTGATAGTATAATGAACTATGAAAAGGAATTACAATGGTGCTGAATGACAATTTGTGATTTTTAACTATATTATTGCATAGTCTTTCTGCACAAAAGCATTGTAAATTGTTGAGTAATTTCATCTATACATTCACTAATTATTTACAGGAAGAAGTAGTGCTGTATCTGCTGTAATTTGCTTTACGATTATCTATTTAAACGTTTCTATCTACGTGTGCCCTCAACTTGCCTTCGTGTACGTTGAACATCCTCAACAACCACCATGACTTTGCTGATGACAAGACTCGTGATAGCACTCTTCTGTCTCATGCTGTTTGTCAAGTGCAACAATGCAGGTAAGAAAAATTTGTTACAGGCATACACTATCATTAAATTGGTAAAATAATATGATATATTTATATAATTTATAATTATCAATATATATTAAAATTCTCTCTTCGCGCAAAATGTATTTAATCTGTTATTATCTATATATTTTTAAATGCTCTCTAAGTAAAGCGGCACGGACGTAATACGGACCACATTACCCCAAAAATCTTGTGCTGAAGGTCTGTAAAATTTATGGTCACTAACATCATATACAACCGTTTCCGGTTGTTTCCAAAATGGAGGAATTATTTTTCTCCGGCTTGGTATAGAACCGTTGATCAGAGGTTTAACAAGCCGCTATCGTAAAAACGATGTTGTTAATGAAACGTAGACCTGATACAGAATGTGTAAATTAGCAGTAGATAGTAGTGATAGTTTTTTCGGCCCTAAAACAACAACAAAAATAGGATTCTGGAATGTGCGAACAATGGCCGCTCCGACGAAACATGCACAGGTCGCGAGCGAGATGGACAGATACGATCTAGATATTTTAGGATTAAGCGAAATGCGCTGGCCTGGAACAGGTAGGAGATCTATTGATAATAAAATAGTAGTTTTTTCTGGAAGGGAAGATGGAAAACACCGTGAAGGAGTAGGCATAATGATGACAGACAAAGCTGCAAGAAGTTTATTAGAATGGGAACCGGTAAACAGCCGTCTGATACGAACACGATACAAAACAAAACATGGAAGACTTTCAATTATTCAATGTTATGCGCCTACTAACGAAGCTGATGATGAAGTTAAGGATGATTTTTATAACCAACTGCAACAACTTATAAACAAAATACCAAAACACGATCTTTTAATTGTAATGGGAGACTTCAACGCCAAAGTAGGACAAGATAACGCAGGAGTGGAACATGTGATGGGGAGAGAAGGCTGTAATACAACAAGTCAGAATGGAGAAAGATTAATAGAATTATGTTTAATAGAAAATTTAGTTATAGGTGGGACATTATTTCCACATAAAAATATCCACAAAACAACATGGATATCTCCTGATGATAGAACATCAAATCAAATTGACCACCTATGTATTAAACAACAATTCAGATCATCATTAATAGATGTAAGAGCATACAGAGGTGCTGATGTTAATAGTGACCACAACCTGTGCATTGGGAAAATAAGATTAAAATTTAGAAACCAACAGAAGAGGTCAATTACACATAAAATTGATAGTCATAAACTGAAAGATGAAGCAATAAAGGAAAAGTTTAACATAGAGCTAAGTAATTGTTATTCAGCACTTGTGAAATAGACTTAGATATCAATGAAATGTGGGACTCACAGAGCAAAATACTAATGACAGCAGCAGAAGCAAGTGCTGGACTGAAGAAAATGGAAAAACGAGCTTGGATCTCAGACACCACATGGAAATACATCAAAGAAAGAAGAGAAGCGAAGAGAGCCATGACTAATGTAAAGACAGATCTTGGAAAGGTTCTGGCAAAAGCAACATACAAAGAATTAGACAACAAAGTGAAAAGTTCGGCAAGAAGAGATACAAGAGCTTATATAGACAACTTGGCAGAGAAAGCAGAGACAGCTGCAATTACAGGAGACAGCAGAACTCTTTATACTGTACAAAAGATGCTGACAAACACCTATACATCCAGTGGAACACCAATTCTAGACAAATCTGGATTAATGCTAACAACAAGCGCAGACATAAAAGCCCGTTGGGCGGAACACTTCAAAGAAATTCTTAACCGTCCACTACCTCACAGTTTAATAGATTTTGAAGCTGAAACACCAGCAGCAGAATTAGATGTAAATTTAGATGACTTCACCTTGAGTGAAATAGAAACCACCTTAAAGCTAATGACCAATAACAAGGCTGCTGGAGAGGATAAGTTAACAGCTGAGATCCTCAAGGCAATTGATAGCCATAATTTAATACATCTCCAAAAAATGTTCAACATCATTTGAAAAACAGAGAAGACGCCTCATAAATGGAAAAAAGGAATCATTGTTAAGATCCCAAAAAAGGGCAATCTTAGAGATTGTAACAATTGGAGAGGCGTGACACTTTTGTCAGTTGCCTCAAAATTATTCTGTAAAATCATCCTAAATAGAATAAAGGATTCAATAGATACAGTAATGCGTGAAGAACAGGCTGGGTTTAGAAAAGGGAGAAGCTGTCTTGACCACATTTTCACTCTACGACTTATATTGGAGGAACACATTGAAAAGCAAAAACCTTTTGTACTTAACTTCATCGACTTCAAAAAAGCATTTGATAGTATTCATAGAGATTCTTTGTGGAAAATTCTGAAGCAATATGGCTTACCATCAAAAATCATAAATATTATCAAAGACATGTATGATGGTTACACATGTGCAGTTCGAACAGAGGAAGGACTGAGCGAATGTTTCCCAATAGAAACTGGGGTTAAACAAGGATGTATTTTATCGCCCTTGTTATTTGGAATTGTTATGGACTTCATAATGAAGAAATGCTGCACTGGTAATAAAGGCATCGAATGGATACAAGGAGACCATTTGGAGGACCTGGACTTTGCTGATGACATAGTTCTCATCAGCAATCAGATAAAAACGATGCAGGAAAACACAATGAACTATCATCAATAGCCAGCAAAATTGGGCTTGAGGTCAATCATGAAAAGACTAAAGTCATGAAAAGTTTAATTCCAACAAGTGACAAAATATACATGGAAAACAAACCAGTAGAAGAGATCGATCACTTCATCTATCTTGGAAGTCACATTGATCGAGAAGGGGATACGAGCAAAGAAATTAGAATCAGACTGGCTAAAGCAGCAATGTCTTTCAGAAGCCTTGAAAAGTTGTGGAAATCAAAACTCATTAGCACAAACACAAAACTTAGGCTATTCAAATCAAATGTACTATCAACCCTTACATATGCGTGTGAAAGCTGGAAAACAACAAGAGATATAGAAACAAAGTTGAACGCATTCGAAAATAAATGTCTAAGGAAAATACTTGGTATAGAATGGAACGAATTCAAAACAAACGAGGAAATTAGAGAAATCGCCAATCAACCACTAATATCTTCAGTAATAAAGAAAAGACGATGGTCATACGTTGGACATGTGATGAGAAGAGATAATAATCGAATAGCAAAGCAAGCCCTCATATGGGAAACAACAGGTAAAAGAAAAAGAGGAAGACCCAGGGAGACACTGAGAAGAACATTGATGAGAGAGGCAAGAGCAGCAGGAATCGGCTCCCTCAATGAGATAGAACTGCTTGCACAGAACAGAGACAGATGGCGAGATTTGATAAAATATCTTTAAAAGAAAACTGCTAGAACAAAAATTCATATAGGAGAAGGTGTATCTTGGTCTACGCCCTATGGGCCGGTTACGGCTCGAAAGGTCAATAGAATAGAACATCATATTCCCTATTAGCCACTTGGCGTGACGGGGGCTCTTTACTTACTTTTCTCAACAAGTTTATTCCTCTGCTTCTCGATTTCTTCTTTGTAATATCCTTGATATGGTCCTGGGCAGAGCTTACTAAGACAACGTAGGTTATCAACCAAGTAATTCATTGCAGATTAACAGAAAAGGAATGCATCATGAACAAATGATAGAGATGAGACGGTACCGCGCTCAGTAGGTCTTGACAAAAATTAACATGCCTGGAACAGTACAATTGTTAAGACGTGAAGGCAATCAATGAAAGCCCTAGAATGTCATCATTTTATTGTTTTGGCTGTCTCTGCGTTGAAGATTAGCTATCACGCAGAGCCATTTCATCCTTGATGTCGCTTGTAACAGGTTCTGCTGTCCATCTCTTGATGTTCTCAGTTCACTTTGTCTGCCTCTGCCTTGTTTGCGTTGACTTTCCTCTCCAAAATGCTGTTCACTAGGTTTGTATGTCTCTTTCCATGACCTAACATTTCAAATTTATCTTGAAATTTGACTAAATATTTCCTCTTAATATTCACAAGTTTCAGATAATTTATTATTTGTTTGTGTTCCTGATCATCGAACTATTACTATGTTTTATATAAATCCACATTATGGGGGTTTCCATTTGTCTCGAATGTTCAGCAAGAGAGGCTGGTTGGTGTAGAGTTAACCTTTGGTCTATGGACAAGAACATTCGAACCCAGTGAAACGGCGCTGGACTCTTCTTTTCTGATCCGTAGTTTCATCTCCATTTTAACCTTCCCACTTGTAGCCTCGATCTCTAGGCAAGAAGATACGAGATCTAGACCTCTCTGATAACGGTAATAAACAGGAAGTCACGTGATCTCTCTGAGCATGTTAGAGAATTATTACCATAGACTAGTCTTACAGAGAAGACATAACAAAAGGCGAAACAACACATCAACGTCCACTTACAAAGAGCGAACACTGAAGAAAAAAAACTACCTCATAGTATCATTTCTCTCTCTCTCTGCGATCAGGACTCAATCAGAGTAGGATTCCAGACTCTCACATGAAGTCAGCTGTCAGGTTAAGTGTGTTGATCGCCCCCACAGACAGAACATCATAATTATAGTCTGTCAAATCCACTCTGACTGAACACCCGTTAAAACGGTGCACTGTGTTCTGCGCCAGTGGCCCAGTGCATTCGATTTTAGCCAGCATTTTATTCATGTTTGCTTTCCTTAGCCTTTGATTGTCCGCAATCTTCTTGCAAGGCAGCAGATTGTCTTTTCTGTTGGGGTATTCTGACCTTAGATGGTCGGTCCTCCCAGGTTTACGAGAACCATCTGCCCGTGTCACTAGAGGTGACTAACACAGACATGCACACAAAAATATGAGATGTGACTAACACAGACATGCACATAGTGATACGAGGCATGACTAACACTGACACATATCAATATATGTGATATGACTAACACAGACATACACGCAAAGATATGACACATGACTAACATAGACATGCACACAAAGATATAAGATATGACTGACATAGGCATACACACACAAAGATATGACACATGCCTAACATAGACATGCACACAAATATATGAGATATGACTAAATAAACATGCACGCACAAAGATATGAGATGTGACTAATATAGCCATGCATACAGAATGATATGAGATGTGACAAACACAGACATGCACACACAAAGATATGAAATATGACTAACATAAATATGCACACAAAGATATGAGATATCACTAACCCAGACATGCACACACAAAGATATGACACACGACTAACACAGATACACACTAAGAAATGAGATATGACTAAACACAGACACACATAAAGATATGAGACATGATTAACACGGACACACGAAGATATGAGATATGATTAACATGACACACACCAAGATATGAGCCATGGCTAGCACACAAACACACAAGCTAAGATATGATCCATGGCTAGCACAGAAACACACTAAGATATGAGCCATGGCTAGCACGGAAATATACTAAGATATGAACCATGGCCAGCACAGACACACACTAAGATATATGGCATGGTTAGCACAGATATACACTAAGATATGAACCATGACCAGCACAGAAACACACTAAGATATGAATCATGGCAAACCCAGACACACACTATGATATGAGCCATGGCCAGCACATACACCCACTAAGATATCAGCCATGGCTATACCTGTAATGACACTTGCCTTGACTATGCCTTTAATGACACTTTTGAAAGGAATCATTTAAAGATATCAGGTATCATTTAAATTAAGGTGTTGTTTGCTGTGATGTGAGTACATGTTTCAAAGTTGTTACAATATTGAGAGACTCTAAATTGGATTGATCACATATAAAACTTATCTTCTTATTAGTTTTGCCAATCTTGAATATGCCATGAGAAGTTTATTAATATCAAAACAAATAACATCAAGGCTAAAACTAAGAGTAGTAAAATGTTACATCTTCTCAATATTCCTGTGTGGTGCAAAAACGTAGACATTAGACAAGAAAACAGAACAGAAAATTGAAGCCTTTGAAATGTGAATTTATAGAAGAATAAGTAGAATTGGATGGAAAGAAAAGACAACAAGCGATCTCTTTCTTCTTCTATCCTTTCTCTATTGCCGTTTCCGTCGAGGGGAGATACAATCTGCGATTCTTTGCTCTTCTGTTGGCCTCTTCTGGTGCTATCCCTCTTAGTGACTCTAGTATTCCCTTTATCCATCTCTTTCTCGGTCTCCCTCTTATTCTGGCGTTTTCATAGCGTTTGATCATGGCTCTTTAAGTACTTTTTAGTTCTTTTTGTGTTGTTATGAGAACAAGCGATGCAGATTTAAAACAATTAAAAATGTAAAGACAACTGCTAAACACAATTAGAACAAGACAAATTAAATTTTTGGGGCATGTTGAAATACACAACAACCTACTAAAAGTAATATTTGAAAGGAAAATAAACGGTAAAAGAGGCAGAGGCAGACCAAAATTAACATTGAAGAGTAACATCTAAAGATGCACAAGTCAGCCTATGACAAACTGCAACATTAAAGCAAGAGACAGAGTGGAATGGCGATCCATGGTAGCCAACCTTCGCTGCGGAGACGGCATTCAGTGATGATGATGAATCTTGAAAAACACATTACTCTGCGGAAGTATTAAGCTTGTTGTGTGTTCCTTATTTCAAGTTATACCCGCGGCGTGCTCTTTGTTTCTTAATATCGATATCGCTGACACCAACATGCTCTAACTTTTAACGTTGTATGCAACCTCTTGTGTGCTGTCACCAGATTTGTTTAATATTTATAATGAGATTATTTTAAGATTCATAAGGGTCATGCCTGGAATAACAATTGAAGGTCATAATATAAATAATATAATTTATGCTGATGATCCAGTATTAATCGCTAAGAGTGAAAGTGAGTTATAAGAAATGTTGGACATTATAGTGAAAGAAAGCAAAAATAAAGGATTCAGCCTTAATAGCAAAAAGACAGAAGTAATGGTAACAACAAAGAAAAATACATCACCTCAGTGCAAAATAAAGACAAGTGGAACAATATTAAAACAGGTAATTGAATTTAAATATTTGGGAACTGTGTTAACCTCAGACGGAAGATGTACAAAAGAGGTGAGATGCAGAATGACTCAGAAAATGAGGAAGATACTATGCAACCCATTTTTGATAAATAATAGAAACAAGAAAAAGTGTTCTTAAATGTTATGTAGAGCCAGTCATAACATATGGATGTGAATCATGGACAATAGGACAACAGACAAGAAAATCACTGGAGTCTGTAGAAATGCGGTTTTACAGAAGAATGTCGAGAATACCATGGACAGTTAAGAAGAGTAATGAAAATTTTCTGAAGGAGGCCAAACCAAAAAGAGAGCTAATTTCCAATATTAGGAATAAACAATCATCATTTTTAGGCCATGTAATGAGAAGAGAAGAACTGGAATATATTGTAACAACTGGAAAAATTGAGGGACGAAGACATAGAGGGAAGCAAAGAGAGAGAATACTAGACAGCTTAAGAGAATGGCTTGGCAGAAGGTCAACAACAGAAATGATAAAGAACTGTCGAGATCGAAAGTTGTGGACATACATGATCACCTACGCCAATAGGCCCGGTACTTGATGATGATGATGACAATGTGACACACTTCTAAACGGCATCAACCCGTTCTTGGTGGAAACCTTCAAGAGTCAAGTTTACGACACGGTTGTTGATGTTTAGTTACAGTGGGCTAAAAATATCAAACCTTGTGGAGGTAATGATGCGCTTTTTTGGTAAATGATTTTCTTCAAATCTTGACAATACTATCCAGCAAAATGATGGATATCTGCCTATCTTTATAGTATGGTGATTAAAACAAATAATGACTAAAAGCAAAGTTAAACGGCTAAGGCTTATAGTTCTAAATAAGGACAAGTGTAGAAACAGACGATTAAAGAGAGACGGTATGGTCTGCAGCATCAGGGAAACTACTTGATAACAATCTATCTACACAGCACAAACAACAAAATTTTGGTTTGAAAAAAAAGCGAGTAAAATGTATACAGGTGAAAGATAGATAGATAGACAGACAGATAGACAGACAGACAGGCAGACAGACAGACAGATAGATAGATAGATATATAGATAGATAGATAGATAGATAGATAGATAGATAGATAGATAGATAGATAGATAGATAGATAGATAGATAGATAGATAGATAGATAGATAGATAGATAGATAGATAGATAGATAGATAGATAGATAGATAGATAGGATGGATGGATGGATGGATGGATGGATGGATGGATGGATGGATGGATGGATGGATAGATGGATAGATGGATAGATAGATAGATAGATAGATAGATAGATAGATAGATAGATAGATAGATAGATAGATAGATAGATAGATAGATAGATAGATAGATAGATAGATAGATAGATAGATAGATAGATAGATAGATAGATAGATAGATAGATAGATAGATAGATAGATAGATAGATAGATAGATAGATAGATAGATAGATAGATAGATAGATCCACATTTTTTTTCTTCGTTCGCCAGATTTTTTTACCTTTGACGAAGTCCTTAGAGACTATGAACTGAATTTTACGTTTTAATTCGCTTCTCTCTGGCAGCCTTGTGCACACGGGTCCCTCCGCACATAAGCAGATAAGTCTGACGTCGGAGGTACTCATATTTTTTTTCCGTCGATGAGTAATTGACATTTCAAACTGGGCCTGGCTGCTGAGACCAGGGGTGGTTGCAGCAGAGAGAAATAACAAGTAATAATCGCAACTGGTGCAGCCGAGATTTGAACCCACATTCACTATGTCTTGAAACCGGCGTCTTGCCGAGACCAATCAGTCCCATTGATCACCATGTTAACCAATAGGATAAGGTGCAGGCTCTTATTGTACGCAATAGCGTCTAAATGTGAATCCAATATTGCAAAATCTGTTAAATGTATGTATATTTTGCTGCAGTTTTTTGCAGTTAATGTACTTATTTCACATATATAGATGCGGCTAAACTTAATGGATTAGTACACCACTCTGAATTTGGATACAATTATGATTGTCATATTTGTGTGTCTAACTTACATTTTAAACTACTGTGTATGTGTACATAACCGTGTTCATGTATTTGTGTTCATTTCTTTTAGCACTGTCAGAGAACCTTCTGAACTTCTTTCTTACTGCTAGTGGACGCTACAGCAACGAAAAGCAAGTCAAAGAATCGAATGGGCTACATAGTTTTAATGAAAAGAAAGTTCAACCTGTGTTAGCATCTGCACTACAATCAGTAAGAATTGATAAATAAACAATAACTGTCCTTTCTTTTTTGGTATAATTTTACTGTTATTTTATGTTATGCAACGTTTTTCACAACATAGAATGATACCAAAATAAGAATGGAAAAAGTAAGAGGAGTCTTCATTGCAATATGAAACATACAATAAACAAATCCAAAGGAATTAAGTTAAATAAAAAAATAACAATGTTCAACTTCAGTGTTAAGTCACAACTTATCATATGGCTGTGAAATATGAAGAACTAAGTAAAATTACAAAGACGAAGATACAGATCTTCATTAATGGACGCGCATGAATTTTAATATGTGTAATCATCCATTAATAAAGATATGTATATCTCCTTTAGGATGGAAATGGTAGGACACAATAGCGTAGAATTATGGAAATGTCATAGTCATATACCAGTGGATAAAGAAATACAACGATGACACTGGCTAGGACAAACGCTGCAAAAGCCTTTTTACTACACGAAATACACTTTTTTAATCCCAAAAGGAAGCGATAAAGAGAAAGAAAAAATTATTCTTTGAAAAGAGAAGTGGAAGTAGAGATGGCAATGATGGGGAAAACATGGAATGATCTTAAAAGAATGGCAAGAAACAAAGCGGCTTGGAAAGTGTTTGTTGAAGAACTGTGCTCCTCAGGGAGCTGAAAGAAAGAGGAAAAAAGAAAAGTGTGCATGCATTCACTTTTTTACATAGCGAAGAATAGTTCATGAGTTTAGACTGATAGCAGCGTTGATTATATTCATAATCAATAAATATGGTATATCATAGTAATATAAATTGTTTTGCAACATTGATGAATTTCACCTCAGAGATATGAATTTGTGTGCATGGAATCAAATCAAATTGTTTTGATTTTTCATTGTTGTTTAACAGTTGTATCGTAACAGAGGTTTTAGTCATCGCGCTTTTCATAATGCCTTTATTTCTCTCTCTCTCTCTCACTGGAAACCCAATAACTCAATCTATCCACCTAACCTCATCAAGCTGAATGTGCACTCTGTGGGCTGGACGCCAACTGTGGCTATCGTATCTATCAAATCAATTATATGACGACACGGACATACTTCTTCTTCTACTACCTTTCAGCTCCCTGTGGAGCATAGGTCTTCAACAAACACTTTCCACGTCGTTCTGTTTTTTACAATTCTTTTTAAAATCATGCCATGTCGTCCCCATCATCTTCATCTCTGCTTCTATCTGTCTTCTCCAAGAATTCCTTGGTCTTCCTATTTGTCTTTTCCCCTGGGGATTCCAAAAAGGGCCTGTTGTGTAATACTCTCAGTTGGCTTCCGTAGTGTGTGTCCTATCCAGCGTCATCGTCTTCGATGTATCTCTTTATCCACTGGTGACTGGTACATTTCCATAATTCTATGTTAGTGATTTTGTCCTGCCATTTCTATCCTTTTATCCTGCGTAAGCATCCATTAATGAAAGTCTGTATCTTCGTAATTGTCAATTTTGTTGTTTTCCATGTTTCACAGCCATATAATAGGACCGCTTTAACATTTGAGTTGAAAATTTATATTTTTTAAATTTAACCTAATTTCTTTGGATTTCCATATGTTTCCCAGTGCAATGAAAGCTCCTCTTGCTTTTGATATCCTTATTTTGGTATCATTTTCTGTTCCTCCCTCTTTATCTATATTGCTGCCCAGATATATATAAGATTGTACGTCTAATAGAGGTAATTCTCCTAGTTTTATTTGGTTTTTGCCAACTGTATAATTCTCATAATGTTAGTCTTATCTCTATTAATCTTCAGTCCTAGCTGTTGTGATCTCTCATCAAGTATGTTCATTTTATCCTGCATATGTTGATGGCTGTGTGATAGGAGAGCTATGTCATTAGCAAAGTATAAATCATCAAGTTGTTTGGTCAGTGACCACTGTATTACATTTCTGTTGTTTTGAGTTATTTTCTTTTTCCAATCTATGGCCAGTAGAAAGAGAAATGGAGACAGAAGGCATCCCTGCCTTACTCCGGTTCTTATTTCAAATGCTTCTGTAATCTGTCATTCATGCACCACATTACATTTCGTTCTTTCATACATTGTTTTTATCAGGTTAATAAACTTTATGGGGATTCAGTAATGATTCAGCAACTTCCAAATCACTCTTCTGTCTGAACTATCAAATGCCTTTTCGTAATCTATGAATCCAATATAAAGTGGGGATTTTAGTTCTAAACTTTGTTCAACTAGTATACGTAGAGTAGTTAGTTGATCAGCAAAATGATATGTTCTTCCTAAAACCTGCTTGTTCATCTCTCAAATGTTTCTCTATGGCCTTTTTTAGTCTCTCCAGAATGATTCTGCTTAATATTTTTCCTGCCACTGATAGTAGCATAATTCCCCTATAATTTGTGCACTCCTGTAAACTTCATTTCTTTGGTAGTTTGATCATATAACTTTATTTCCAGTCTTTAGGTATTTCTTCCCTCTCCCAAATTTTATCTAATAGATTATGTAGCATCTTGGTAGAGGTGTAAATATCTGCTTTGATGGCTTCCGAAGGAATTTCATCTGGTCCTGTGGCTTTACCATTTTTTAATAGTTTGATGGCTATCATTATTTCTTCTATGCGTGGTTTTCCACAGTTAACGTGTAACTCTTCTTCTGCTGGTAGTATATCTGGAGGATTATTTGAGCCGGGTCTATTCAAAAGTTGTTCAAAGTGCTCTTTCCATCTCACCATTTTTTCCCTTATATTACTAAGCAGATTTCCTTTCTTATCTTTAATAAAGGCATTGATCTGTTTATATTTTCCACTTATTTTCTTTGTGCTGTTGTACATTTCTTTCATATTTCCTTTACTTGCTGCTTCTTCTGCCTATTTAGCTAGTTCATCTATATATTTTCTCTTATCCCTTTTAATGCATCTTCTCACTTCTTTGTTCACCTCTGTGTAAGCTTCCTGTGTCTTGGCTTTATTACTTCTTGGTTTACTTTTATTTATGTTTGCTTTCTTGTTCTTTCTTTCTTTAATTTTGTCCAGGGTCTCTGCTGTCATCCATGCCTTATTCTGGCGTTCTATTTTCCCTAGTGTTTCTTCGCATGTCTCTTTCCATATATTTTTTACCTGTTTCCAATGATCTTCTATATTTATTGTATTTTCTAGTTGTTGGAGGACTTGGTATTTGTTTGATATTGTGACTGCGAATTTATCTGTAATTCCTTGTTCTTTAAGAAACCCTACATTGAAATACTTTTTACCCTTATTCGTCGTAGTATACCTGTTTAGTTTAATTTTAAGTTTAGCTATCAGAAGTTGATGATCAGAAGCTATATCTGCCCCTATATATACTTTTACGTCATGTAAGGATGACTTAAACTTATTATTAATACATATGGGATCAATTAGATTTTCCGTTCTATAATCTGGTGATACCCATGTAGCTTTGTGTATTCTTTTGTGTTGGAATATCGTTCCTCCTAGGCTCACTTGATTAAGAGCGCAGAAACTCACAAATATCTCTCCATTCTCGTTTATATCTCCAAGTCCATGTTTTCCCATAATCTCTTCGAAGCCTCTGTTGTCTGATCCTACTTTAGCATTTAGGTCTCCCATCAAGATTACAATATCAGGAAAAATAAAAAAAATAAAAAATGGTATGTAAGAAGCTTTACGTGACAAGTGGACGACACAGACTAAACAACGTTTCGGCTCAATAGGCCTTCATCAGGTACAAAGAAAAAAAAAACACACACACAAAACTGATAACGAAACAACCAAACCAAAAACAATCGAAATGTGTTAAAGAAAACAACAACAATAAATAAAACTATCCTGTAAAATCCAAAATAAAATCGTAACCAAGTGCGGCTGTCGTGAACGTCGAAAATCGTGCCAAAAAGTTCTTAAATGTACACAGAACAAGATGAGGAGTTAACACAGGGGTCAGTGTGCAAACACAAAGGAGAAAGAATCGAATAGTAAACTGACTGGTGTAAAAAGACGCTAAGAGTGAGATGTCTGAGAGTGGGGTACAATAAAAATAAATGAGGGGTAAGGAGCACAGAAAAAAAGTTATAGAGGAGAAAACAGAAGTGTCTCATAAGGGACTAGAGGAGAAGAACTATAAAAAGCGTGGCATAGTAAGTAGACCAAAGAACCCAAATATGTGTAGTAGAGAAGGCTATGCAAAAGGGAAGGAGCAAGCAAAAAGAAACTATGTGTATGAGTGTGATACATTCCTGCTTCGTGGGGTCAGCGAACCATACTGGACTATAAGGCGATTTTCCAAAGTATAGCGGCTGCGGTCGCCAGAGTGACAAAGGACAATACCAGTGACACGGATGTCGTCTTTGCCCTTGTGATCAGGGGAGTTGAAGTGGGAAGATACCGGAGTACCAGTATTTTGTTGGACATCACGTAGATGTTCACAAAATCTTTCCGCTAATCTTCTCCTAGACTCACCAATATAGGTCATGTGGCATCGTTGGCATATGATGGCATAAATGATGTTGCGGGACACACATGTGAAGCTATGCTTGATCTCGAACCGTCCATTAGGGAACAAAACCGAGTCAGCAGGGAGCACATAGGCACAGGTAATACAGTTTCGACAGATTATAATATCCTTGGCTCGTCTAGCATCCATCTGACATTGTAGCTGTTTATAGAAATCATCTTTAACTAAATCATCTTTATCGTTGGTTGGTGCATAGCATTGGATAATGTGTAATTGTATTTTGTTTTTGGTTGTTTTAAATGTTGCTCTCATTAGTCTCGGTCCTACTGCTTCCCATTCTATTAGTGTCTTCTGTGCATTCCTTGATAGCATTATAGCTACCCTTTCACTATGTTGTGCTCCAGGATCCTGGTGTCCTGATGATAAAATAATCTCTCCTGTATTTAGTTTTATTTTACTCGTTCCTTGCCATCTTGTTTCACACATTCTCAGAATATCTATCTTGTAGTTTGACATTTCCGCTGCTACCTGTGCAGCTTTTCCTTGTTCGTTTAGAGTACGAACATTCCAGGTGCCAATTCTGGAGGATTTCCTGGTAGACAAAGGGTGAGTCGGCAACCCGGGCTCCTTGCGGCTTTCTCCGGCTTGCGTCATATGTCTCTTAGACAGAGAGCCCTTCTCTTTCCTGGATGGCGGATTAACTTTTTCTCTCTTTGACTTGTCCATGTTTGTGAAGTTTTTTCGGCTTTTTTTTTTACAGTATGGGATAGCCAGTCCCATGACCAACCCTCCCTTCTCGCCTTTTACAAACATGCCTGGTAGGGTACAGCGCCACTATTCTTTACTCCCCTTTCGGGCCCCGGTAGCGGACGGGCGGACACGGACATTCGTCACGCTCTAATCCACAGTGACAAATATAATGTGTAATAGCTTCACACGCATAATGTTACAACATATCAGACACTCTGACAGGTAGTAGATTTTGTCTTCCTACAGTCTATTTTCTGCACTCTAACTGCGCAATATTGAGAGCTTTGGTTGAAACTACATTCAAATTATATGCTAAAAACCATATATGCTATAATACTGTATTACTCTATATATGTAAGCTTCAACCTATCAAGTGGTTTTAAAGTTTCTTCTTTTTTTTTTTTCTTAAAAAAAGCCCCCAAAGAGTGGTTTATTTTTAAACCAGCCCATTCTATAGCAAATCGAAAAGTGGACTATATAAGATAGGATAGAAAGCTGTAGATACTTACATATCTCTATGTGCGTGTTGTTGGTTTGTTCCTGCTGAAGGCCTATTGAGTCGAAACGTCGTTCATATATGTGTCGTCTACTAATCACGAAGAGCTTTTACCATACCATTGTTTCTATTTTTTTCAATTTTCCCTCAGTATAGAAAGATACTATCAACTAATCAAATGTACTATCAACCCTTATGTATGCGTGTGAAAGCTGGAAAACAACAAGAGATATAGAAACAAAGTTGAACGCATTCGAAAATAAATGTCTAAGGAAAATACTTGGTATAGCGTGGAACGAATTCAAAACAAACGAGGAAATTAGAAAAATCGCCAATCAACCACTAATATCTTCAGTAATAAAGAAAAGACGATGGTCATACGTTGGACATGTGATGAGAAGAGATAATAATCGAATAGCAAAGCAAGCCCTCATATGGGAAACAACAGGTAAAAGAAAAAAAGAGGAAGACCCAGGGAGACACTGAGAAGAACATTGATGAGAGAGGCAGGAGCAGCAGGAATCGGCTCCCTCAATGAAATAGAACTGCTTGCACAGAACAGAGACAGTTGGCGAGATTTGATAAAATATATTTAAAAGAAAACTGCTAGAACAAAAAATTCATATAGGAAAAGGTGTATCTTGGTCTACACCCTATGGGCCGGTTACGGCTCGAAAGGTCAATAGATAGATAGATAGAAAGATACCCGTCACGCCACGTGGCATATAAAAGATATATTAGACAGATACCCGTCACGCCACGTGGCATATATTGGGTAGTGTTATTACCCATATTTTTTATTATGGGCATTCATTATTTATTTTTGGGGTAATGTGGTCAGTATTAATACTCGGTGCTGTTATTTTCAGGAGTCCTATATTCATTTAAGGCTGGGTGAACACTGAAGCCGTCGATCATGATCAACCTGACCTTATGCTCTTTATAGTCTAGTTATCTAAATACTTAGCTATTGTGGTCACTCTAAAACTCAATATAGCAACGATTTTAAAATAGAACAGGAAACAATTTAGTTGCAGTTCTAAAGAGGTAGTTGGCTTGTAGAGTTCTACAGAGATAGTTGAGTTGTAGAGTTGTACAGAGATAGTTGAGTTGTAGAGTTGTACAGAGATAGTTGAGTTGTAGAGTTCTACAGAGATAGCTGAGTTGTAGAGTTGTACAGAGATAGTTGAGTTGTAGAGTTCTACAGAGATAGTTGAGTTTTAGAGTTGTACAGAGATAGTTGAGTTGTAGAGTTCTACAGAGATAGTTGAGTTTTAGAGTTGTACAGAGATAGTTGAGTTGTAGAGTTCTACAGAGATAGTTGAGTTTTAGAGTTGTACAGAGATAGTTGAGTTGTAGAGTTCTACAGAGATAGTTGAGTTTTAGAGTTGTACAGAGATAGTTGAGTTGTAGAGTTCTACAGAGATAGTTGAGTTTTAGAGTTGTACAGAGATAGTTGAGTTTTAGAGTTGTACAGAGATAGTTGAGTTGTAGAGTTCTACAGAGATAGCTGAATTGCAGAGATCTACAGAGATAGTTGAATTATAGAGTTCCACAGGGATAGATGAATTGTAGAGTTATACAGAGACTGTTAAATTGTAGAGTTCTACAGGGATATTTGCTTTGTAGAGTTCTACAGATATAGTCTAATTGTAGAGTTCTACAGAGATAGTTGAATTGTAGAGTTCTACAGAGATAGTTACTTGTAGAGTCCTACAGAGATAGTTGAATTGTAGAGTTCTACAGAGATAGTTAAATGAAGAGTTCTACAGAGATAGTTGAATTGTAGAGTTCTACAGAGATAGTTAAATGAAGAGTTCTACATAGAAAATTGAGATGTAGTGTTCTACAGAGATAACAGACAGAAAAAGTAAAAAATTCGACCCTAAGTGGGGTCTAGGCCTTCTTTCGGGAGACAGTGCGTACAAACAAGGACAAAATATGTGTTTTCGTTTAAATAATATAATGTAAGTGATTTTCTCTAACTATGGTTGTTCCTACAACAGGATCCTGTTGTTTACATTGAGGAAGCTATCGATGGAAAGGTCAGTCACATGATGGTTGGGAAAGTGTTGGAAAATGAAGATGGCTCAAGAATTTACATTGATCTCTTCAACATCACTAAGGACCCAGGCCAATACAAGTTTGTATGTCTTTATCTTTATGTTATCATCAAACACAAAACCCTCTGGGGTAGGTAGCTGTGATTTCTCACAACTGTATTGCCTGTAATGCAAAATAAAGATTTCCTCTCCTGCTTTTATAGGCGTATGGGGAATATGGTGCCAATGTCTATTTTTTCCATGAAAAAGGCACATTTTTAGGTAATGTATCAGCATCACACCAGGCCGCCTTTACTTCATAGAGAATTCGCGGTTGCAATTTAATTTTTAGTTTGAATATTGGTTCCCGAGCTTCGTCGGTACTGCAAAGATCAGCCAGTTTCTGGAATTGAATCTATACCCATCTGATCGGAAAGCATGTGCACTAACCAATCAGCTGAAGATGATCGTTTCATTTCCAAATCTCTTCTTCTACTTCGATCAACAGATAATTATCATCTTCATTGTCCGCTCTTAACAGAATACTAAGTGGACGTAGATGGGGGCTGTGGTTTTAACAGAGCAGTAATATTTGCTATTTTGTGGCCAAATAAAACTTCCGACTTCAACACAATATTTGTGAGTACCGGGTTGTCTTCTCTCTTCGATCCCTACATGCTCAGAATGTTAGTCTATTTTCAGGAGCACCACTGGTAGGTGGATTAGGGTATTGCTAAGCTCTGTTGTTGGTGGATCCTGAAGCACCTCAGTGAGTCACTGACCGCCCCCAGTCAAGCTGCTGGTGATTGTCTTAGCCCCTGGATGAACAAGATAAAAATTGACTATTTTATCACTTATGGGTCTCTCTATATATATGACAATAACTTTACAACGTAAACAATTTTAGGATATACTAATCTTGACATTTCTAACATACACATTTTTTTTTATGTATCAAAACTCCAGACCAAACGAATACAACACTGAGAATATAAATACGTTAAAGAAGGAAGATTTCATAAGCTACGGGGATTGTCCTATTGCATTCATTGTAAACGGACCTGGGGACTACGTTGGTGCATGGGATGATTGCCAGACCATAATTAATTCGGTAAGTTGACTCAGACGTCATTAAGAAAACAATTAATTAATGGCCACTGTAACAGAAGGGCAACCTGTAGCGTTGAAAAGAACGTAGAAGATGTAATGTTCACAAACACGAGTTGTTCTCAGTTTATCTAATTCAATATGTCTGGTGACATTCAGTGATGTAAGCGATGACAGCTCGGCCGTCAGTATCTCCAGTTTCTTGTACACGCCCTTTTATATATGTAGGCCAGTTCTGCTGCGACTTTGAGTGAACGTGTTTGTTAAAGAGGGTGATTGATCGTGAAGAGCTGCAAATGTTTTAATGCGTAATGTTGTGGGCTATAACCCACAGACAGTTACAGATACATCATATTGTACATATAGTTTCAAAACACCTAACTGAACCAGTGGCAGTTGATATAATCGTGAACTAAGTCAAATCAATGTTACTACTAACGTCCGCTTCAAATCAGAAACAACAAATTGACAAAGCAAGATAAAATTATCTACCTAAAAAAAGACAGCAGGCAAAATGCTTATACCCGACTCTTATCACATTCCTGACATATATGCCAAAAATGCCACATATCCCACATATGCTATATGCCACATATTCCACATATTCTACGTATCCCACATATTCCATTATCCCACACATTTCACATATCTCATATATCCCACATATTCCACGTATACCAAATATCCCACATATTTCACATGTATGACATATCCCACATATCTCACATATCCAACAATTCTTACATATCCCACAGAACTCACATTACCCACACATCCCACACATGCGGCTGGCTATTAGCTAGTGAACTGATCTGCTGAAGACAATGATTCTTCATTTCAGAGACCGACCGATTTCTAGACGTACCTAGCCGTAAATAGTAACGAGATGATGGCATGCTGTAGTGTTGATTACATTTCTCAATATGTCCTTGGTTAAGAAACACAAACTAGACCAGCAACAAGGTATATTATATATTACAACTATGAAGCCGTGACAGACTTCGTTCTTAATTCATTTCTGTGTAGAGACTATCACGACTTGGCACAGAGAGGCCAGAGACTGACGTCAGAGTTCAAACATTAAAGAAATATGTCGAGAAAAAACCGCACAGAGCAGAAACACACAAGAGTGACAGTAGAGTTAAGAAATCGTGTTCTGTAGGGAGAATTCAAACTGGAATACTAAGCAGCAACTTGCGTCACTGTTCGAAATGGAGACATCGCAGACAGAAAAATATATGGTGTGAAAATAATTGCAGACACCGAGGAAGAATATATGCATTTATACACTGAAGAAAAGTTAAATTCAGTGAGATGTGCAGAATAAGAAATTGCCTGTCAAAAAAAAGACAGATTTGAAGGCGGAGCCCGAATTGAAGAATGTAAACGTCTTAGCGGATTATTTAACGTAATTTTAGGTAACAAATTGGTAATTATGTTAATTTTAGACATATTTTAGTTAACAAATTGGTAATTATGTTAATTTTAGACACATTTTAGGTAACAAATAGGTAATTATGTTGTATTTAGACACATTTTTCATTTAGAAATTATCGTTACCAAGTATTAGGCTCGTAAATAACCTTATTGTAATAATAAGCAAGAATGAACAGAAAGTGGCAACATGAGTAGATAAAATAATAAGTGTAAACGATGTAGAGAAAGTAATACTAGAAGAGTTAGACTATTTTGTAAACGATGCAGTAGTAGAGATAGCGATGTTGCGAAAAAAAAGTAAATGATGTGACTATGTTGAGAAGGAAACAGTATATGATGTGACTATGTTGAGAAGGAAACAGTATATGATGTGACTATGTTGAGAAGGAAACAGTATATGGTGTGACTATGTTGAGAAGGAAACAGTATATGGTGTGACTATGTTGAGAAAGAATAAGAAAGAATGTAGACTATAACGAGAAGAAGAAGGAGATATGAAGTATGCTAACAATAAATACAGAGAATTAATATCATTCTGGGGCAAAAGAAGATTATATATACAATGTTTGTAATGGAGTAGAAGTTGTTTGGAAATAAATAGGGAATAGAGGTCATGCTGAAAGAAGAAAAATAAGCCTTTGATAACACCAGATGACTGATTCTAGGTAGAGAAAGAAGATGTTGCATAGGTATGTAAAATATTATGTACCGAAATATCTTTGGTTAGTTGTCATGTAAAGAATTCTCCTGTACATTGGATGTAATTACCTTATTGTTAATTAGTGTATTTATGGTACATGTTATTTTAGGAAATAATGAAATAATGATGGCTATTTTAAATGTATTAATGATATATTCCAGCAAAATCCTCACTACTGTGTAGTTGCCAATTGCACAGGCATTACCATCGTCATTAGTGCGCTTAGAAATGAGTTCTCGATACTTGAATCATTCGAGCTATTACCACAAGAAGTCAGGTATCATTTTAATTTCTAACTTGACAGGTATGAACATAAAAACATTCTTAGTTAAGCCAGCAACACACAGCCATGTGTATGATGACCTCATATTGTTATTATAGGCATGCTGCTTATGGATCTTACAATACTCTCACTATAAATATTAAACAAATTTGGAGACAGCACACAACTGTGTCAAACACCCTGCTTTATTTGTTGAAACATTCCTAATTGGTTTCCTGTTCTTATGGCCGCTGTTTCTTGCTAGTACATGTTCTTTAATTAGGCCTAGATCCTGGCTGTCTACGTTTATGCTTTCTAAAACTTTTATTGTTTCTTGGTGCTTTACTTTGTCATATGCTTTGTATAATCTATGAACCATAGGTACATGTTTGTTTTCACAGTTATGGCTCTTTCTATTAAAGTTCAAATGATGTATATGGCATTGTTCAGTTAACTTCAACAAAACCTAACTTTTCATCACTAATTTCTGGACTGATTCTGTTTCACACTCTTCGCTTGATGATACTTAGTAATATTTTAGTCATGTGACTCATTAGACTTATTATGCGATGATCATCGCTTTCAATTCCACCAGATTTCTTCAGTAGGGCTATGAATATTGATTTGAGCAGGTCGTTGGTATATATCCATTGTTGTAGATACCATTCACTATTTTTGTTGACAAATCACCCATGACTTCAATCTCTTCTTTAATTATTGTATCTGGTCCATGAACTTTTCCTGCTTTCAAATTACGAATGGTTTCTTACACTTCTTCTTTGAGTAGTTCTGGTCCTTCCCCATTATTCTTGTTATTTACTTCTGTTCGTCCATCATCATAAAGATTTTAAATTATTCTGACCATCTTTCCATTATGATTTCTTGTTCATTCAACAGTTATCCTACCTTTGATCTTAAATACCCATGTTTTTTATTATTAACACAAACATGTGTTATTTGTTTTTGCGCACTCGACGACTAAAGAACTTTTCATGGACTTTACAAAGTGTTATGTTATCACTCAAGTTGTGTCTTTCGACCAAACGCATCAGCATTCATTATCAACCAACACATACATCGTAAAAAAATATGAGCCTTTATCAACATTCCTGTGTGTGTACATTGTTTTTTTTTTTTTAACAATGAAGAAAGATTAATACTTAAACAATAAATTTAGTTTAGTGTAGTCGATACGACATTCTTACTGCACATCGGAGAAGTTCATTCATTCATTGGTTGCCACCTCCGCATCGAAGTTTGACTACCATGAAGCATCGTTTTATTCTGTATCTTGTCTTGATGATACAGGTTGTCTTAGGATCACCTGTATACTCTTTTATGTTATCACTCCACTTTAGTCTTGGTCTGCCTCTGCCTTGTCTACCGTGCACCTTCCCTTCCTAGCTGACTATTACTAGGGTATTGTGTCTCTTCAAATGTCCAGAAATGTCAGTTGTCTTTTTCGAGTTGTGTTTCGTAGATATTGTTGTAGTCCTTAAGTTTAAACAATAACGTAAAACAGTACAATATATCTTTTTTTGCATACTTTTATTTTACCTTGGAAAAATGTAGCATATTTTTTTTTGCTGGCACAAACAAACAAACAAATAAACAAAAAACATACAAACAAACAAATAAACAAATAAACAAACAAACAAGTAAACAAACAAACAAACAAACAAAACTACAACCTGAAACTCACGCTCCGTCTCATCAAATTCAATCTCCACCACTACAAACTCAATATCCGTCACGTTAAACTCAATCTCTGTCACTTCATATTCAATCTCCATAACTTCAAACTCAATCTCTGTCTCGTCAAATTAATCTACGTCACTATGACACAATCACCGTCACTTCATATTTAATCTCCATAACTTCAAACTCAATCTCTGTCTCGTCAAATTAATCTACGTCACTATGACACAATCACCGTCACTTCATATTTAATCTCCATAACTTCAAACTCAATCTCTGTCTCGTCAAATTAATCTACGTCACTATGACGCAATCTCCGTCACTTCATATTCAATCTCTGTCACTTCATATTCATTCTCCATAACTTCAAACTCAATCTCTGTCTCGTCAAATTAATCTACGTCACTATGACACAATCACCGTCACTTCATATTTAATCTCCATAACTTCAAACTCAATCTCTGTCTCGTCAAATTAATCTACGTCACTATAACACAATCACCGTCACTTCAAACTCAATCTCCGTCACTTCAAACTCAATCTACGTTATTTAAAACGAAAGTACTCTTGGTTTTTACTTCCCGTGTTATGATTCACAAAATATATAAATTATGAGTGTATTTAGAGATGTTATTCATGCACAATTATGTATGCAGAAAACATCACTTCATCATTACTAGACCAAACTACAATTTTAACTGAACCACCTCTGTTGCAGGTATCCAATACCAAATGAAGAATCAAGTCCCGATCAAGGGCCCTGCAAATGAAATAGATCACAAGTGCTCTCATTATACTTTACAATACAATAACCAGTCTATTTCTAAATTCCAATTTTTCTATGTATCTTATTATACCACGTTAACATTATTTGCTTGAATTAATCTAGATTTTGTGTTTTCAGTTAAGTACAAATTATGCTAAAGTACATCAACTATATTGAGAAATAAAAGGCATAAGTAACAGTCATGTTGAATGTCTATCGTTTTATTTGTGTGCTTATACTCTATAATTTTCTAATTAGAAGAGAACGGCTTAGCTCTGTTTCTATATACTGATGTTTCTGTGTTGAACGAACTGACATCAGAACAGAGGTTTTGTGGTTGAATGAAATGCAGCATCAATACTCAATCAAATGTAAATAAAATAAGAGACACAGGCCTGATAATGGAGTGTCGCGATGGAGCAGATGTTTGTGAATTGATGTACTGAGGGTAAAGGAGTGGGTTCTATTCAGAAAAGTGGCATAGACATTGAGTTCATCAAGCTATAAATTGGTACCGAAAAATTGTTTTATGACAGAGATATACGACCTGGAGTAATATTGACCACAACAATGTTACTGGGGTAAGTGTGGTATGGACATCAACAGCAGATTCTTCATACTTAACATGGCGTCATATGGTACTTCTTCCTTTGTTCCCCTTCCTCATCCTCTTCTACTCCGTCTTCTGAATATGAGAATATAGTTTTATGTACACAACTTTCTGTCTATTTATATTTTGTTCCCACTGAGTTGTGTTTATATCTGCAATCTCGTTTCTTATATAACATTTATTGCCTTTTTTATGCAGTTCTTGCATGTGCTCATATAACGTTTTCGGTGGTGTATATGCGCCTATGGGTTTTCCGCAGTGTACAATCAAAATAGACTTGAAGTATGTCTTTAGTAGTCTGGGACGCCTCCCACAATTTTCATGTGACTGAGGGGCCAATCTTGAGGTTTGTATACATGTGACTATGTAATCAATGGTGTCCTGTTTTGGGGCGACATTTACGTACTGTTCTCAATGTTCTGTTCTTGGAGAAAACAATATAATTCTCTTGTCCATATCGATAAATGTTTTAAACTGTGACTGAAGAGTGAGTATGAATGTTGATCGTTTAATATTGGGGAAATAATGATCACTCAGTAATTGAGCTCACGGAAAGTCACGATATGAAAGTTTCTATGAAGTCTGTAGTGGGGCGTTTAAAGCTTGGTAATCAGAATTTCTTGAATCCTCTCAAATACTGCTGGAGCAAGGTCAGTGGGGCCCTCACACTTCTTGTGGCTCATGTGGAGAATATCGTGTATGTGAACTACATATTTGGAGTCGCCAGAAATACGTCAAACCGTCCTACATTACCTGGAAATAGAAGACACTCATTTTCCGTGGCTGGATAAATAATGGATCAGAAAAAAAATTGGCAATATTTAAAATTGTAATCACTACCCATCATATTAGTCATCCGTCAGACTGTCCTCAGACATCATGACCTTGCTATGTGACTGGGATTTTTAAGAATGAATGAGTAAAGCAGTGATCGATGAGAATAAATTATTATTCAATTCAGTTAACTCTATCAAAGAGAAAACATACGTCAATCAAGACCAAAGATAAGCAATCTTGAAAAATACGATAAAAGTAACAAAGGTATGATTATTTGTATCTTTGGTTGGTTCTTTGGTTATGGAAGGCCCCGGTATCAGTGCAAACGAAAAGAATTAAAATCCATAATTGCTCAACCACCCGTGCCAGTGGAATCATCCGAATTACTAACTCATCTCCCAGACAAAGAAAGGTAGCTGTAGTCCCCATCATAGCAGTTTCAGCACACGCCAAAAGACATAATGCGAAACCGCACGGAAAGTGACACAGCCAACTGTTCTCTGTCATACGATATCATCATTCTTCGCAAACAATTGGAATATCCAAAACATGATCAAAACGGATGAAACACACAGTTCACGGCGTGCACATGACAGCTAACTCAGTAGCTCCTGCAACAAACCGGATTTGGAATATGAAGAAACTGCAACAAGAAACAATTTCATTACTTGTATCTATCAATAATGAAGGAAATAAAAAGGATTCTGCTTCCTCTTTTTACTTTTCTTAGGCGCATAAACTCCGGTTGGCGTATGGCTCTCACTAGATTTCTCTACTCAATCTGAGCTGGGGCAAGCATGAACAACTTTCGCCCGCACTTGCCAGCTACTTTCATTTCATTATGTATGATTCGTCATACATGCTCCTAGTAGTCAGACTCTCCTACAGATTAATTGCTTGAAGGTGAACAAAGACATTGCCTGGACAGGTACTTCCATTTAATTATTATCTCTGTCCGTCGTAGACGGTCTTTTTGCCATTCACAACTCTTTCCTTCAAGGACTGATTGGTATATATTAGTGTACGTGTTTCTGCAGCATTTTGTAATTCTATCTATGTGTGGTACGCTGGCCTAACGCTATACCCCCAACCTGACGGAACGGTGTGTTTCTTTTTGTCGGGCCATTATCGCTTGACCTGTCCGACTCTGGAGACCTTGCTGCTAGCTACGTTACCGCCGACATAGTTCGGCAATCTGAAAGCTTGACAATCTGAATTTATTAAGAACTCTCAAACGCTGCAGGAGCAAGGCCTCTCGGTGCCTCAAACGTCTTGTTGCTCGTGTGGGGAATATCGTGTGTCTGGCCTTGACGATCGTAGTTAATTTTGTGGAGTGGTCAGAATTATGTCAGACCGCCCTACATTATTTGAAATATACTACACTGATGCTTATAGATATTATAAATCATAAAATAAAAATTGGCAAAATTTAACATTTGAATCAGGCTTCATCTATTAGTCAGACACCAGACGTATCATCTTGCTATGTGATTTGGATTGCTTAATAAATGAGTGAGGAAAAGCAGTGATTGATCAGAACAAATTATGCTTGAATGTAGTCAACTCTAGCAAGATCAACCAAGAGCAGCTATAAGCAATCGATGAAACATTCATATGAGATCTGCACGAAAATCCAGTCTGGAGTAAGTAAGGACAACTCAAGCTAGGTATTGTCAGCCTCTTTCATTTCATAATGTGTGGTTCAGCATAATGAACCACCGACCATTAAAACAAAAGAAGAGGTTTAAACACCTAATTAGTCTAGTAAAAAGGAATAGAGCCCCGCCCGCCAAGTGGCGTTTAAGGAATATGGTGTTAGTGACCATAAACTTTACACACCTTCAGCACATGATTTTTGGGGTAATGTAGTCGGTATTACGCTCGTGCCGCTTTACTTTCCCAGAAAAAAAATCCGGTACCCATTTAAGGATGGGTGAACTCGGAAACCGTCGGTTGAGATCGAACCCTACCCCCTGTCCTTTGTAGTCCAGTTCACTAACCACTGAGCTATCGCAGCTCTATTTGGTCTAGTAACATATGCTGATTCACAAGCAACAGAAATGATGCAACAAAGCTTGTCAAATCAATTTACAATAATCAACACTATTATTCAAGAAAGAAATAGCACAAGGGGCAAAACGGGCACTCTACAACACAATCTTGATTCCGGCGTGATGTTACCTATGAGCGAACGTTAGAAAAATAACCACTGCAAAGGATAAACGTATTAGATGTATGATAGGAAACATCATGGGAGATTAGATCTGAAATGAAGGACAGAGAAAAGAGCAAGGAAGAGTTCACACTATTAAATACATCAATAGACAGCAAATTATTTTTTTTCCACTTGAGACAGAAAGCGCAACAAACAAACCGTCCTTATTGGTTGCGAGAACACTAGACTCGTCGATCACGAAAAATATGCATTTTCTTGGAATATCAGAAGCACTAGAAAACATAATAGTAGGATAAGTCATCAGAAGAGCCAAAGATCACAAATTGTATCACCCTTTGGTGCTGAAATGAAAACGAGAGAAAGAAACCGAAAAATCTGAATAAAACAGTTAATTACCAGTGTATTAGATATAGCGATAGACGGTGCTACGTTAAAGAGGTGCACATGAAGACAATTGAAAATAGCGCGACTTTAATAGCCTATTTCTTTGGATTATTATTGTTTCATCATGAATACTGTCCGAAACTAAAGAGCTCATGTTTCATGGATCTGCTGATAGTATAATGGGCTATGCAAGGGAATTGCATTGCTGCTGGACGACACGTTATCTTGTAACTATATTTTAACATAACGACTTTACACAAACGCTCTCTCCCTCTGAGAGTGTTGAATAGCTGCATCGATACAATCACTAATTATATACATGAAGAAGGGGTGCTGAGTCTGCTGTAATTTGCTTCACGATTATCTATTTAAACGTTTGTATCCACGAGTGCCCTCAACCTGCCTTCGTGTACGCTCAACTTCCACAATCACCATGACTCTGCTGATGACAAGACCTGCGATAGTGTTGTTCTGTTTGATGCTGTTTGTCAAGTGCAACAGCGCAGGTAAGACAAAAATAGTTACAGGTGTACACTGCCATTAAATTGGTAAATTTATGTCATCAGGTAAAATGTCATCTTCATGTCAAGAATGAGATAAAAAGCTGCATTAAATTTTTGTCTGAAGGTGGTTTTAAAGCTGTATATTTTAAGAAAAACAATTATAGAATAAACAACAGCACTGTTAGCAAAACATCGAGCTGAAAATATTGGCATGGTTTTGTCAACAATTATATTGTTCTGCTTCTCGATTTATTCTATGCAAGAACATTGATAAAGTCCTGGACAGAGCTTACTTAGACAAGGTGGGTTATCAACAAAGTAATTCGTAGCAGAATATCAGAAAAGGAATGCATCATGCACACATAATAGGGCTGAGATGGTACCGCGTTCAGTAGGTCATGAAACACATAAACATAGATGAGACTGTGCACTTGTTAAGACGTGAGGCATTCATATAAAGACCTTGAGTATCATCATTATCATGTGTTGACAGTCTTCACGTTGATGTTTTTATACCTTGCAGCGCCATTTTCCTGGTACTTGCCTTGATTGTGCAATCTTTAATAGGTTCTGATGTCCAATAGTGATGTTCTCAGTTCACTTTGTCTGCCACTGTCTTGTTTACCCGCACTTTCCTCTCTAAGATGCTATGGTTTGTATGTCTCTTTCCATGATTTAAAAATTGCTATTTACCTTTATGTAACTGTAATAAGTATTCCCTTTTTAATTTAATCAGTTGAGATTATTTATTACTTTTTTTGTTGTACCTACACGTCGAATTATTCCTATTTTTTAGATAAAAATCCTCATTATGGGGTTTCGATTTTCTTCAAATGTTCAGTAGATAAAGAACTAGATATAAGACTCGGTCAAGACGATTCGAATCCAGTAGAAGGCTCTCGACTCTTCCTATCGGGTCAGTAGTTTCATCGCCGCTTTATTCTTCCCAACAAGGGAGGGAACACTTTTTTAGTTGAAACTTTGAAACCTTCAAGAGTAAAGTTTGCAGATGACATGTGTTTTGCTGTTTAGTTGCTGGGAGCTACAAATGTCAAACCGTGTGGAAGTAATGATGCTCTTTAAGGTGGACAATTTTCTTCAAATCATGACAATAATATCAGACATCATGCGTGGTTACTTGCTATCGTTATGTTATATTGAAGGTGGCATTAAAACAAATAATGAATAAAAAGCAGAGTTAAATGAGGAACTGAGTAATGAAATAAACAAGACAAGCAGAAAATATGGACTAGATATGGATATCAAAAAGACTAAAACTATGATCATAAACAAAGAAAATACGCAAAACCCACAAGTGGATATCAAAATTGAAGGAATAGACCTGGCGACAGTCCAGAACTACAACTACCTTGGACATATTATAACCAGTGATGGAAAATGTACAATTGAAATAAACAAAAGAATAGGAATGGCAAAACGTTATTTTAATGTCATGAAGAACTTACTAACAACGAAACAAATAACACCAGGGCTAAAACTAAGAATAGCAAAATGTTACATCTTCTCAATATTCCTAAATGATAATTAAATTGGTAAAGTGTCATATACATATTTCTATTATGTATTATCTATATATTTTAAAATGCTCTCTAAGTAAAGCGGCACGGGCGTAATACGGACCACATTACCCCCAAAAATCTTGTGCTGAAGGTCTGTACAATTTATGGTCACTAACATTATATTCCCTATTAGCCTCTTGGCGTGACGTGGGCTCTTTACTTACTTTTCTCAACAAGTATATTCCTCTGCTTCTCGATTTCTTCTTTGTAATATCCTTGATATGGTCCTGGGCAGAGCTTACTAAGACAACGTAGGTTATCAACCAAGTATTTCATTGCAGATTAACAGATAAGGAATGCATCATGAACAAATGATAGAGATGAGACGGTACCGCGCTCAGTAGGTCTTGACAAAAATTAGCATGCATGGGACATTACAATTGTTAAGACGTGAAGGCATTCAATGAAAGCCCTAGAATGTCATCATTTTTATGTTTTGGCTGTCTCTGCGTTGAAGATTAGCTATCACGCAGAGCCATTTCATCCTTGATGTCGCTTGTAACAGGTTCTGCTGCCCAACTCTTGATGTTCTCAGTTCACTTTGTCTGCCTCTGCCTTGTTTGCGTTCACTGTCCTCTCCAAAATGCTGTTCCCTAGGTTTGTATGTCTCTTTCCATGACCTAACATTTCCAATTTATCTTGATGTAATTTGACTAAATATTTCCTTCTAAATATTCACAAGTTTCAGATAATTTATTATTTGTTTGTGTTCCTGATCATCGAACTATTACTATGTTTTATATAAATCCACATTTAAAGGGTTTTCATTTGTTTCGAATGTTCAGCAAGAGAGGCTGGTTGATGTAGATATAAGCCTTGGTCTAGGGACAAGAAAATTCGAACCCAGTCAAACGGCGCTGGACTCTTCTTTTCGGATCCGTAGTTTCATCTCCATTTTAACCTTCCCACTTGTAGCCTCGATCTCTAGGCAAGAAGATACGAGATCTAGCCCTCTCTGATAACGGTAATAAACAGGAACTCCCGTGATCTCTCTGAGCATGTTAGAGAATTATTACCATAGACTAGTCTTACAGAGAAGACATAACAAAAGGCGAAACAACACATCAACGTCCACTTACAAAGAGCGAACACTGAAGAAAATAAAAACGACCTTCTAGTATCATTTCTCTCTCTCTGCGATCAGGACCCAATCAGAGTAGGATTCCATACTCTCAGATGAAGTCAGCTGTCATGTTAAGTGTGTTGATCGACCCAAATACAGAACATCACAATTAGAGTCTGCCAGATCCACTCTGATTGAACACCCGTTAAAACATTGCACTGTGTTCTGCGCCAGTGGCCCAGTGCATCCGATTTCAGCCAGCATTTTATTCAGGTTAGCTTTCCTTAGCCTTTTTATTGTCCCCAATCTTCCTGCAAGGCAGCAGATTGTCTTTTCTGTCGGGGGATTCTGCCCTTAGATGGTCGGCCCTCAAAGGTTTACGAGCACCATCTGTCCGAGTCACTAGAGGTGATTAACACAGACATGCACACAGCGATACGAGGCACGACTAACAATGACACACATCAAGATATGAGATATGACTAACACAAACATACACGCAAAGTTATGACACATGACTAACATAGACATGCATACAAAGATATGAGATATGACTAACATAGATATGAACACACAAAGATATGACACATAACTAACATAGACATGCACACAAATATATGAGATATGACTGACATAGACATGCACACACAAAGATATGACACATGTCTAACATAGACATGCACACACAAAGATATGAGATGTGACTAACATAGCCATGCACACAGAATGATATGAGATGTGACAAACACAGACATGCACACACAAAGATATGAGCTATGACTAACATAAACATGCACACAAATATATGAGATATCCCTAAACCAGACATTCACACACAAAGATATGACACATGACTAACACAGATACACACTAAGATATGAGATATGACTAACATGACATACACCAAGATATGAGCCAAGGCTAGCACACACACACACACACACAAGCTAAGATATGAGTCATGGCTATCACAGAAACACACTAGGATATGAGCCATGGCTAGCACAGAAACACATTAAGATATGAGCCATGGCTTCAAGGAAACACACCAAGATATGAAGCATATCTAGCACAGAAACACATTAAGATATGAGCCATGGTAAGCACGGAAATATACAAAGATATGAACCATGGCCAGCACAGACACACACTAAGATGTGAACCATGACCAGCCCAGACACACACTAAGATATGAGCCATTGCCAGAACATACACCCACTAAGATATCAGCCATGGCTATACCTGTAATGACACTTGCCTTGACTATACCTGTAATGACACTTTTGAAATGAATCATTTAAAGATATCAGTTATCATTTAAATTAAGGTGTTATTTGCTGTGATGTGAGTACATGTTTCAAAGTTGTTACAATATTGAGAGACTCTAAATTGGATTGATCACATATAAGACTTATCTTCTTATTAGTTTTGCCAATCTTGAATATGCCATGAGAAGTTTATTAACATCAAAACAAATAACACCAAGGCTAAAACTAAGAATAGTAAAATGTTACATCTTCTCAATATTCCTGTGTGGTGCAAAAACGTAGACATTAGACAAGAAAACAGAACAGAAAATTGAAGCCTTTGAAATGTGAATTTATAGAAGAATAAGTAGAATTGGATGAAAAGAAAAGAAAACAAGCGATCTTCTATTTCTTTCTTCTTCTATCCTTTCTCTATTGCCGTTCTCGTCGAGGGGAGATACAATCTGCGATTCTTTGCTCTTCTGTTGGCCTCTTCTGGTGTTATCCCTCCTAGTGACTGTAGTATTCCCTTTATCCATCTCTTTCTCGGTTTTTTCAAGTTATACCCGCGGCGTGCTGTTTGTTTCTTAATATCGATATCGCTGACACCAAAATGCTCTTACTTTTTACGTTGTATACAACGTGGTGTGTGCTGTCACCAGATTTGTTTAATATTTATAATGAGATTATTTTAAGATCCATAAGGGACATACCTGGAATAACAATTGAAGGTCATAATATAAATAATCTAAGGCAGGGATGGCCAATTTCTTTCAAATGGCGGGCCATTTTTTTATAACACATAACAACATCAATACAAAAAAACTTGGCATTTGTTTTAAGGTAATATTTTTGTTATTTATCGGCATTATTTGCTTACATAAATCATTTTATTGCAACAGAGTTAAAAATGCCTAGTTGATTTATTAAAATGAATAAAATTAGCTATTTATATTGTTTAACAAACATGTTTTAGTTAGGTCATTTTAAAGTTGACATGTAACAAACCTTAATGAGAACAATGTGGGCGTTCATGTGCAGCAACAAGTTCATCAAAGTCAATGTGTAAAGATGATGATGATATTCGTAATAAATCCTGAAGGTGGCCATCAGTGAGTCGGTTTCTTTGTGACGATTTAATCTCCTTCATTGTTGAAAAAGCACATTCACGTATATATGTGCTTCCGAACATAGAAGTAATTTTCAAACTGAAATCACTCAATGCGGGATATTTTTCCTGTGGCACAAGTTTCCAAAAGTCAACTCCTATCTCCATCCTTAATTGGAAAAAGGGGTTACTTTGGAGGTTACATAACTCCAACTGAAAAGTGTCATGTTGTTGGAAAATGTCACACTTCATAGGATTGTTAAACAATGCCAGTTCTGGTCGTATACCACTGAAGTCAGAAAATTGTTCATTGAATTGCTCCAATAGTTTGTCTAACATTAATACAGAAAATTTGAAATCAGTGTCACTGCACTCCTCAATCAATTCTTTGCACGAAGGAAAATGAATGAAGTTTTCTTTGGCCAGGTTAAATCTGAAATCTTTTACTTGACCTATAAATCAATGTAGGCGTCCTACCAAATCTGAGACAGTTTGGGAACGTCCCTGTAGCTTCACTTTGAGTTCATTCATGTGCTGGGTGATATCTGTTAAAAAGGCCAAATACGCTGTTAAAATGTGGATCAGACATGTTTCTGATCAGTTCTTTGTTGGTATAATGTTTCTCTAAAAACTGCTTTATCTCGTTTCTCAAAGCAAAAAACCGCCTCAAACAATTCCCTCTGCTTAGCCAGCGTACGTGTGTGTAGAGCACCAAATCGCCATAATCCGCCTCAACTTCTGATAGAAAATGTATAAACTGTCGGTGTGTCAAAGACTGCTACCCGCCTTTTATTAAATTCACACACTTTATTACAGTTTTCATAACATTCTCCACGTCTAGAATCTTGCCACACAGCGCCTCCTGGTGTATAATGCAGTGTAATGCTGGGCTATGGATTCCAGCCTTCCCTAATAATCCAACTAAACCTGTTTGAGTACCACACATTGACTTAGCGCCATCTGTCACTATTGCTGAAAGTCTGTTTATGTCACCGATACCGTTAACAACTTTCATAACTGAGTTATAAATGTCTTGACCTTTAGTCGTATTATGCAATGAATCTAAAGCTAGTAGCTCTTCATTGATAATAAAGTCTTTTGAAACAGTTCTTATGAAAATTAAAAGTTGTGCTGGGTCTGATATGTCAGTAGATTCATCCAAAGCCCGAGAAAAGTAAGCGGAATTTGTAACGACACTCTTTAATTTACTAGACATGTGAGAAGTTATTTCCTCAACCCTTCTAGTGACTGTCTGTTTTGATAGTGGAACGATCTCAAAATGACTGCCAATTTTTTCTTCCCCAAATGCTCGCGCCATGTTAATAGAACAACGCTTTAAAGAATCACCGTCACATAATGATATTTTTGATTTCGCTATCTCTGCGCTTACAACAAACGATGCCATTAAGGAACTTGTTTGCTTTGTTGTTAATGTAGTAAAAACAGATTTCAGAGCACTAACCTTTTTCTTCAAATCGTCCACAAGTGTAGAACGTATTGTACCAATGTAGTCCTTGTATTTAGCGCGTGATGCTGTGTGTAATGCGCTTTAAGGTTATACTCTTTATTTACAGACAACACTTGCAAACACACAAGGCACTGCGGTTTGCTATCCTTATTGTTGATAAATAAAAAAATCATGTTCCCATTTCTCATGAAAAAAATCTGATTTTTTCATTTAATTGACGTTTATTGCTTATATTATACCGCGACCGAAGCAACAGACAACGAAAACACCGATTACAACAATAGCACTGTTTCCTGTTAAACAGGAACAGTTCACTGTAACTCGACAAAATCAGAATGATCAGATCGGATATATAATTTTGACTGATGAAAAGAGCTTTGGAGAGAAAGAAACTGAAAGTAAAATAATTGTGGGGTGAATGTGTTGGGGAGAAGGGGGTGGGTGACTGACAGTATTTCGTGGCGGAAATTGTTTCAACTCGCCGAACCGAGAGTCGGCTCTAGAACCATTCGTTGGCTTCTTCCTTTGTTTAAGTCGGTCGCAGTATGATCAAAAGGAAAGAAAAGGATGGGCCGGGAATGACGAGAAGTCGGAGTTAAACTAACTACTAGAGTGTTCCGAGTTTTAAACATAGGTTTACTAGGGAATATTTGAGTTAGCTTTCTCCTCTGTAGAAGTTATTGTAACAAAATTGTAATCAATTTTACCCAGGACATTTTGCTCAATGCAACCTGATTTTATTTTTTATTCGCCGCGCGCCACTAGTGGCCCGAGCGCACCTAATTGACCATCCCTGATCTAAGGTATGATGATGATCCAGTATTAATCGCTAAGAATGAAAATGAGTTACAAGAAATGTTGGACATTATAGTGAAAGAAAGCAAAAATAAAGGACTCAGCCTTAATAGCAAAAAGACAGAAGTAATGGTAACAACAAAGAAAAAGACATCACCTCAGTGCAAAATAAAGGCAGTGGAACAATAATAAAACAGGTAAATGAATTTAAATATTGGGAACTGTGTTAACCTCAGACGGAAGATGTACAAAAGAGGTGTGATTCAGAATGGCTCAGGCAAGAGCAGCTTTCCATAAAATAAGAAAGATACTATGCAATCCATTTTTGACAATGGAAACAAGAAAAATAGTTCTTAAATGTTATGTAGAGCATGTCTTAACACTTGGATGTGAATCATGGACAATATGATAACAATCAAGAAAATCACTGGAGTCTGTAGAAATGTGGTTTTACAGAAGAATGTTGAGAATACCATGGGCAGTTAAGAAGAGTAATGAAAATGTTCTGAAAAAGGCCAAAGCAAAAAAAGAGCCTTATTTC
The DNA here is from genome assembly GCA_032433765.1 of Megaustenia siamemsis. Classification (NCBI taxonomy): domain Eukaryota; kingdom Metazoa; phylum Mollusca; class Gastropoda; order Stylommatophora; family Ariophantidae; genus Megaustenia; species Megaustenia siamemsis. The sequence goes on along the minus strand of JAVIAB010000059.1, from coordinate 19,257,758 downwards.
CAATATTAGGAAGAAACAATCATAATTTTTTGGGCCATGTAATGAGAAGAGAAAAACTGGAATATATTGTAACAACAGGAAAAATTGAGGGACGAAGAGATAGAGGGAAGCAAAGAGAGAGAATACTAGACAGCTTAAGGGAATGGCTTGGCAGAATGTCAACAACAGAAATGATAAAGAACTGTTGAGATCGAAAGTTGTGGAGAGACATGATCACCTACGTCAGTAGGCCCGGTACTTGATGATGATGATGACAATGTGACACACCTATAAACGGCATCAACTCGTTCTTGGTGGAAACCTTCCAGAGTCAAGTTTACGACACGGTTGTCAAGTTTACGATACGGTTGTTGATGTTTAGTTACAGTGGTCTAAAAATATCAAACCTTGTGGAGGTAATGATGCGCTTTTTTGGTAAATGATTTTCTTCAAATCTTGACAATACTATCCAGCAAAATGATGGATATCTGCCTATCTTTATAGTATGGTGATTAAAACAAATAATGACCAAAACCAAAGTTAAACTGCTAAGGCTTATAGTTCTAAATAAGGATACTAAAGTTATGTTTCAAACCTTCAACTTCTGCATCCTGACATCTTACACACAAAATAATTTAATGAAACAAAATCTACAGAATGACGAAATAACGCAAACCATGTATTCGTAATCTCGTGGTATAAAGCAATTTACTCTGAGCCAGTCTTGACATGTAGAAGTTAATTTTGGACAACAGCCACACATAGTTGGAGGCCACAGACATATGGTTGTATTGAATAATGTTTGAAATGCTATGTTTGTTCAGCTTAACAAAAATGACAATATCGTTGAAAAGAAATCGAAGAAAAAATAAAATGTCTGGCCAGTATCAGAATAAAACAATATCTATGGGGACAATGTAAACAGAAGTGATCACATAGAATAATTGTGATAGTGTACTAAATTGAAGAAATAAGTTAAGAAGTAAAACAAACATTAAAGAAACAAGACAGTTTTAGCAACTTAGTAAGGAGTAAACAACAGGACTAGCCGACAAGTGTAGAAACAGACGATTGAGGAGAGACGGTATTGTTCTCACCATCAGGGAAAATACTTGATTACAATATATCTACACAGCATAAACAACAAAATTAGAACAGATTGAAAAAAAGCGAGTAAAATGTATACAGGTGATAGATAGATAGATAGATAGATAGATAGATAGATAGATAGATAGATAGATAGATAGATAGATAGATAGATAGATAGATAGATAGATAGATAGATAGATAGATAGATAGATAGATAGATAGATAGATAGATAGATAGATAGATAGATAGATAGATAGATAGATAGATATAGATAGATAGATAGATAGATAGATAGATAGATAGATAGATAGATAGATAGATAGATAGATAGATAGATAGATAGATAGATAGATAGATAGATAGATAGATAGATAGATAGATAGATAGATAGATAGATAGATAGATAGATAGAGACAGACAGACAGGCAGCCAGCCAGACAGACAGACAGACTGATAGACAAACAGACAGGCAGCCAGCCAGACAGACAGACAGACTGATAGACAAACAGACAGATATATAGATAGACAGACAGACAGACAGACTGATAGACAGACAGATAGATATATAGATAGATAGATAGATAGATAGATAGATAGATAGATAGATAGATAGATAGATAGATAGATAGATAGATAGATAGATAGATAGATAGACAGACAGACAGGCAGGCAGCCAGACAGACAGACAGACTGATAGACAAACAGACAGGCAGCCAGCCAGACAGACAGACAGACAGACTGATAGACAAACAGACAGATATATAGATAGACAGACAGACAGACAGACTGATAGACAGACAGATAGATATATAGATAGATAGATAGATAGAGATAGATAGATAGATAGATAGATAGATAGATAGATAGATAGATAGATAGATAGATAGATAGATAGATAGATAGATAGATAGATAGATAGATAGATAGATAGATAGATAGATAGATAGATAGATAGATAGATAGATAGATAGATAGATAGATCACCATTTTCTTTTTTTTTCTTCGTTCTGCAAGATTTTTTTATCTCTAACGAAGTCCTTAGAGACTAAGAACTGAATAACAAGTAATAAACCCAACTGGTGCAGCCTGGATTTGAACCCACATCCGTTATGTCTGGAAACCGTCGTCTTGCCTCGAGACCAACCTGTCCCCTTGATCACCATGTTAACCAATAGGATATGGTGCAGGCTATTGATTATTTGGTTATTTGGTTATGGAAGGCCCCGGTATCACTGCAAACGAATTAAAATCCATAATTGCTCAACCGCCCTTGCCAGTGGAATCATTCAAATTACTAACTCATCTCCCAAACAAAGAACGGCAGCTGTAGTCCCCATCATAGCAGTCTCAGCACACGCACGCCAAAAGACATAAGGCGAAACCGCAGGGGAAGTGAACACGGCCAACTGTTCCCTGTCATCCGATATCCATCACCGTATCGGAACATGATCAAAACGGATGAAACACACAGCTCACGGTGTGCACAGAGCACTTAACTCAGTAGCTCCTGCAACAAACCGGACATGGAATATGAGGAAACTGCAACAAGGAACACTTTTTCAGACATAGCCTTCAATGGTTCCTGCCGCCTATCCACCATATTGCCCGGAAGTTCACGTCCTCCTGAAAATGATGATCGTCATAGTATTTAAATGTTTAGAGCTTGATGATATTAGGACATCGTGTTTGACTCCAACTCCGAACATACAAAACACAGTTCGTCGTCAGATTATCCCCGTTTCACACCAAACAACAGATCGCAAGATTAGCGCATGGTCGGTCTTGGGACACACGATGAGCCATTATGATGACGTAGCACGCACAAAATGTCTGCGCCCATGGATTCCTGATTACTCTAGTGAATGCAGTCTACAACGAACGAAACATGGTGCAAATTCCCCAACGAGATAAAACTTCGGCTGACTTGACGGAGCCCACCACATTAATGCGTTGGAAATTGTAAATAACTTGCGGCAAAAAACCATCAACGGTCATTGAACAGCACTCATTGTGACGTAAAACGCAGATCAACACTATAGTTCGTTTCAAATCATGTGCCCAACTTTTAAAATCGACATCTTTTTAACCACTTTTTGGAACTTGTTCAAAATTGGCATGTAAAGTTATAATGATTAGAACCCAACAGGGAATTAATTTCATTAAAAAAACATTTGGTTATTATTGTTCCTTATTTGATTTATATAAATTTATAACGACCCATTGATGTAGTCAAAACTTAATGTTTCCAGTATTTTAAGTTAAAAATAGCGAGTACAAATCCATACACGGTCAAATTGACGTATTTGCACGCTTTCGCCGTGGGTTTTCTGACACAATTAGACACTTATAAAAAAACACGAGACATTGTGTGTCCCATTTCCGTTCATTCAGCGGCGTAGACGTGGAACGACAACATTTATCATGAGCCTTAAAATGAAATTCTGCAGTTTACAAAACATCGCAATAAAAATGTATGACTATTTTTGCAAAGAGGCTAAACGAGGAAGATTATTTCATTCTTTAGAAAACACTGAGAATAGGACAAGACACATTTTGGATTTATCTAAACGGTCATTTAATCGCTGAATTCAAGCACGTGACCGTCAATGTTCAAAATATACAAAATCACAAGGAAGAGCAAAATTGTTGGATAATTTCGACAGTGAACTTATTAGAAGTGAAATTCACAAAATGTTGGGTATGAATGAAACTGTTACAATAAGAACATTAAAAGTAGCTGAAAAAGTACAACAGTATTGAAATATCAAATCTACATTATGGAGGAATGTGAGAGCTGCAGGCTTTACATTCAGAAAGTATTCAAATGGACGAAACATCATCTGTGAGAAGCCACATATAGTAGTCATGAGAAGCAAGTACTTACGTGAAGTAAAAGAGGTGCGCAAGCAAAGTTATGATATGTGGTGAGCATTGATCCATGTTTCATCATATACTTGGATGAAACATGGATCAATGCTGACCACACTAACCAAAGGGAATGGCAGTCATCAGATGGAAAGATTAAGAGATTAATACCTAGCAGCAAAGGACAGCGCTTGATAATTGCTCATGCAGGTAGTCGACAACATGGACTAATACAGAATGCATAGCTCATTTTTCTTTCAAAATCCATAGACAATCGGGATTATCACTCTGAGATGAATGGTCAATATTTAGACATTGGATTGAAAATTCTGTTCTCCCATCACTAGATCGACCATCTTGCCTAATAATGGACAATGCAGCGTACCACAACATTGTTGCACTTGAAGATAAAGTCCCGACGTCATCCAGTACAAAAGATGCTATTAAGATATGGCTCACAAAGGAGCACATACAATTTAATAACATGTACTTAAAACCTGAATTACTATCTCTAGTAAAGCAAAAACAAAGGACACAGATTTTTCAAATAGATAAGATTATCCAAGAGCACGGTCATATAAGTTTGAGGCTGCCACCTTACCATGCTCATTTAAATCCAATAGAACTAATCTGGGCAAAATTAAAAGGACAAGTGGCAGATGAAAATACAACATTCAAAATATGCGATGTAAAGACTCTTGCTAATCTCGCTTTATTAAATATAGACAAAGATTATTGGGATAAATGTGAAGACCACGTCTTAAAACAGGAAGAGGAATATTGGAAACATGATGGTTTATGGAATGTTCAACCCCAAACAGTTATTAATCTTTTAGACTCGTCTGATTCAGAATGAAAGTATATAGCCCCCACAATGTTGGCCCCTATATTACCTTAAATTAGTTCAACAAACGGTCCTTTTCAGGACCACACAACTATGAAAATTGGACATAAAGGTATACCTTGATATTATCGTCCGTCCTCGAACTGAGAAGACAATAATTCTCCTGGTGTTTTGTCTTATCCAGTTATTTCCCCATTACGGCCACGCCTTTACCTAGTGAAAATTAATCACAGACCAGCAACTACTGTAGTTTCTATTCTTTAGGGGTTCACAATTTACAATTTTGACAAACATCAAAGAAATTCGCCGCTTTAAGAAAACTGCAGCTGCAAGATATTTGTTAAATATACATTTAAAGGGTCTTTTGCATTCTAATAACATTTGGAAAATTTCAACAGTTTTTAAAAAACGGTTAAAGAGTAATAGCGTTTTGAAGTTGGGCACATGATTTGAAACGAACTATAGACGGTGGAAGGTCGCATTCACAATATTTGATTTGTCAAAACGGAGTATTGTCGTGCGTACAATGCCAATTCATTGGCGTAGATATGATAAGTAGAACATCATTTCGACTTGAATGCAGAAAATTTCAACGGAAAGCCGAAATTGATCAAATTCCAAAGCAATTTCTACAGCGATCGAGAGAACGTGACTTAGTTCCGCCATCATGGAATTGTGCAGGCTCTCATTGTACGCAATAGCGTCTAAATGTGAATCAATGTTGCAAAATCTGTTAAATTTTATATATTTTGCTGCAGTTTTTTGCAGTTAATGTACTTATTTCACATATATAGATGCAGCTAAACTGAATGGATTAGTACACCACTCTGAATTTGGATACAATTATGATTGTAATATTCATGTGTCTAACTTACATTTTAAACTACTGTGTATGTGTACATAACCGTGTTCATGTATTTGTGTTCATTTCTTTTAGCACTGTCAGAGAACCTTCTGAATTTCTTTATTACTGTCAATGGACGCTACAGCAATGAAAAGCAAGTCAAAGAATCGAATGGGCTACATAATTTTTATGAAAAGAAAGTTCAACCTGTGTTAGCATCTGCACTACAATCAGTAAGAATGGATGAAAAAAAAACAATAACTGTTCTTTCTTTTTTGTTATAATTTTACTGTTATTTTATGTTATGCAACGTTTTTCACAACATAGAATGATACCAAATTAAGAATGGAAAAAGCAATAGGAGTCTTCATTGCACTCTGAAACATAAAATAAACAAATCCAAAGGAATTAAGTTAAATACAAAAATAACAATGTTCAACTCCAGTGTTAAGTCACAACTTATTATATGGCTGTGAAATATGAAGAACTAAGTAAAATTACAAACACGAAGATACAGATCTTCATTAATGGATGCGCATGAATGTTAATATGTGTAATCATCCATTAATGAAGATCTGTATATCTCATTTTGGATTAAAATGGTAGGACACAATAGCGTAGAATTATGGAAATGGTAGGACACAATAGCGTAGAATTATGGAAATGGTAGGACACAATAGCGTAGAATTATGGAAATGGTTGGACACAATAGCGTAGAATTATGGAAATGGTAGGACACAATAGCGTAGAATTATGGAAATGGTAGGACACAATAGCGTAGAATTATGGAAATGTCATAGTCATATACCAGTGGATAAAGAAATACAACGATGACGCTGGATAGGACAAACGCTGCAAAAGCCTTTTTACTACACGACATACACTTTTTTTTTATCCCCAAAGAAAGAGATAAAGAGAAAGAAAAGTATATTCTTGGAAAAGAGAAGTGGAAGTAGAGATTGCAATGATGGGGAAAACATGGAATGATCTTAAAAGAATGGCAAGAAACAAACCGGCTTGGAAAGTGTTTGTTGAAGAACTGTGCTCCATAGGGAGCTGAAAGAAAGAGGAAAAAAGAAAAGTGTGCATGCATTCACTTGTTTACATAGCGAAGAATAGTTCATGAGTTTAGACTCATAGCAGCGTTGATTATATTCATAATCAATAACTATGGTATATCATAGTAATATTAATTGTTCTGCAACATTGATGAACTTAACCTCAGAGATATGAATTTGTGTGCATTGAATCAAATCAAATGGATAGACCTTTGGATCGCTCGGTTGCGTGGAGTGAAGAAACATGTTGCATGGGCAACAACTTGTCTCTTTCTTTTTCTGCCTAAGCTCGCGCCCTGGAGAGGACACTCCAGAATCGCCATTTTGGTGTCGACAGGATACCACACACACCTGCCACACAAGTGAAACCAACAATCAAGAAACTCAACCTACGTTTGGGTTGCTGGAACGTCCGCACAATGCAAACTGGCCTATCTGACAATTTGTGTGATATAAACGACGTTAGAAAGACAGCCATAATCAATAATGAACTGAAAAGACTTCAGGTGGATATAGCCGCACTTCAAGAGACGTGTTTGGCAGGATCAGGTAGGCTGAATGAAGCGGACTACGTGTTCTATTGGCAAGGAAAGAGCAGAGACGATATCAGAGAACACGGTGTGGGATTTGCTGTGAAAAAATCTCTAAAAGGTCTGTTTACACTCGGTGAGAATGCATCAGAGCGGATACTAACACTTCGCCTTAATACAACAACACGACCAGTTACTCTTATAAGTGTATACGCTCCAACCTTGTTCTTGTCATCTGAAACCAAGGACCATTTCTACGAAAATTTGATACAAGTCATGGAAAGTATACCAGGACAAGATATCATTATTCTACTGGTAGATTTCAATGCTAGAATTGGCGCAGACCACAGTTCGTGGCCAACCTGCCTCGGTCGCTTTGGAGTTGGTAAATTAAATGAAAACGGCCAACGACTTCTAGAGTTTTGCGCCTATCATAACCTGTGACGTCACAAATACTTTTTTCAAAACCAAGCCTCAGCATAAAGTATCTTGGAGACACCCACGATCTAAACACTGGCACCAGCTGGACTTGATACTTGTCAGACACCCACGATCTAAACACTGGCACCAGCTGGACTTGATACTTGTCAGACGCCCACGATCGAAACACTGGCACCAGCTGGACTTGATACTTGTCAGACACCCACGATGGAAACACTGACACCAGATGGACTTGATACTTGTCAGACACCCACGATCTAAACACTGACACCAGATGGACTTGATACTTGTCAGACACCCACGATCTAAACACTGACACCAGATGGACTTGATACTTGTCAGACACCCACGATGGAAACACTGACACCAGATGGACTTGATACTTGTCAGACACCCACGATCTAAACACTGGCACCAGCTGGACTTGATACTTGTCAGACGCCCACGATCGAAACACTGGCACCAGCTGGACTTGATACTTGTCAGACACCCACGATGGAAACACTGACACCAGATGGACTTGATACTTGTCAGACACCCACGATCGAAACACTGGCACCAGATGGACTTGATACTTGTCAGACACCCACGATCGAAACACTGGCACCAGATGGACTTGATACTTGTCAGACACCCACGATCGAAACACTGACACCAGCTGGACTTGATACTTGTCAGACACCCACGATCGAAACACTGACACCAGCTGGACTTGATACTTGTCAGACACCCACGATCGAAACACTGACACCAGCTGGACTTGATACTTGTCAGACGCCCTCAAATCTGTAATTCACACACGGTCATACCACAGGGCAGACTGTGACTCGGATCATTCTCTAGTCTGCTGCCACACGGTCATACCACAGTGCAGACTGTGACTCGGATCATTCTCTAGTCTGCTGCCACACGGCCATACCACAGTGCAGACTGTGACTCGGATCATTCTCTAGTCTGCTGCCACACGGTCATACCACAGTGCAGATTGTGACTCGGATCATTCACTAGTTTGCTGCAAACTCAAGCTACTGCCCAGGAGGTTCCACTATGCCAGACAGCCAAAGAAGAGCCCTCGCATAGACAAAAGAAAGCTAACACGTAGACACTAGCAAGCTAACACATAGACACTAGCAAGCTAACACATTCTGGATTGGTCGCGCAGTTCAACAAGACCCTCAAGGAGTCGCAAAGCGCTCATGAACACTACAACAGCGCTGTAGAAAAATGGGAGCATCTCCGCAACGTCATCTACAACAACACGGTTTGCATCTTTGGAAAACTGTCACTTAAGTCTCACGATTGGTTTGAAGCAAACTCCCATGTTATGACACCCGTAATTGAAGCTAAACGCACAGCCTTCATAGATCACAAGCGCGCACCAAATGCAAATACTCTGCAGGCTATTAAAATGACCAGAAACAAAGTCCAGCAAACAGCTCGACGCTGTGCAAATGAGTACTGGCTCCAGCTTAGCGACAGCATCCAGACTGCATCTCAAAATGGAAACCTAAAAGTAATGTATGACGGCATAAAGAAAGCCCTTGGATCAACAAAATACACTATTTCCCCACTAAAGTCATCCACTGGGGAGAAAATAACAGATAGAGGCAAACAGATGGAAAGATGGGTATACCATTATTCTTCACTTTATTCAATAGAAAACACTGTTACACCAAACGCCCTTGACACCATAAATTGTCTCCCATCTATGGAAGAGTTGGACATTGAACAAACCATAGAAGAACTTAGCAAGGCCATAGATAGCTTGGCTCCCATTGTCTCCCATCTATGGAAGAGTTGGACATTGAACAAACCATAGAAGAACTTAGCAAGGCCATAGATAGCTTGGCTCCCATTGTCTCCCACCTATGGGAGAGTTGGACATTGAACAAACCATAGAAGAACTTAGCAAGGCCATAGATAGCTTGGCTCCCATTGTCTCACACCTATGGGAGAGTTGGACATTGAACAAACCATAGAAGAACTTAGCAAGGCCATAGATAGCTTGGCTCCCAATGTCTCCCATCTATGGAAGAGTTGGACATTGAACAAACCATAGAGGAACTTAGCAAGGCCATAGATAGCTTGGCTCCCAATGTCTCCCACCTATGGAAGAGTTGGACATTGAACAAACCATAGAGGAACTTAGCAAGGCCATAGATAGCTTGGCCACAGACAAGGCACCAGGACAAGGAAGGATCCCTCCCGATCTGATTAAATCCTGCAAAAGTGTACTGTTACTTCCCCTGCTTGAAGTACTACATCAATGCTGGACAGAGAAACCATTCCTCAAGATATGAGAGATTCCGTGATTGTAACTCTCTAAAAAAATAAAGGAGATAGAAGCGACTGCAACAACTACAGAGGCATCTCCTTACTCAGCATAGTCGACAAGACATTCGCCAGAGTCATCTTAGGAAGATTTAAAAAACTCGCAGAACGCGTATATACTGAATCGCAATGCGGCTTCAGATCCGGAAGATCAACTGCAGACATGATTATCTCCTTACGTCTACTTCAAGAAAAATCTAGACAGCAGAAAAAGCCTCTCTTCATAGCCTTTATCGACCTTACAAAGGCATTTGATCGTGTCAGCAGAGAAGGTCTTTTCAAAATACTTTCCAAAATAGGCTGCCCACATACTCTATTGTCGTTAGTAAAATCGTTTCATGAGGACATGAAGGGCACCATCCAATACGACGGCAGCACATCACAACCCTTCGGCATACGCAGCGGTGTCAAGCAGGGATGCGTTCTTGCTCCAACTATTTGGAATCTTCTTCGCTGTTCTGTTAAAACATGCATTCTCACATGCGAATGAAGGAATCTATCTGCATACTAGATCCGATGGTCGATTGTTCAATATCTCAAGACTAAAGGCAAGGTCTAAGGTCAGACATATCTCTATTAGAGATCTGCTATTTGCTGACGACGCTGCACTTGTCACGCAATGTCAGGAAGGACTACAGAGTTTGGTACATCGCATTTCACATGTCTGCCGAGACTTCGGTCTAACAATAAGTTTGAAAACTAACATACTCGGTCAGGACGTCGAAGCAACACATGAAATCTCTATCGACAACTATAAACTTGATATCGTGCGGCAGTATAACTACCTGGGGTCCATCATCAGCGACAGAGTATCTTTAGATACAGAAATTGACACTCGTATTGGTAAAGCTGCTACCACCTTTGCCCGTCTTTCTAGGCGTGTCTGGCAAAACAGCAAACTGACAATTAAAACAAAAGGCGCAATGTACAATGACTGCATAACTAGTATTCTCCTGTGTGGCAGCCAATCTTGGACAACCTATGTAAAACAAAACAACAAACTGGACAATTAAAACAAAAGCCGCAGTGTACAATGCCTGCATAATTAGTATCCTCCTGTATGGCAGCGAATCTTGGACAACCTATGTAAAGCAGGAGAGGAGGCTAAATACATTCCATATGCGATGTCTACGCCGTATACTTGGTATCACCTGCAAGGATAAAGTGACAAACGTGGAGGTCATGACTTGCACAGGCCTACCGAATATCTACACGCTGCTCAAACAACGTAGGTTACGCTGGCTTGGCCATGTACAATGTATGAAAGATGTCCGCCATACCAAAAGATATACTCTACGGACAACTGACATATGGTAAACGAACTAGGGGGCGCCCAAAACTTCGATTTGTAGATGTGTGTAAACGCGACATGAAGACTCTGAACATAAACCCTGCAGCATGGGAAGACAAAGCTGCAGACCGCAATCTCTGGAAACACACTCTAACACACTCTCTTCCCACCTCAAAGAAGAAACAGATTCATAGAGAAAGAGAATAAACGACGAAAGAAAAGAAAGGACAAAATAACATTTCTAGGGGCGCTGAAAAATCCATAGTCAGCTATGACTGACGGAGGCTACTACAGTCAACTTTGACTGACGGAGGCTACTATGTGGTCACACTCAAACTCAATATAGCAACCATTTAAACGATTTTAAAATAGAACAGGAAACAATTTAATTGCAGTTCTACAGAGGTAGTTGGCTTGTAGAGTTCTACAGAGATAGTTGAGTTGTAGAGTACTACAGAGATAGTTGAATTGTAGAGTTCTGCAGAGAGAGTTGAATTGTATAGTTCAACAGAGATAGTTGAATTGTAGAGTACTACACATATAGTTGAATTGTAGAGTTCTGCAGAGAGAGCTGAATTTTATAGTTCAACAGAGATAGTTGAATTGTAGAGTTCTGCAGAGAGAGTTGAATTGTAGAGTTCTACAGAGATAGTTGAATTGTAGAGTACTACAGAGATAGTTGAATTGTAGAGTTCTGCAGAGAGAGTTGAATTGTATAGTTCAACAGAGATAGTTGAATTGTAGAGTTCTACAGATATAGTTGAATTGTAGAGTTCTGCAGAGAAAGATGAATTGTAGAGTTCTATAGGGTTAGTTGATTCGTAGAGTTCTGCATAGATATTTGAGTTGTAGAGTTCTACAGATATAGTTGAATTGTAGAGTTATATTGAGAAAGTTAGGTTGTAGAGTTCTACAGAGATAACAGATAGAAGAAGTAAAAAAAAGCGACCCTGAAGGATGGTCTAGGCCTTCTTTCGGCAGACATTGTGTTTAAACAAGGAGAAAATATGTGTTTTCATTTATATAACATATTGTAAGTGAATTTCTCTAACTATGGTTGTTCCTACAACAGGATCCTGTTGTTTACATTGAGGAAGCTATCGATGGAAAGGTCAGTCACATAGTGGTTGGGAAAGTGTCGGAAAATGAAGATGGCTCAAGAATTTACATTGATCTCTTCAACATCACTAACGACCCCAGCCAATACAAGTTTGTATGTCTTTATCTTTATGTTATCATCAAACACAAAACCCTCTGGGGTAGGTAGCTGTGATTCCTCACAACTTTATTGCCTGTAATGTAAAATAAAGATTTCCTCTCCTGATTTTCTAGACGTATGGGGAATATGGTGCAAATATCAATTTTTGTCATGAAAAAGGCACATTTTAGGTAATGTATCAGCATCACACCAGGCCGCCTTTACTTCATAGAGAATTCGCTGTTACAATTTTATTTTTAGTTTGAATATTGGCTCCCGAGCTTCGTCGGTCAGTTCCAAAATCAGCCAGTTCCGGGAATTAAATCTATACCCATCTGATCGGAAAGCATGTGCACTAACCAATCAGCTAACGATGATCGTTTCCTTTTCGTATAGTTGTTTGTTGATCATGCTGTGGGCTTTCTACAATACCATTCTCTTCAATTGTCCCCTGATATTTGTTCATTATGCTTCCCTTTATTTCTTCCCGCTTATTCCATTTCTTACCGCCTGCTACAGCTGATCCATTTCTTTATTACACCAGGAAAGTAACAAGTTATTATTATTCCTTTTAAAGCTTGTAATAATTGTATTTTCTCGTTGCACTGACTTAATGTTAAATCATTGCCATACTTGTTATTCGTCCATGTGTTGTCAACGTTCTACTATAAAATCCAACCACTGAGGTTCTCAGCAATATGTACATTATTTTGTGTTTTCATAGTGACCTGAACTTAGGACCGTATCACAAGACGACTGGCTATATACTACTACAAAATACACGTCACACGTATATATGTGTATATGTGTATTTGTGAGACAGAAAATGTGTATCTGTGACGTGATGTATAGTTTGATTATGTTAAATTGAACAATTTATGAAATGTTCTGCTGAAATAACAGATCATATATGAATAGGAAAGAATAGTGACACTGTGACCTTCCAGGCATGTAGTAAGAGGCGACTAAGGAGGTTGATCGATGGCTTGACAAGCTGTCATTGTAAAAAGTTTTGTTATGGAAACAGAGCCATAGATTTTAAAAACAGTGATCTCTGCAATATGTCATTTTGGCACACAAAGTTTCTGTTTTTGAGATCGTGGTACTGCCCTATGTGCCTCTTAACCTCGAAAGAACAAGAGATTGATAGATATGAATGGGCAGGTTTATATTTCCATATTTCATAACAATGAAGTCAATGTTGGCGATTACGCCAAAAAGACACGTACAAACATAGGTAAAACATTTATTCATAATGTACCTAGTTTTCTGTTTTGTTTTTTATCTCCAAGCTAAGGACACCCGGGGCATTCCCATTTTTTAATTATCAAATTGCAGAATTTCTTTCAGAATGTAGACCTAGTCTGAAATAAATAAAAGAGAATGCTATAGATTGTGGTGAAATGCTAAATACTCAGTTTCCAAATCTCTTCGTCTACTTCGATCAACAGATAATTATCATCTTCATTGTCCGCCCTTAACAGAATATTAAGTGGACGTAGATGGGGGCTGTGGTTTTAACAGAGCAGTAATATTTGCTATTTTGTGGCCAAATAAAACTTCCGACTTCAACACAACATGTGTGAGTACCGGGTTGTCTTCTCTCTTCGATCCCTACATGCTCAGAATGTTAGTCTATTTTCAGGAGCACCACTGGTAGGTGGATTAGGGTATCGCTAAGCTCTGTTGTTGGTCGATGCTGAAGCACCTGAGTGAGTCACTGACCGCTCCCAGTCAAGCTGCTGGTGATCGTCTTAGCCCCTGGATGAACAAGATTAAAATTGACTATTTTATCATTTATGGGTCTCTCTATATATATGACAATAACTTTACAACGTAAACAATTTTAGGATATACTAATCTTGACATTTCTAACATACAAATTTCTTTTTATGTATCAAAACTCCAGACCAAATGAATACAACACTGAGAATATTAATACGTTAAAAAAGGAAGATTTCATAAGCTACGGAAATTGTCCTATTGCATTCATTGTAAACGGACCTGGGGACTACGTTGGTGCATGGGATAATTGCCAGAGCATAATTAATTCGGTAAGTTGACTTGTACGTCAAGAAGAAAAATATAAATTAATGGCCAATATGACAGATGGGCAACTTGTAGTGTTGAAAAGAACGTAGAAGATGTACTGTTCACAAACACGAGTTGTTCTCAGTTTATCTAATTCAATATGTCTGGTGACATTCAGTGATGTAAGCGATGACAGCTCGGCTTTCAGTATCTCCAGTTCCTTGTACACGTCCTTTTATATCCGTAGGCCAGTTCTGCTGCGACTTTGAGTGAACGTGTTTGTTAAAGAGGGTGATTGATCGTGAAGAGCTGCAAATGTTTTAATGCGTAATGTTGTGGGCTATAACCCACAGATAGTTACAGAAACATCATATTGTACATACAGTTTATAAACACGTAACTGAACCAGTGGTAGTTGATATAATCGTGAACTAAGTCAAATCAATGTTACTACTAGCGTCCGCTTCAAATCGGAAGCAACAAATGGAAAAAACAAGAGAAAATGATCTACCTGAAAAAAATACAGCAGGCAAAATGCATATACCCAACTCTTATCACGTTCATGACATGTATGCCACATATTCCACATATTCTACGTATCCCACATATTCCACGTATCCCACACATATCTCATATATCCCACATATTCCACGTATACCACATATCTCACATATCTCATATATCCCACACATTCCACGTATACCAAATATCTCACATATTTCACTTGTCCGACATATCCCACAATTCTTACATATCCCACATTACCCACACATCCCACACATGCGGCTGGCTATTAGCTAGTGAACTGATCTGCTGAAGACAATGATTCTTCATTTCAGAGACCGATCGATTTCTAGACGTACCTAGTCGTAAATAGTAACGAGATGATGGCATGCTGTAGTGTTGATTACATTTCTCAATATTTCCTTGGTTAAGAAACACAAACTAGACCAGCAACAAGGTATATTATATATTACAACTATGAAGCCGTGACAGAGTTCGATCTTAATTCATTTCTGTGTAGAGACTATCACGGCATGACACAGAGAGGCCAGAGACTGACGTCAGAGTTCAAACATTAAAGAAATATGTCGAGAAAAAAACCGCACAGAGCAGAAACACACAAGCGTGACAGTACAATTAAGAAATCGTGTTCTGTAGGGAGAATTCAAAATGGAATACTAATTCAGCAACTTCCGTCACTGTTCGAAATGGAGACATCGCAGACAGAAAAAATATATGGTGTGAAATTAATTGCAGACACCGAGGGAGAATATATGCATTTATACACTGAAGAAAAGTTAAAGTCAGTGAGATGCGCAGACTAAGAAATTGCCTGTCAAAAAAAGACAAGATTTGAAGGCGGAGCCCGAATTGAAGAATGTAAACGTCTTAGCGGATTATTTAACGGGTTAAGGCAAAAAAAATGCAAATGAATGCATAAAAATACGAAGCTGCAGTAAAGCTGAATTGTGCGGGAAAATTGAAAAAAATAGAAAAAAGGTGTGGTAAAAGCTTTACGTGGTTAGTAGACGACACAGATTTGAACGACGTTTCGGCTCAATAGGCCTTCAGCAGGAACAGACAAACAACAACACACACAGTTTTGTATGTAAATATAACTAATCCTACATGGCTAACTAGTAATGAAATATCCAAAACAAAATAATCGAAAAATGTTAAAGAAAAGCAAATTGACTTCCCTTGTGCCGTGGACGCTGTTCAGGACGTGAAAAGGGCGCGTAAGACGGGTCAGGCTGTAATATACCCTCTGGACAGGGGTGGAGGGTACTAAAAATACACGAGTGGCGGTAACGCTGTCTAGGTTACGACGGCTAGCAAGGACGCCGACAAAGCCTGGAAGTATCTAAGGCTCGTAAATACAGGTATACACACACTCACAGATGCGTGTATACATATGTGCACGTACAAGTAGACGTGTACATACAAATATGCATCAACACGCATATATACATGCATAAACAAACGTATATGTGCATACAAGCAAGTACACACATACATGAGTATACACACACACATATATATATATATATATATATATATATATATATATATATATATATATACCAATACCCGTACACATGAACACATACATGCATGTACACATCCATACGGGGACAATCAAATGTGTAGAAATGTGCGCACAATACACTACTGACCAGAGGAGTACACACCGGTGTAAGTGTGCAAGCTAGAAGGAGAAAGAATATAATAACAGGTCCTCAAAAGGCAGAAAGAGTAAGAAGTCTGAGAGTGGGGTGCAATAAAAGCATATGAGTGGTACATGGCGCAGAAAGAAAGGTTTATATGAGAACACCGAAGTGTCTCAAAAGGGGACTAGTGGAGGAGAACTATGAGTAGCATGGCATAGAATGATGGACTAAAGAGCCAAACATGGACAGTAGAGAGGGCTATGTAAAAGGGAAGGGGTAGCCGAAAGGTAACTATGTATTATTTAACGCCATTTTAGGTAACAAATGGGTAATTATGTTGTATTTAGACACATTTTTCATTTAGAAATGCTATTTGTCATTTATTAGTCTCGTAAATAACCTTATTGTAATATTAAGCAAGAAGGAACAGAAAGTGACAACATGAGTAGATAAAATAATAAACGATGAAGAGAAAGTAATACTAGAAGAGTTAGACTATTTTGTAAACGGTGCAGTAGTAGAGATAGCGATGTTGCGAAGGAAACAATAAATGATGTGACTATGTTGAGAAAGAATAAGAAAGAATGTAGACTATAACGAGAAGAAGAAGGAGATATAAAGTATGCTAAAAATAAATAAAGAGAATTAATATCATTCTGGGGCAAAAGAAGATTATATATACAATGTTTGTAATGGAGTAGAAGTTGTTTGGAAATAAATAGGGAATTGAGGTCACGCTGAAGAAGAAAAATAAGCCTTTGTAAGACACACGATGACTGATTCTAGGTAGAGAAAGAAGATGTTGCATAGATATGGAAAATATTATGTACCGAAATATTTTTGGTTAGTTGTCATGTAAAGAATTCTCATGTACATTGGATGTAATAATCTTATTGTTAATTAGTGTATTTATGGTACATGCTATTTTAGGAAATAATGAAATAATGATGGCTATTTTAAATGTATTAATGATGTATTCCAGCAAAATCCTCACTACTGTGTAGTTGCCGATTGCACAGGCATTACCATCGTCATTAGTGCGCTTACAAATGAGCTCTCGATACTTGAATCATTCGAGCTATTACCACAAGAAGCCAGGTATCATTTTAAGTTTCTAACTTGACAGCCATGAACATAAAAACATTCTTAGTTAAGCCAGCAACACTCAGCCATGTGTATGATGACCTCAGATTGTTATTATAGGCATGCTGCTTATGGATCTTACAATAATCTCACTATAAATA
Source organism: Megaustenia siamemsis (assembly GCA_032433765.1). NCBI lineage: Eukaryota > Metazoa > Mollusca > Gastropoda > Stylommatophora > Ariophantidae > Megaustenia > Megaustenia siamemsis. The sequence goes on along the minus strand of JAVIAB010000059.1, from coordinate 19,239,838 downwards.
TTAAACAAATTTGGAGACAGCACACAACTGTGTCAAACACCCTGCTTTATTTGTTGAAACATTCCTAATTGGTTTCCTGTTCTTATGGCCGCTGTTTCTTGCTAGTACATGTTCTTTAATTAGACCTAGATCCTGGCTGTCTACGTTTATGCTTTCTAAAACTTTGATTATTTCTGGGTGCTTTACTTTGTCATATGCTTTGTATAATCTATGAACCATAGGTACATGTTTGTTTTCACATCTATGGATCTTTCTATTAAAGTTCTAATGATGTATATGACATTGTTCAGTTAACTCTAACAAAACCACACTTTTCATCACTAATTTCTAGATTGATTCTGTTTCGTACTCTTCGCTTGATGATTCTTAGTAATATTTTATTCATTAGATACATTAGACGTATTGTGCGATGATCATCGCTTTATGGGCTATGAATATTGATTTGAGCAGGTCGTTGGTATATATACATTGTTGTAGATACCATTCACTATTTTTGTTGACAAATCACACATGACTTCAATCTCTTCTTTAATTATTGTATCTGGTCCATGAACTTTTCCTGCTTTCAAATTACGAATGGTTTCTTCCACTTCTTCTTTGAGTAGTTCTGGTCCTTCCCCATTATTCTTGTTATTTACTTCTGTTCGTCCATCATCATAAAGATTTTAAATTATTCTGACCATCTTTCCATTATGATTTCTTGTCCATTTAACAGTTATCATACCTTTGATCTTAAATACCCAATTTTTTTACTTTTAACAAACACATGTGTTATTTGTTTTTGCACACTCGACGACTAAAGCAATTTGCATGGACTTACAATGTGTTATGTTATCACTCAAGTTGTGTCTTTCGACCAAACGCATCAGTGTTCAGTATCAACCAACACATACAGCGTGAAACAAATATGAGCCTTTATCAACATTCCTGTGTGTGTACATTATTGTTTTTTTAACAAGGAAGAAAGATTAATACTTAAACAATAAATTTAGTTTAGTGTAGTCGATACGACATTCTTACTGCACATCGGAGAAGTTCATTCATTCATTGGTTGCCACCTCCGCATCGAAGGTTGACTACCATGAAGCATCATTTTATTCTGTATCTTGTCTTGATGATACAGGTTGTCATAGGCTCACCTGTATACTGTTTTATGTTATCACTCCAATTTAGTCTTGGTCTGCCTCTGCCTTGTCTACCGTGCACCTTCCCTTCCTAGCTGACTATTTCTAGGGTATTGTGTCTCTTCAAATGTCCAGAAATGTCAGTTGTCTTTTTCGAGTTGTGTTTAGTAGATATTGTTGTAGTCCTTAAGTTTAAACAAAAACATAAAACAATACAATATTTCTTTTTTGCATACTATTATTTTACCTTGGAAAAATGTAGCATATTTTTTTTTTTTTGCTGGCACAAACAAACAAATTAAAAAAACATACAAACAAACAAACAAATAAACAAGTAAACAAACAAACAAACAAACAAACAAAACTACAACCTGAAACTCACGTTCCGTCTCATCAAATTCAATCTCCACCACTACAAACTCAATATCCGTCACTTTAAACTCAATCTCTGTCACTTCATATTCAATCTCTGTCTCGTCAAATTAATCTACGTCACTATGACACAATTACCGTCACTTCATATTTAATCTCCATAACTTCAAACTCAATCTCTGTCTCGTCAAATTAATCTACGTCACTATGACACAATCACCGTCACTTCATATCCAATCTCCATAACTTCAAACTCAATCTCTGTCTCGTCAAATTAATCAAATCACTATGACACAATCACCGTCACTTCATATTCAATCTCCATAACTTCAAACTCAATCTCTGTCTCGTCAAATTAATCTACGTCACTATAACACAATCACCGTCACTTCAAACTCAATCTCCGTCACTTCAAATTCAATCTACGTTATTTAAAATGAAAGTACTCTTGGTTTCACTTCCCGTGTTATGATTCACAAAATATATAAATTATGAGTGTATTTAGTGATGTTATTCATGTACAATTATGTATGCAGAAAACATCACTTCATCATTACTAGACCAAACTACAATTAAACAATTTTAACTGAACCACTTCTGTTGCAGGTATCCAATACCAAATGAAGAATCAAGTCCTGATCAAGGGCCCTGCAAATGAAATAGTTCACAAGTGCTCTCATTATACTTTACAATACAATAACCAGTCTATTTCTAAATTCCAATTTTTCTAGGTATCTTATTATACCACGTTACCATTATTTGCTTGAATTAATCTAGATTTTGTGTTTTCAGTTAAGTACAAATTATGCTAAAGTATCATCAACTATATTGAGAAATAAAAGGCATAAGTAACAGTCATGTTGAATGTCTATCGTTTTATTTGTGTGCTTATACTCTATAATTTTCTAATTAGAAGAGAACGGCTTAGCTCTGTTTCTATATACTGATGTTTCTGTGTTGAACGAACTGACATCAGAACAGGGTTTTGTGAGGGTAAAGGAGTGGGTTCTATTCAGAAAAGTGGCATAGACATTGAGTTCATCAAGCTATAAATTGGTACCGAAAAATTGTTTTATGACAGAGGTATACGACCTGGAGTAATATTGACCACAACAATGTTACTGGGGTAAGTGTGGTATGGACATCAACAGCAGATTCTTCATACTTAACATGGCGTCATATGGTACTTCTTCCTTTGTTCCCCTTCTTCATCTGCTTCTGCTTCGTCTTCTGAATATGAGAATATAGTTTTATGCACACAACTACTTTCTATTTATATTATGTTCACACTGAGTTGTGTTTATATCTGCAATCTCGTTTCTTATATAACATTTATTGCCTTTTTTATGCAGTTCTTGCATGTGCTCATATAACGTTTTCGGTGTTGTATATGCGCCTATGGGTTTTCCGCAGTGTACAATCAAAATAGACTTGAAGTATGTCTTTAGTAGTCTGGGACGCCTCCCACAATTTTCATGTGACTGAGGGGCCAATCTTGAGGTTTGTATACATGTGACTATGTAATCAATGGTGTCCTGTTTTGGGGCGACATTTACGTACTGTTCTCAATGTTCTGTTCTTGGAGAAAACAATATAATTCTCTTGTCCATATCGATACATGTTTTAAACTGTGACTGAAGAGTGAGTATGATTGTTGATCGTTTAATAATGGGGAAATAATGATAACCTAGTAATTGAGCTCACGGAAAGTCACGACATGAAAGTTTCTATGAAGTCTGTAGTGGGGAGTTTCAAGCTTGTTAATCAGAATGTCTTGAACCCTCTCAAATACTGCTGGAGCAGGGTCAGTGGGGGCCTCACACTTCTTGTGGCTCATGTGGAGAATATCGTGTATGTGAACTACATGTTTGGAGTCGCCAGAAATACGTCACACCGTCCTACATTACCTGGAAATAGAAGACACTCATTCTCCGTGGCTGGATAAATAATGGATCAGAAAACAAAAATTGGCAATATTTAAAATTGTAATCACTATCCATCATATTAGTTATCCGTCAGACTCATCATAGCAGGCTCAGCACACGTCAATAGGCATCAGGTGAAACCGCACAGAAAGTGAACACAGCCCATCAGTTCTTCATCATACGATATCATCATTCATCGTAAACAATCGGAATATCGAAACACGATCAAAACAGATGAAACGCACAGCTCACAGTGTGCACAGAGCACCTAACTCAGTAGCTCCTGCAACAATCCGGATTTGGAATATGAGGAAACTGCAACAATGAACACTTTTCAGACATAACCTTTAATGGTTCCTGTCGCCTATATTGACCGGAGTTCACGTCCTCCTGAATATGGATTATTGTCATGTTTTTTATAGTATAGCGCTTGATGATGTTAGGACATCATTTTGACTCCAAATCCGAACATATGAAGCACATTTAGTCATCGGACTATCCCCGTCGCACATCAAACAACAAACTGTAAGATTCCCCTGCAATGTGAATTTGTGAATTTATTAATCCCTCCTGACTAACATGAACCTCTGGGAGTCACCACAGTTGGTTAGACTGTTGAAGACTCCCATATGCTTTTGCGAATCCATCTGCTCTCTCATTTCCATGGATGCCACAATGTGCTGGTATCTATTGCAAGACTAGTTCTGTCTTTTATGATATGATATGAACATGGGTCATGCACCAACTAACGATAAAGATGATTTAATTAAAGAAGATTTCTATAAACAACTACAATGTCAGATGGATGCCAGACGAGCCAAGGATATTATAATATTGATAGGAGACCTAAATGCTAAAGTAGGATCAGAAAACAGAGGCTTCGAAGAGATTATGGGAAAACATGGACTTGGTGATATAAACGAGAATGGAGAGATATTTGTGAATTTCTGCGCCCTTAATCAAGTGAGTCTAGGAGGAACAATATTCCAACATAAAAGAATACATAAAGCTACATGGGTATCACCAGATCATAGAACGGAAAATCAAATTGTTCACATGTGTATTAATAATAAGTTTAAGTCATCCTTACAGAATATAAAAGTATATAGAGGGGCAGATATAGCTTCGGATCATCATCTTCTGATAGCCAAACTTAAAATTAAACTAAAAAGGTGTTCTACAACAAATAAGGTCGGAGAGTATTTCAATGTAGGGTTTTTTAAAGAATCTATTGTCCTCTCGAGCCGAAGATGGCACATAGGGCAGAACCACAATCTCAAAAACAGAAACCTTGCGTGCCAAAGTGGCACATATTGCAGAGATCACTGCTCTAAAATATATGGTGCTGTTTCCATAACAATACTTTTTACAATGACAGCTTGTCAAGCCATCGATCAACCTCCTTAGTCGCCTCTTACGACATGCCTGGAAGGTCACAGTGTCACTATTCTTTACTTCCCTCATAATGAGGCCCCGGTAACACACAGGTATTTTTAAAGAATAAGGAAGATAAATTCGCAGTCACAATGTCAAACAAATACCAAGTCCTCCAACAGCTAGAAAATACAATAAATATAGAAGACCATTGGAAACAGGTAAAAGATATATGGAAAGAGATATGCGAATAGAACGCCACAATAAGGCATGGATGACAGCAGAGACCCTGGACAAAATTAAAGTAAGAAAGAACAAGAAAGCAGACATAAATTAAAGCAAAACTTCTACTTTTTCTTCTTTCCTTCCTCATTTGCCTTTCAGCGTCGAGGGGAGATATAATTTACGGTCTTTTGCTCTTCTGTTCGCCTCTTCTGCTGTTATGTTTCCTAGTGCTTCTAATATTCCATCGACCCATCTTTTTCGTTGTCGACCCTTGGGTCTGGTGTTCTCACAACGTTTGTTCAAGGCTCGTTGTGTTGTGTTTTGTTCTTTCTGCCTTGTCACGTGGCCAAACCATTTTATCTGTTGTTTCCTTATATATTCTATGGCGGGGGCTATTCCTAGCTTTTTTCTCAGTTCTTCATTTCTGATCTTATCTCTCAGACCGTTTCCTGTCATTCGTCTAACACATTTCATCTCATTATTGTAGATGTTATTTTACTTATTGTTCTTGCATCTAGGGTCCAGATCTTATCGTTTGTCATTAGACTTCCTAGGTATTTGAATTCCTGTACTTGTTTTAGTTGTCTGCCATCTATAGTTATGTTGATGTTCTGTTTATTTTTGGCGACATTCATGACATCTGTTTTGTTGATGTTGATTTTCATGTTGTATTTTGTGCCTGAGATGTTGAGTTTGTTTAAGTGTTCTTGTAGGTCTTCTATTGTTTCATGTATTAGTGCCTGATCGTCTTCAAATAGAAGCTCGTTGATCTCCTCTGTCTCTGATGGGTTGGCTAGCTTGCATATATAGTCGATGTATGTAATAAACAGTAGGGGGGGATAGTACGTACCCCTGTCTTACGCCTGATCTAACTTCGAGGTGGTCTGTGTAGCCTGCTGCGGTTCTGGCCCTGCAGCTGTTGTTGACGTAGAGGCTTTTTAATAAGGTTGGTTAGATGTTAGCTTACTCCGTATGTTGTTAGTATCTCCCACAGTTGTTCTCTGTTTACTCTGTCGAATGATTTTTCCTGGGCAATGAAGGCTATGTATAAGTTTTAATTGTGTTCTGTCGATTTTCTGCAAGCTGTTTTAGTGTGAATAGTGCGTCGTTACACCCTCTGTTTTTTCGGAACCCCATTTGAGAATCGCTTAACTGTAGTTCTATTATTGGTCTCAGCCTTTTTTCCAAGATTTTGGCGTATAGCTTTCCTGCATGGTTGAGAAGAGATATACCTCTATATTCATTGCAGTCTCTTTTGCTCCCTTTCTTTTTCCATATTGGTATGATGATTGCCTGTTGCCAGTCTTCTGGGGCTTGTTGTTGGTGCCATGCTGCATTAAATATTCTGTGTAGCCATTGCAATCCTGTTTCTCCTGCTGCTGCTATTATTTATATTGGTATGTTATCTATCCCAGGTGCTTTATTTCTTGGTGCATATTTGATTACTTCTTCGATTTCCTCTTTCATGATGTTGGGTTCAGTATTTGTGAGTTCTGGCGTGGTTTTTGTTGTCTTATTGGTAGTTGGTATGTTTAACAGGTCTACAAAATATTCTTTCCATGATGTTGCATACATTGGTTATTTGATATTGGCTGTCCGTCTTTGTCATTTATCAGCTCAGTAGGATCGTGGTTTTCTTTTCTCGCTCTTGTGGTTATTACTGCTTTGTAGAAATCTCTTGTGGCTGTCTTGAAGTCCCTGCTCATGTTTTGTCCGAATTCTGTCCAATTCTTTTGCATAGTTTCATTGATCAACATTTTAACTCTTTTTCGAACTAAGGCATATTTTTCTTATTTTTCTTGATTCTTGTTCTCCCTCCAATTTTTAAACAGTTTATTCTTTTCCTTAATTGCTTCTCTGATTGTTTTGTTCCACCACGGGGTGCTCTTTTTCTCTTCTCTTGTACTTAGCTTCGTTCCATAAACTGTTTTAGAGATGTTGGTTACTGTTTCTTTAAATTGTTTCCACTCTTCTTCTACCGTGCATACTTCGTTACGGAGTTTCTTGAATTTCCTCAGTTAGCTTTTCTTCTAGGGTTTTCCTTGTTTCTTGATCTTTTAATTGTTTTATTTTTATTGTCTGTTCTTTTCGCTTCTTTTGTTTGTTTTCGTATATTCTATTTGTTTTTGGCTGTCTTAGTGTGATCATAACCATCTTGTGATCCGTGTCGTCTGTAATATTTGGGATTGCTTTACTGTCGGTTACTCTTTTCTTGTTCTGTTTTCTTGTTAGTATAAATTCTATTTGGCTTCTGCATGTTGTGTCATTCCATTTGTACCAGGTGTATACTTGCGACTCTCTGTGTTTGAAGGATGTGTTGGTGATAAATAAATCATTTTCATTGCATAGATCCAGCAGTCTGCTTCTTCTCTGCTGGCATCCATGCCTTATTCTGGCGTTCTCTTTTCCTTAGTGTTTCTTCGAATGTCTCTTTCCATATATCTTTTAATTGTTTCCAATGATTTTTTATATTTAATGTGTTCACAAGCAACAGAAATGATGCAATAAAATCTTGTCAAATCAATTTACAATAATCAACACTATTATTCAAGAAATAAATAGCACAATTGGCAAAACGGGCACTCTAAAACACAATCTTCATTCCGGCGTGATGTTACCTATGAGAGAACGTTAAAAAAAATAACCAGTGCAAAGGATAAATGTATTAGATGTACGACAGGAAACATCATGGGAGATTAGATCTGAAATGAAGAACCGAGAATAGAACTAGGAAGAGTTCACACTATTAAATACATCAATAGACAGCAAATACTTTTACTTGAGACAAAAAGCGCAACAAACAAACTGTCATTAATGGTTGGGAGAACACTAGACTCGTCGATCACGAAAAATATGAATTTTCTTGGAATATTAGAAACACTAGAAAACATAACAGCAGGAAAAGCCATCAGAAGATCAAAGATCACAAATGGTATCACCCTTTGGTGCTCAAATGAAAACGAGAGAAAGAAACAGAAAAAAAACTTTTTTTTTGTTTTTGATGACATGGTCTGTATAAGATCGTATAATCATCTCTCATTTCCAAAACCGGTACTGTTCGTTCAAAATAAATATTGACTGTCCATGTTTCTCATGCATATAGAAACACAGTTGCCATTACTGCTGGTAAAAGTCCAATCTCTGTTCTCAGTTACATGATTATGCTTCTCTATATAGTAAAAAGTAAAGAGCCCCCGTCACGCAGAGTGACGTATAGGAAATATGGTGTTAGTGACCATACATTTTACAGACCTTCAGCACATGATTTTTGGGGTAATGTAGTCGGTAACGCCCGTGTCGCTTTACTTTCCCAGAAAAAAATCCGGTACCCATTTAAGGCTGGGTGAACCTGGAAGCCGTCGGTTGGAATCGAACACTACCTCTTGTCCTTTGTAGTCAAGTTCACTAACCACTGAGCTATCGCAGCACCCTTCTCTGTATGGTTTACTCTAATCTCTCTAATATTTACCAGCTCATTTTTAGTTTTGATCCCTCAACACTGACAATGAGACCCGACAAGTTTAATTGGTTCTCCTCATCATATGTCTTATTGCTCCCTTTAAAAGACAGTGCAAAAATAGTTGCCACCACCAAAGTAATAGTTACACGTCAATTGTCGACGTTTAACTATTATTTACTATCATAGTACAAGGTAACTATTAGCGTGGATATATAATAACCAGTGATGGAAAATGTAAAACTGAAAGAAACAAAAGAATAGGAATGGCAAAAAGTAATTTTAATGTCATGAAGAACATACTAACATCAAAACAAATAACACCTGGGCTAAAACTAAGAATAGAAAAATGTTATGTCTTCTCAACATTCCTATATGGTGCAGAAACATGGACATTAGACAAGAAAATAGAACATAGAATTGAAGCATTTGAAATGTGGATATAAAGAGGAATAATTAGAATTGGATGAAAGAAAAAGAAAACAAACGATGACGTCTTAAACAACTTAAAATGAAAAGAAAACTACTAAGCACAATTCAAACAAGACAAATGCTATTTTTGGGCCATGTTGAAAGGCACAACAGCCTATAAAAAGTAATCCTCGAGGGGAAAATACAAGGTAAAAGAGGCAGAGACAGACCAAGACTAACATGGACGAGTAACATCAAAAGATGGACAAACCAGCCAATGACAATCTGCACCTTCAAACCAAGAGACAGATCAGAATGGTGCTCCATGGTAACCAACCTTCGATGCGAGATGGCACTCGATGATGATGAATTGTATGTATTACTTCCATTAGATAGGGATTTTGATCACATTTGAAAAACGGAACTGTATCTCATTTGCTTAGCGGTGGTCATGATGCGGCCCACCATAGCTATCTCAATCTTAGTCATGAATTCATTCACATTGTGACACTGGTACACCGAGTATTTTTCTTGGGCTTTTGTCTTCAAATGCTAAACGCTTTCTCTCAATCTTGTTATTTGTTTGCAAGCTTTGGCGTGCTTGGTAAAGGTTAATAATACGTTTCGGTTAACTATTCTCAGTTTAGTTTTAGTACTTTTTTTTTTTTTTACCCCCGTCAGTAGTAGATAAAAAGGGTTTCCCCGCGCCAAAAGTACAAAAACATGTTTATGCACATGTTACAAATATTAAGAAACATTGTTGATAGGGAATAAATTTGTGCAAAAACATCGGCGGGTCGGCGGGTCGGCGGCTTGGACGGCAGCGGGTCGGGGCTTATCTCGTGGCGGATGCGGCTTATCTCGGCTCTGCGTTTATCTCGGCATGCGGGACTGGGGGACAGTTAAATGCTGACATGTTATTAAGCGGTTCTAAAAGTTTGGAAAGTGCAGGAGCGATATGCTATTCGGCATAGGTTTTTTTGTTAAGCCTCGGCATTTGATTTTCAATTAGAATAAATAGATAAAATAGTTTAACCTGTAATACCATCGCCCCGTCCCGTGTTGATACTCTTCATGTAGCATCAATATGTGTGTCCCCTCAACAGCATCATCAAGCCTCCCATTGGTGTCGCACAACTTTCGGCTCAGTGAGGAGAGTATTATAACTGCTGGTAGTGTGACCATAAGGCCAGGTGTACAAATATGTCACGGGGTGTGCTATTAGACGTAGTATCGCTAACACTTAACATCGTTAGCATCATGTGGCGGTTGGCGTGTTTTGTAGTAAGGTGGTAATGTGCTATCAATCTAATATTAAATAGTGAAGATCGCGCCCTCTCTCTCTCATTCTCTCTCTCTCTCTCTCTCGCTCTCTTGCTCTTTCACATTCAATGTAAAGCAAATAAAAAACAAATTCGTTCTATATTTCGCAGTTTTATTAATACAACACATATTTGAAAATATATTACTGTCCGGTTGATGAATTTGGGCATCCTTGAACCCCACGAAGCGGAAGTATCCACGGGGTGAGCAAACGATAAATGAAAGGGTCGTTTATGTGTTGTCTCGATGAAAAATCCATGAGAATTCTGTTACGTTTCGCCCCATCGACACTTAAGAAGTATATAATAAACACAATATAGACCGCACGTGTTGCTAAACAAATCTTGCAACACCCGTGGGTTGTAGACGAATGGAACGTGTGAGTTTTGCTCGATAATTTTAAAATATCCACGAGTCTGGGAGGTAAAGTGTAGCAATCGAAATACTCACATTCTTCGAGACCGTTGTAACAGAGGGTCACCCAATGCTCACCAGGTTCGTGGGCAAGGTCGGTGTTTATGACAAATGCGGTCGCGGTTGGGTCGATGCTGGGCGGTAAGTGGTTACGTGGAAGTACACTAACATTCGAACAACGTCGAACGAAAATATCCGACATCAAAAGGCTGTAAATCTCCCTCGTGTTCATCTTCTTTCTCTCAAACGGCGAAGTCTGTTAGAATCTGCCGTGTCTTGGACACCTCGAGTACTGAGTCCAACTCGGCGTAGACGATAACTTGTAGGGGAATAGTTGTGGCAGTGGCAAACTTGAGTTCTATCGACAATGCCCGCTTGTGGCTAGCTCAAAATGGTAGTCGTCCAGTAGGCTGGAGGAGAGGTCAAAGCCAAATAGATAAAATCCGTCCTTGAACTCTCGATAATCAATGTTATTCCCAGCGTCCTTACCAATCAGACTCATGGCCAGATTTGTACCAATGAAAGCTTTCGCGTATTGATTTCGTTCAAAGTCCATAGTTAGAGGCTTTCCCGAGATACATTTCCCGTCGACCGTCGAGTTTTTATAAGTCAAACCAAAGTGTTGAAAATTGAAATGGTTATCGGTATACCACCATTAAAGGCACTGGCCGTCATCAGACCTATCACTATACGGGTTGGTGTTTGAAATAAAAATAAATTGTCTTGACTGTGGGAGAACATCCCGCTAGCGATGGAAAATGTTTTGATGGTAACCCTCTTGATCAGGTACCGAGCATTCCCGCTTAAAAGAGCTTTTTCGTGGGCCAGAGAAATCTCGGGGTTTAGTTTAGCTTTCCTGACCACGAGCTCGGCATATGTGATAACACTCTTATAAACCACAGAGCTATCGTGAGCAATGATGTTGAACACATCCTTAGAGGGCGTGAGTTTGATCTTTATATCGATTCTGTTTAACATGTAACGATCCTGCACAAAGACATCAGAGTACAGACGACCCATCATTTCAACCTCTTTACTACCCGAAGTCAAATCGCGCCGTGTTTTAAAACCCTCATTTTCTTTTAAATCATCGTGGTGGCCAGCTGTGTCTTTGTAGAACAGAGCTGCCGTCAAGTATCCCGTTTTCGCATCCACCCCGTAGTTTAGTGTAGCCTCAAACACTGCTCTAAAAGGATAGGTATTCTCCGACGGTGTAACCAACGTGTCGTTTAGAGATACGTCGATTTGTGAAAATAGACTGTGAAGATAATTGTTGACTGGTCACCTCGGCATTCTGTGGTTCACTATCCCCATTGGGGAGAGTGATCTTGACCCGCAGATGCAAAAACGTGTTGAAAAGATCTAAATACTCCTCGCTGTTTCCAGAAATGAAAAACTCGATGGGTGTCCCAGGCGACAAGGCTGCAATCGAACGACTTTCAATAAATGGACCAGAGTCTAGAGATGTCTGTGTGGGTGAAACGCTAAGTAAATCCAAACCAGAGTGAAGACATTCACACGATTTAGGGGGAATGAGAGACATTATTAATAGAAAATATCCCTTGCCACCCTCGTCTTCGTCTTGTGCGTCGACGGACGGGGGAACTGTCTAGCTGTCTGTTTTATCCCCTTCGTAACGGGTTCTCGTAAACCACTTCCTGATTGGTTGTTACCACTCAGGTGGTCTTCGGCCCCGTGTATCAACCGCTGACCGGCCTCCTTAGCTCGTTCTTTGAAGGCTTCACCGACATTTTTCCCGGCTAATGCGTCCTGTGCGACCTGTATACCGGTCCCCAATCCTTCTTTAAGCAAGGCATTACCGCCTGTTTTTAACCAGGGTAAAATAGCCCTCCCGATTCCCCCAAAGAAACTACCGATTCCTCGACCGCTCTGACTTCGACCTCCTATAATCACGGGCATTCCATCACCCGCCTGACAACAGTAAAAGTCTTCGTATAACTCAACATCTCGATGAAGGTGGGGAGGGGGGGTGTGTCTCACCATTATACCAGCTCGAGATGTTTCTTCGATCGAAAGTGTTCCGTTACCACCGACGTTCCGTTGGTGAATGTAATTGTTTTTCCGTATTCGGTGGCTAAAAGGATTTCCACGGTATCGAAGGAAAATCGACTCAGGGGTAGGTAGTGGGGCTTATCGTAGATCTGAAACACCACGGTGTGATTTCTATTGAGAACAGGTACGCTCCTGAGGAGAGGCACCATCACATCCCCGACTGGTCTGGGGGAAACGAGATCGCAGTAGACGTAGACATTCTTGGCAACACTTTCCAAGTCCATTACGCCCACTCTGTAGATATCGGGAGTTGTGTCTGATATAGAGGTCGTGGTGAAGGCTAACATGTTTTTCAAAGTTTCGCTTATGGTAACACTTGGCCCTTTTTCGTAGAGTTTCAAGATGGCTTTATTCACCTCCTTTGCGTAAATGAATCTATTTTTTTTCGCTTTCACATCCCCGTTCGACCCCACCGCCTCTGCTTTTACGATCAACGCATTCAACGCGCCGATGAACGCATCTGGTATCTTGTATAACCGAGGCTCCAGGCTCACGTTGAAATGCGATCTAGCATCGCAAATATCGTTAGCGAGATATTCGTAACGAATCCAGACATCACCCTCTATTATATTGAAATAATTAAACGGAAACTTATCTCCACCAATGCGATCTCATACTGCGTCGAAATGTCAATAGTCTGAGGGAGTTTAAAGAAAAAGTGGCCGGGGTTATTATTCTTAAAAAGTACCATACATGCATTGCTGGGTAGGGTGACATAAAAATTCATTTTACATGTTTCACCGTCGCCTCTCCAAGTTTGGATTCGGCAGCATGTAACCCAAACAGCTGCTCAGTAGGACTATCCACAGTTTTTCGTCCTTTGCGTCTGGTTTTTCGGTGGTCAGATTGAACAACGAGACCGCGACAACGGTATATATAACTACCGCTTGACAAATAAAGACAAGTTCTAAGTAGGGGGATAGTTTCCCAAATACCGACCCCAGCATGGTTAGCTCTCTCCTCACTCACGAGTTTACGGCTAGCAAATCGGGCTCTCCAAAAGTTTCCACTTCTTCTTCTTCTATCATCTCTAGTTTTTGTATCTGACAATGTCCTTGGATTGTATCCAACTGTTGAATGAGGAATCGTACCCAAACCACTTGACTAAACTCTCTTTTCGGCCAAATGATGTGCGACGGTCGGTTATGATACTAGCGCTTTTGTACTCGTTCTTGTCTCCAACTTTTTGAATTTCCGGTGTGTAGAATGAGCCCTCTATCTCATCACCCTTATCGTCTTTCAACACATATGTATCGGGGTTTGTTTCATTTACTCGACTGCTTGTAAAAAGTTCCTCCGTCCAAGCTGGAGCATAACCTTTTTTTTAAAATTAGCTCTCCCCAGGACCAGTCTAATCTGATCACCAGGCTTATACAGGGGTCTACAAATTTAAAGTTCTGTTTGTTACCATACAATGTCTTCCATACCTGTTCTTGATTGTCTGCGTTGACGCGGACCGGTGCCATTTTTATACTTCTGTGATACGAATGATTATAACTTCGAAGTAGGGAGGGTAGGACTCGGACATAAGACAGTTTATTGGATTTCGTGAAATATCGCCACATGTTTCAGAGTCCTATTAAAGCGTTCCACCACGGCGGCCTTATTATCTTCGTTCTGTGTAGTGAAAAAGTGAACGTTGTTCTCAGCGAGGAATTTATGAAATGTTCTGTTCAGAAACTCTGACCTTTTATCTGTTTGAAAACTCGCGGGTTTCCCGTCAAGAAATATCTTACCGACGGCTTCCACTAAGGATTTCCCTGTTTTGGTTCGTATCGGTACAGATCATGCGAATTTACTGAAAACGTCCACGCAAGAAACTAAATACGAATACCCGTCGTTGTGGTTTTTCAAATGTCTCAAATCAATTAGGTCTGCCTGATATTACTGTTGGGGGCCACTCGTTATAATGGGACGCCTTTCAAATCTGCGACGAATTGGTTTATGAAGGGTATAGTTATCCGGATGACCCAACCATTGATTGATCTCTTTAAGTCCCAGTTTGGTGTTACGTTGCAGGGCCGTTGCACCACTATACGCCCCTGGTCGACTAGGGTCAAAGTAATAACGTCTCAATATTTTCTCCACCGTTCCCATTTTGGGGTTGGGATTCAGCTCTTTCTTTTTTTAGGTCTCAGTTTATATGTGGTTGCGGGTTAAGTGGTTTCATTACATATCTTTGGGGTTTCCGCTGCTGGTGTCTCGGTCTGCTCTGGTGGCACCTCGATTGAAGGTTGTGGTGGGGAAGGTGTTTTTTCTGTTGACGTGTTGTGTTGAATGAGATCGACCGAGCCCAATGAGCGTCGTTTATACTGCTCCAATGTAGTTAAATACTGATGCAGAGCACGTTGGTACACTCTGGCCTTATCAGCTGGTGCTAAATCATCGCGGAATAAGATACGTTGCATTTCATCATCTAAATATCTCAAGTTGTTACCGATCGCATCGGGTGGGGTATACGTGCTAGTAGTCTGTTTAAGACCCTCGAGGAATTGAGGATCCACCAAAATCATTTTTTTGCCATTGTTACGCCCCCAGTACTCCCCCGAGAATAATTAATGTAGGTCGGAGCAAAGCACCTATGAACCCACCGGTTTGTAGAATCTCTTTCCGCCGCTTAAGATTCGGTTTCTTTTTAGTGATAAGTCTCAACTTGTTCTTGTGTCGACGTACCTCGCACTTCTGTAGCTAAGTGAGTCTAACATTACCTTTTAATATGTTATGACAACACTCGCACAAAAAGTTAATGAGTTTGGGAGAGGCTGTTTTTAATAAGCACTTAAACCACTCGGCGAGGCGGCACGCATACATTTCAACATTTCACCGTACCGTCTAAGTGATTCATCACACATGATTCTCTACTTTTACACGTAGACGATTTGTCTCTCCCCTGGGAATTGTTCTCAACCTAAGATTATCTGGTGTATCCTGACGAAGATCAACCAGCAAGTAACCGTGAGGAGAAGCTGTCGCGTGCTTAAAACTATCTTGGAGGTACCCCACCTGTCGTGGGTACATTTGTTTAGCCAAATTGATAATTTGACGTCCGTCTCTCGGGTTCTTGAAAAGGACTAAATAATGTGTATTGAGGCATATGGTTCGATGTTCTTTATTTTTTCCGAATAGATTTTGAACAATATACATCACACTAATATCTCTGTGATGACTACCTTTGGTGAATAATTTTGTTTCATTCGTGTCTGTCTCAGACATCAAATCATCGATGACGATCAGTCTTCTCTTCTTACCACTGTCCAATTTATCGATGTCTGGTAGACCCTCTATAAATCTCACTGACCCCATAGTCTCGTATGTTGGTTGCCATTCCCCGTAACACCATATAACTTCCTCGGGTAAGGGGACAGCTAACTTGTGAAGGTTGTGTATAAACTTTTGCACAAATACCGTTTTCCCACACCCTGTAGGACCGGCTATCAGAGCTGTGACTGGTTGTTTCCATCGTGGATCCATCCTCATAAGTGAAACTTTAGTGATTATACCATCGAAAAAAATGACAAGTGATTTTAGGTCAGCACGCGAGGTTTCCCCTCTTCAACTCACACCTATTTTAAAATCCACATCCTATATAAACACTACAGGGTTTCCTAGTCTCAAGACGCATTACCTGAGACCGAATTGTTACACGCACATACACACACAATTATTTCACACATCATCGTCCAGATCAACTGGGGATTTCCCACACATCACCCTATTGGTTCAGTTCGAGGGGTCACTGAACATGTCGCAACACGCCTGATAACGTATTACTGCGCCTGATAACGTATTGCATTAGTTACTATAAATAGATGGTCCCCGACCCGATAACTGTAAGGGTATAAAAACCCAGTCGATCAGTGTACACACACATAGATAACCAGCGTCTGTTACCAGGTGGCTTGTGTTTGTTTTCTTTGAATATGGAGTCGTGTAGCTTGAATATGCCAACTTCGTTTGATATCTGTGATCAGCGCATATTTATGTCACGTGGTAATGAGAATATAGTTCCATTGTCAAAAGATGGCGTTAAGGCAGTCTCATTTTGTGTTTTTTGTATCAGACCATTGCTAAATATAAGGACATATAGCGGTGATAGTTTTATGAAGTTTCCTACCAGAACAGGGATAACACTATCGAGAGAGGAATTTATCACGTTGATTGAAATGCGAAAGGAAATTTTTGCCGCTTATGCTAAACTTAACTACACACCACCGCTTGTTAACCAGAACTATATGCCACCTCTTGTTAACCAGAACTACACGCCACCGCTTGTTAACCAGAACCTCAACTACACACCGTCTCTTGTTAACCAGAATCTCATCAACTACACGTCCCCTTTTGTTAACCAAGGGAACCTCAAAATTAATCATGACAAATCGGATCATCAGACGACAGATCCGGCAGTCAGCATGGATGCACCGGCTGAATCAACAGAGTCACCAATTACCTATTCCAGCTTTGATCAAGGCTTTGTCATAATGGAGGGGGGGTGTGTTTTGAATGCTAAAGAAACTTCCTATGCAACTGTGTTTCATAGACATTTAACACAAACAGATAGAACAACCAAAACAGGAGAGAGGAAGCCCAGACTATTAAAATTAAGAAATTCATCAACCGGACAGTAATGTATTTTCAAATATGTGTTGTATTAATAAAACTGTGAAATATAGAACGAATTTGTTTTTTATTTGCTTTGCATTGAATGTGAAAGAGCGAGAGAGAGAGAGAGAGAGAGAGAGAGAGTGAGAGAGAGAGATCGTCACTATTTAATATTAGATTGTTAGCACATTACCACCTTACTAGAAAACACGCCAACTGACAAATGATGCTAACGATGTTAAGTGTTAGCGATATTACTTCTAATAACACACACCGTAACATATTTGTACACCTGGCCTTATGGTCACACTACCAGCAGTTATAATACTCTCCTCACTGAGCCGAAAGTTGTGCGACACCAATGGGAGGTTTGATGATGCTGTTGAGGGGACACACATATTTATGGTACATGAAGAGTATCAACACGGGGCGGGGCGAGGGTATTACAGGTTAAACTATTTTATCTATTTATTCCAATCGAAATTCAAATGCCGAGGCTTAAAAAAAAACCTAGGCCGAATAGCACATCGCCCCTACACTTTCCAAACTTTTAGAACCGCATAATAACACGTCAGCATTTACCTGTCCCCCAGTCCCGCACGCCGAGATAATCCCCGAGCCGAGATAAGCCGCACCCGCCACGAGATAAGCCCCGACACGGAGCCGCCGACCCGCCGATGTTTTTCCACATGTTTATTCCCTATCAACAATGTTTCTTAACATTTGTAACATGTGCATAAACATGTTTTTGTACTTTTGGCGCGAGAAAATCCTTATTATCTACTACTCCCTTCACGCCAAGTGGCATATATGGAAATATGGTGTTAGTGACCCTATATTTTACAGACCTTCAGCATATGATTTTTGGGGTAATGTGGTCGGTATTACGCCCGTGCTGCTTTACTTTCCCAGTAAGAAATCCGGTACCCATTTAAGGCTGGGTGAACCCGGAAGCCGTTGCTTGGGATCGAACCCTATTCCTTGTCCTTTGTAGTCCAGTTCAGTAACTACTGAGCTATCGCAACTCCATAGTTTAGTTTCTTGCTTTGTATTTTTTTTTTTAATATTTGGTCCAAGTTTTTAAAATGCGTTGCTGCTTTTGCAGTTTCTGATATCATTCTTTGTTTCACTTTCTTGATCTATATTACTACCAACAATTTGCATTGTGATCTATTCTTTCCCGTGTCTGACGATTTAGATACATATTGCACTCTGGTGTATTTTTATTTTTCATTTGTTTGTTTGTTTTTCCCTGTCCTTTAGTCTTCTTCTACATTTCAGCTCCATGTGGAGCATAGGTCTACAACAAACACTTTTCAAGCCCTTCTGTTTCTTTCTTCTGATCTTTTAAGATCATTACATGTCTTCCCCATCATCTTCATGTCCGCTTCTATCTGTCTTCTTCAAAGAATTCCTTGGTCTTCGTCTTTGTCTTTTCCCTGAGGATTGCAAAAAAAGACATGTGTAATACTCTCAATTGGCTTCCGCAGTGTGTGTCATATCCAGCAACATCGTCTACGCTGTATCTCTTTATCCACTGGATTTGACTGGTACATTTCTTCATTCTATGTTAGTGATTTTGCCCTGTCATTTCCATCCTTTTATTCTGCGTAAGCATCAATTAACGAAGTCTGTATCTTCATGATTGTCATTTTAGTTGCTATCAATGTTTCATCATCAAGTACCATTCATGCTGATATAGGTGATCATGTCTCTCCACAACTTTCGATCTCGACAGTTATTTATCATTTCTCTTGTTGATCCTCTGCCAACTCATTCTATTAATCTGTCTGGTGTATTTTCTCTTTCTATCTATCTATATATTGTCCTTTCGAGCCGAAGATGGCACATAGGGTAGAACCACAATCTCAAAAACAGGAACCTTGCGTGCCAAAGCGGCACATATTGCAGACATCACTGCTCTAAAATATATGGTGCTGTTTCCATAACAATACTTTTTACAATGACAGCTTGTCAAGCCATCGATCAACCTCCTTAGTCGCCGCTTACGACATGCCTGGAAGGTCACAGGTTATTTTCTCTTTACTGCCCTCTATCTCCTCGCCCCTCAATTTCCTAAGTTTGCACAATATAATTCACTTGTTCCCTTCTTATTACATGATAAAATAAAGTAATTGTTTATTCTTAACATTGGAAATTAGCTCTCTTTTTACTTTGGCCACTTTCAGAACATTGTCATTACTCTTCTTAGCTGTCCATGGTATTCTCAACATTTTTCTGTGAAACCATTCTACAGACTCCATTGATTTTATTGAATGTTGTTCTGTTATTCATGATTCGCATCCAATTGTTAAGATTGGCTTTAAACAAGGATATTTAACAATTTTGTATCTTGTTTCTATTGTCAAAATTGGATTGTACAGTATCTTCCTGAAGTTTTGGAAAGCTGCTTTTTTCTGAGCGAACATTAAATTAACGTCAGCCGGTCTGTAAGAATTTCTGTCTGTAACCAGATCTCGCGCTTCTTCTATTGTTATATTCAAAGTCTTATTGTAGTCTTGAGGCCTCCTTCTTTTTGGTCTGCCCATGATGAAATTATAAGCCTATTCTGTTTAATGTTTAAATCTGTTAGTAAATTTCTTTTTCAAAATCCAAGATATCTTAAGAATTGTTCTGTAGCATTTTGTTTGGAATGCGAGATTGTCCATGATTGACACCCTTATGTTGCTATCGAGTAGATACATAAAATATGGTTAATCAAGGCTAATAACAGTCTGATATAATTGTGGCTGAAGATTTTGCAGAGAAAATTATTAACAGATTTAAATGATAACTAACTATATCATTATGCGGTTAATGATGAGATAAATATAATAATCACTGAAATGAGTAACTTAACAATATATTGTGTAAACAACCCCATTTTTGTCGATTTTCCTAACGCTAATATATAATGGCTTTCTACAATATTAACAAAGTATTTATCACTAACCTAATGTTCAATTTAAAATGTTTATTTTTTACATTAAAGGACATAATGACTTGATTGCAGCAGATGTGTAGACGTGGCGTTGAAACGTGTATATATATATATATATATATATCTCTATATGTATATATACCACGTCCTGATTACGTGTTTTCAAAAACGAGACAGCTTTAACAGGGATTCTTATCTCAAGTCATCATAGCTATATTCTTTTGGCTGCCTGTTAAGTATTCATTAGTGAAGTTTGTTTAAATTTTATTTTATGAGTTTGGTAATTGTTTGTAGTTGTTGTGATTTTAAGAACATTTATGTTGATGCATTTTTAATGGATCGATAATTATCAATATGAGGTTTAGGATGCAAATGTGTCTTGCCAAATTGGCTTTCTAGATTTTAATGGCTTTGTTGGGGATGTCAAATAATGAACATTCTAGAAGTTTAACAACATTTGATCTGATAAATGAACAGGTTCCACAAATAACGTGAGTAAAGCGATTATTATTGGGAGCCAGTCTATCTATGAAGGGTAGTGAGGGTTTCTTTTACTTTTGGTCACAACAAGTTGCTATAGAACTTTTTACTTCAAAATACATCGAAGAGAGTGAGTAGTTTTCTCCTCAAATTTGTTTCATATATAGTGGTGAAATCCCTACCAAATAAATGCTTCAACAGTTGTTAGACTTCCCACAATCTACTCTTTAAACATTTATACAATTTCCACTAAATTATATTTGGAGGAATGATAAATGTTTTCAACAACGCACAACAACAATGGAAACATGAGTCAACTTGTTATATAAAAACAGTGGAAGACTTGTAATAGATTTATACTATGGGGAACAAAAACGTAATAACAAAAAACAGTAGGCAACGGAAAAATTAGTAAGATATTTATATTACAGGAACGCAGTGTATATCTCAATTATAAATAATACATGTGGACAACGCAAAACCTACAAATAAATTACAGGCCCATAACAGAAAGCTTACTAATAAATTGCAGGCTCATAACAGAAAACATACTAATAAATTCATCATCATCAAGTACCGGGCCTATTGGTGTAGGTGATCATGTCTATCCACAACTATCGATCTCAACAGTTCTTTATCATTTCTGTTGTTAACTTTCTGCCAAGCCATTTTCTTAAGCTGTCTAGTATTTTCTCTCTTTGCTTCCCTCTATCTCTTCGTCCCTCATTTTTTCCAGTTGTTACAATATATGCCAGTTTTTCTCTTTTCATTAGATGGCCAAAAAATTATAATTGTTTCTTCCTAATATTGCAAATTAGCTCTCTTTTTGTTTTGACCTCTTTCAGAACATTTTCATTAGTCTTCTTAGCTGTCCATGGTATTCTCAACATTCTTCTGTAAAACCACATTTCTATAGACTCCAGTGATTTTCTTGTCTGTTGTCCTATTGTTCATGATTCACATCCATATGTTAAGACTGGATGTACATAACATTTAAGAACTCTTTTTCTTGTTTCTATTGTCAAAAATGGATTGCATAGTATCTTCCTATTTTTTCTGGAAAGCTGCTTTTGCCTGAGCCATTCTGCATCTCACTTCTTTTGTACACCTTCCGTCTGAAGTTAACAAAGTTCTCAAATATTTAAATTCATTTACCTGTTTTAATATTGTTCCACTTGTCTTTATTCTGCACTGAAGTGATGTCTTTTTCTTTGTTGTTACCAATACTTCTGTATTTTTGCTATTAAGGCGGAGTCCTTTATTTTTGCTTTCTTTCACTATAATGTCCAACATTTCTTGTAACTCATTTTTACTCTTAGCGATTAATATTAATACATTACAGGCTTATAACAGAAAACATACTAATAAATTACAGGGTGATAACAGAAAATGCGCTAACAAATTCAAATTAAAGGAAGACATCAAGTGGAAAACACGCTTACTATTAAATTGCAGTGATGTTATTTTCTACAAAATTGAGAGAAGTTACTGCGAGCTGAAATATGTGAACAGACAAGATTAAAAACGTTAGATGGCAGGTTACAGATAACGAATTGTTTTCCAGATATAAATATTGGTGTTTGTGATAACTCTACCATATTCAACTATCAACTGAATCATCGTCATCATTATTTAGTGCCGTCTCCGCATCGAAGGTTGGCTACCATAGAGCGCATTCCTCTTTCTCTCTCTCTCTCTCTCTTGCTTTGAAGATGCAGGTAGTCATAGGCTGTCTTGTCCATCATTTGATGTTACTCGTCCATGTTAGACTTGGTCTGTCTTTGCCTTACGTGTACTTTCGCTTACTTCTAGTAGGCTGTTGTGTCCATTAACATGCCCCAACAGACTCATTCGTCTTGTTTGAATTGTGTTTAGTAGTTCTAATTTCATTTTTAGTTGATTTAAGACTTCATCGTTTGTTTTCTTTTCTTTCCATCAAATTCTTCATATTCTCCTAAACGTCAACATTTCAAATTATTGAATTGTAGTTCTGTTTTTTTTTTGGTCTAATGTCCATATTTCTGCACCATATATGAATGTTAAGAAGATGTACCATTTTGCAATTCTTAGGTTTAGCTCTGGTGTTGTTTTTCTTTTTCTGTTAGTATATTTTTCGTGACATGAAATTACGTTTTGCCTTTTCTATGATTTTGTTTAGTTCAGTTTTAATTTTTCCATCACTGGTTATAGTATGTCTAATGTAGTTGTAAATTTTGAACTGTCTATTCCTTTAACTTTGAGATCCACTTGCAAGTTTTGAGAATTTTCTTTGCTTACGATGATATTCTTAGTATTTTTTATATGTATGTTATCCATTTATTTTTTGCTTGTCATGATTATTTCTTTAAGTAACTGTTGTAAATCTTTGTGATTTTCTGGTAGTAATACAGTATCATCAGCACATCTTAGGTTATTGATTATTTTTTCATTAATGTTTAGACCTGGTATCTCTGTGATGTTTTTTTAAAGATTTGCTCAGTGTATATATTTAACAAACTTGGTGATAGGATACATCCTTGTCTTACTCTTCTTTTTATATTAATGGGTGTAGTTCTCTTTATTATACGTTATTATTGATGTTTTCTTCCATATAAATTGCATATTAGTCGAATGTATATGCCATCTAGATGTGTATCTACTGAATAGCATTAACACTTATATTAAAATGTTGTTCACATATATATTTATATTATTTAACACATTTTAAAGTGTTTTCCCCATTGTTTGCAATTATCATTATATATTATCTGCAACTGAAAATTGAATTAATAAAACACACGGATTATTTATTTTAGAAAACAACATATTATGGTTTGTAAGTATCTTCTTGAATAATTTCTGTTTTAGAATACTGTAGGACAGTTCAGCCATAGCTTTACAACAATCATGTCTTCACAAATGATGCTGCTGTTGGCTTTCTTCTTCTGCTCAATGGCGATCCCGAAGACCAAAGCCATATGTAAGAAAATACACTATTTGTAAATAAAGAAAACCATATGACCTCGAACACGTCGATTGATAGCTTGAGCAGTTTGTTGATATCTAAAGACAGAGAACAAACGGTGAAATCAGAAAATCCGCAGTTGTTAATACACAATAAAGCCTGCGGTCTGGGAAGACACAGCTGCAGACCTTGGTCTCTGGAAACACAATCTAAAGGTTCACCTCCGACAAGAAGCAGACAGATTCATAGAGAAAGAGAATACACGACGAAAGAAAATAAAATAAAAGAACAAATAACAATTCTAGAGGCGCTGGAAAATCCATAGTCAACTATGACTGACGGAGGCTACTATACTATAATACACACATACAAATGAGAGAAAACATTGAAATGGACAAAATGTTGGTTTTGTAAACGAACGATTCCAGACGCAGTGTCAGATGTACCAATAAACTATACAAAATTTAAACATCAATTCATGCCAGACAACACAGAACAGCTCTTTAAAATGATGGAAAGAGAAGCGAAAAAAATGGTGGTCGGGATTTACAAAGAGTCTAGTTAAAATATGTATATGTAATCTAGCTGGTAGGATTTAAATAGTCCAAATAAACCAGTGACAAATTGGAAGTAGAAATAAATCAAGTGCACGTTAATAGGGATATTGTTTTCGAAAAAAAACCGATGACGAGATATGAACTAGTTTTACACTGCAGGATTTATTGGGGAGGCGATTTGTGCGCTAACGGAGAGTTGTTCAATGCTGCTAATCCGACGACTAACAGCAAACTCATTCCACTGCTGAAGTGGTCTGTAAAATGATAATCAAAGATGTTTTAGATGCTTGGCCCCAACCACAGTGACTAGTAATGGCAGTAACACTGAACATAAGTCAAGATTCTCTTCACGCCTTGACAGGTGTCTGATGAATATGGTGCTAGTGACTATAATCACGAAACATTTTTTAATGACGTGGTCGGTATCACGCCAGGCCTTCGTTACTTCCCAGAAAAAAATAAATTATGTAGTTCCCACTTTTAGAGGCTGGGTGATCCCCAGAGCCTTTCAGGTTTGGAAAAAATTATCCGCCACTTGTGGATCAGGCACTAATACATGGAGAAATAGAAGACATTTAAAATCATTTAAATAAAATCAACAGCACAGCACAAAATACAACATGAAAATCAACATTAACAAAACAGACGTCATTAATGTCGCAAAAGAGAAATAGAACATATACTATATATATATATAGTAACTATATATACGGCAGACAACTAAAACAAGTAGAAAAATTCAAATATTTCCCAAATAGCAGAGATAGACTCAAGATGCATCGAAGTTTGTCAAATCATTGGACAGCTATCACCATTATTTTCCAACAAGGAAATAACTCTAGAGGCAAAACAGGCACTTTATAATATAATCTTCACCCCAATGTTGTGCTACCAATGCCAGACCTGGACCATCGATGCACGAACAATAAGAAAAATAACCTCTACAGAGATGAAATGTGTTAGACTAATGACAAGAAACAGCCTGAGGGACAAGATCAGAAATGAAGAACTGAGAAGAAAACTAGGAATAACCCCCGCCATAGAATATATATAAAGAAACAGCAGATAAAATGGTTTGGCCGTGTGAAAAGACAGAAAGATCAAAACACAACACAACGAGCCCTCAGTAAACGTTGCGAGAACACCAGACCCAGAGACGGAGCACGAAAAATATGGATCGATGGAATATTAGAAGCACTAGTAAACATAACAGCAGCAGAGGCGAACAGAAGAACAAAAGACCCCAAATTATAGCTCCCCTCGACGCTGAAAAGCAAATGATGAATCAAAGAAAAAAAGATGTACAACAGCGAAGAAGCGAACTAGCACCCTCACGTCTACATGTTGTAACGTAGAAGAAGGAAATCAAAACTTTGCTCCATAGCCCGCTTTACGTTATGCATGATTTATTGTAACATGAACGGTCAAGTATAATTTATGAGGCCTGACTAACATCATGATTAAAATATGTACTTTTTCTTCTTTCGCTTCTTTACCTCCTAATTTGCATTTTAGCGTTGAGAGAGATAAAGAGATAGAAAGAGTGAGAGAGAGAGAGACAGACAGACAGAGAGCGAGAGAAAGATCCCCGTCACGCCAAGTGGCGTATAAGGAATATGGTGCTAGTGACCATACATTTTACAGACCTTCGGCCCATGATTTTTGGGGTAATGTGGTCGGTATTACGCCCGTTCTGTTTACTTTCCTAGAAAAAAAGCAGGTACCCATTTAAGGCTGGGTGAACCTGGAAGACGTCGATCATAATATTTTAGCGTTCAGGTGAAATATAATTTGCGGTCCTTTGCTTTTCTTTTGGTAAATTTTATGTTTTCTTGTATTTCTAATATTTTATATTTTCCTTGTCGGCCTTTTAGGGTGTCCGGTTAGCGCAATCGATAGGCGGTTGGCTTACCACGGCAACAGCCGGGGTTCGTACCCTGGCGAGGACACCTGGGTTTTACTAATTCCCTAAAAATTAGTGGGAGCCGCGATAGCTCAGTGGTTAGTGAACTGGACTACTACGGACAAGGGGTAGGGTTCGATCCCAACCGACGGCTCCGGGTTCACCCAGCCTTAAATGGGTACCGGATTTTTTCTGGGAAAGTAAAGCAGCACGGGCGTAATACCGACCACATTACCCCAAAAATCATGTGCTGAAGGTCTGTAAAATATAGGGTCACTAACACCATATTTCCCTATACGCCACTTGGCGTGACGGGGGTACTTTACTTTACTTTACTTGTCGGCCTTTTGGTTTCGTTTTCTAGCTTCTTTTATTGAGATTTCGATGTTTTGTGTTTTGATATTTCTGCCTTATCACATGACCAAATCATTGCAATTAAACATATTTTTGTTGTTGTTGCTTCCTTATGTACTCTACGTCGGGAATTATGTATTGCTTTATTCTAAGTTACTCTCATATGGTTTACTCTCATATGGTTTACTCTCATATGGTTTACTCTCAAAAAGTTTACTCTCATATGGTTTACTCTCAAATAGTTTACTCTCATAAGGTTTACTCTCAAATAGTTTACTCTCATATGGTTTACTCTCATATGGTTTACTCTCAAATAGTTTACTCTCATATGGTTTACTCTCATATGGTTTACTCTCATATGATTTACTCTCAAATAGTTTACTCTCATATGGTTTACTCTCATATGGTTTACTCTCAAATAGTTTACTCTCATATGGTTTACTCTCAAATAGTTTACTCTCATAAGGTTTACTCTCAAATAGTTTACTCTCATATGGTTTACTCTCAAATAGTTTACTCTCAAATAGTTTACTCTCATATGGTTTACTCTCAAATAGTTTACTCTCATATGGTTTACTCTCAAATAGTTTACTCTCATATGGTTTACTCTCAAATTGTTTACTCTCATATGGTTTACTCTCATATGGTTTACTCTCATATGGTTTACTCTCAAATAGTTTACTCTCATATGGTTTACTCTCATATGGTTTACTATCATATGGTTTCCTCTCATATGGTTTACTCTCAAATAGTTTACTCTCAAATAGTTTACTCTCATATGGTTTACTCTCAAATAGTTTACTCTCATATGGTTTACTCTCATATGGTTTACTCTCAAATATTTTACTCTCATTCGTCGTACACATTTTATCTGGGTAGTTGTCATTTTTCGTATGATGCATGGAATTAAGGCTGAACATCCTTTATATACACAAGCATCATATACAAGAACGTACATAATATAATACGTATGCGTAACATAACAAATCAGAGAAAATAAAGAGTAATTTGGGCGGATAATTTGGCGGTAATGACGGATATTTGAAACTAATTAATGTTTATATTCAGTTTTACCAAAACGTGTTCTGGACTTTGTGTCTGTGTATAACGGTGACTACACTAACAAGTGGAATATAAACGCTGCAGACTTTCGCTATATTAAAGCACATATACAACCAGTGATTGTATCTGCAATACAAGAGGTATATTTTGCGCTTGTTATAAACACTATTTAATATATGTAATTGAGTACATTATGTAATATGTACACTTATTTTACATAGAAAAAATTAAGGGTTCCATTCACAATTATGACACCATGGAAATATTGATTTAGTGCCCATATTGGTGTTCATGACTAACAGACCATTCAATGAATAGAATGGACAGTACCAAGCTTTCACACATGCTAAAAAATAAAATGTACACACGGATCGAGCAAATATTCTTAGTTTTCCAGATCATTAACTTCACCGCTACTGCTAGATAATGTGTGACGTATGAATAGTCTGTCAAACTGAATTACTACTAGAGAAAGTGGGTGAAGTATGAATAGTCTGTCAAACTGAGCTTCTACTAGAAAAAGTGGGTGACGTATGAATAGTCTGTCAATCTGAGCTTCTACTAGAGAAAGTGGGTAACGTATGAATAGTCTGTCAAACTGAATTACTACTAGAGAAAGTGGGTGAAGTATGAATAGTCTGTCAAACTGAGCTTCTACAAGAAAAATTGGGTGACGTATAAATAGTCTGTCAAACTGAGCTGCTACTAGAGAAAGTGGGCGACGTATGAATAGTCTGTCAAACTGAGCTGCTACTAGAGAAAGTGGGCGAAGTATGAATAGTCTGTCAAACTGAGCTGCTACTAGAGAAAGTGGGCGAAGTATGAATAGTCTATCAAACTGAGCTGCTACTAAAGAAAGTGGGCGACGTATGAATAGTCTGTCAAACTGAGCTGCTACTAGAGAAAGTGGGCGAAGTATGAATAGTCTGTCAAACTGAGCTGCTACTAGAGAAAGTGGGCGACGTATGAATAGTCTGTCAAACTGAGCTGCTACTAGAGAAAGTGGGCGAAGTATGAATAGTCTGTCAAACTGAGCTGCTACTAGAGAAAGTGGGCGAAGTATGAATAGTCTGTCAAACTGAGCTGCTACTAGAGAAAGTGGGCGAAGTATGAATAGTCTGTCAAACTGAGCTGCTACTAGAGAAAGTGGGCGACGTATGAATAGTCTGTCAAACTGAGCTGCTACTAGAGAAAGTGGGCGAAGTATGAATAGTCTGTCAAACTGAGCTGCTACTAGAGAAAGTGTGTAACGTATGAATAGTCTGTCGAACTGAGGTGCTACTAGAGAAATTTGGAGACGTATCAATAATATGTTATTTTGACCTTGTACTAGAGAATGCGGGTGACCGTACCAATAAATTGGTCTACTCCAAGTGAGTAGAGTGTGGATTTGAAACGCGGTAGGGTCAATTTAATTTTCAATATCAGGTTTGGAATAACTCACTTCCAAACCTAATGACGACTGTACAGGGCATACAACCAACCAGTGTCCTTCAAATAGGGAATCGTATGGAAGATGCCGACACATTCCATAGATTTCTAAATATCTTAACGTCACTAATTAAAAAAAAAAATAATAATGATTCAATTTACCTTCTTTGTGATGGGACTGACAAAAGTGTCATCAACCTGAACATGTTTATGTGCTTTGGAGACCAACAATAAGGAAAAATGTCACCACATTGCACCGCTCGTTGTTGATTTTCGCAGAAAATCCCTGTCTGGCCCAGCCATTTTACTCTCAATTCCCAATGTTCTCCACTAATTGTCCTTGAAATGGCCCTCTTTTGCCGTTCCTTCAGATTTCACTAAGTTGCAGTTAATATTATTATTTTGTTATCTTTTTGCCTGAGAGTATACATTCTCATACACTATATTCTGCCAGTTTAAATACAAATAACAGTAGACCTAATAAAGCATCAGTTTCATGGTTCTCCCTTAACAATCATATCGTTAATACGACCACACCGGTAGTACGAATGGAAGCTGATGAGGTGACCAGGGACAAGTTGATGACATACCTCAGAGTTAAGTTTGATCGCAGCCTGTGTTTTCGGGATCACGTCGTGATAACGCCATGTGATAACAAAATCCCAAAGAATTAGCCGCCTTGAAGGTCATGGCAGCGGCCAACATCGAGCAGAGGCTACTTACTCTTCTGTTCCAGGTATTAGACCACACATAATCGAGTATGGCATGGCAATTCTTACTGTCAGTACGACTCAAATTGATAGGCTGGAGAAAATACACAATGAAGCCATGCGCATTATCTTGGAAGGTACACGGGAAACTCCCTGTGTAACAATGAGGTATCTTCTTGACTGTCCAACCATGGATGACAGAATCAAGATCTGGAGAGCACGGGCATACCTGAAGATTAGATACAGAGCATTCATTGCACCACGTGCTCAAAACAGGGAAAGATGCCAGGCTAAAAAGAGTTAAATCATGGGTGGACCGAGCAGAAGATGTCATCAAATAGGTCTGTGGGCTTACCAACATCAACTTTGGCGAGGAGTGGATACCGGTGCCTACGTCATTCAAGGGGACTCTCTCGTGTATTGTCACAATCGACAGGAAAAGTAGGGAACAGAACCCGGTCGTGGTTAATGCCGAGGTTAACGGTCTCATATGCGATAACACCGATGAGAAAGATGCAGTCATCTATACAGACGGATTTGTAATACGACACCAAAGAAGTGCATGGGCATTTACAGCACGCTCGGCGGTCGACATTGTCAAAGACGACAGTGGTACATACGTCATGACCCCGAGTAGAATGACGATGGAGGTGATGGCAGTGACCAAGTCATTCCAATGGAATGGTGAACCCGGAATCGGTCGGTTGGGATCGAATCCAAACTCTTGTCGTTTGTAGTTCAGTTCACTAACCACTGAGCTATCGCGGCTCCCCAAATGTTCATACCCATGTATAATATTTTTGTATATGCTTTTTGACGCCACTTTGAACTTTGGAAAGTAACAATTTTCTTCTGTACAATTAAAATGCTTATACGCATCATCTTACACATGAGAATCTTTATTCGCTCAATTATAGACATATAGCACAGGGGTATTATACTCCAAAACTAATAAAATGTTTTAAATATTTGGATAGACATAACTTAGAACACAGTGACATGTGACATGTGTTATAAAAACATTTATCGGCATTTGTGGAAAAGTGTAACATGAAATGTAAAATTTGTGTCTATGAAAAAAAAACAGGACAAAAAATAAAGAGGGCAAATCTGAAACAAGTGCAACGCATCAAATGCTTGAGTACAATAATAACATCAACATCAGATGGAAGATGCAACACAAAAATAACAAGCAGAATAGCTAAAGCCAACATAGCATTTTAAAAAATAAAAAATATCTCATGCAACAAATCCATGTCAATAGAAGTGAGAAAGAGAGTTCATTGGTGCTACATAGAAAAAATTCTGACCTATTTAAGCGAATCATAGACAGTAGACAAACAAATGAAAAGAGGATTATAGACCACAGAGAATGGAATGCTCAGAAGAATGCTGAAAGTTCCCTGTACAGCTCATAAGGTAAATGAAGAAATTCTCAAAAAGGCCAACACAAAAAGGTATCTCCTAAAAACATCAGAACATGAGAAGAAGAATGTTGGAATATTTGGTTACAACGGGGAAAATAAAAAGAAAGAGAGATCACGGACAAGAAAGAGATAAAATACTGAACAACTTAGTGTCATGGCATGGAAAACAGTCAACAAACGAACTGATACGATGCACTGTGGATAGAAGATTATGGAAAGATATGATCGCCAACGCCAACCGGTATGGCACATTGATAATGATGAAAAAAGAACGATAGTTCAACTGATTCTTCACTTGTTGTTCTGTGCTGACTTCGATTTCAACATGTTTCTTCTAGTGTGTGGGTGTGTCACACGACCCATGAAGGAGTGGTAGAGAAAGGGAGAGAGAGAGAGAGAGAGAGAGAGAGAGAGAGAGAGTGAAAAGAGAGAAGGGGATAAAAAAAAGAGAAACATTATTATACAGTTTAACAGCATGGGACGGGAGGTGTTCTGCAGCGTAACTGATCAGAAGCACTGTTAATAGTGTTAGATGGTCAGACATTATTATCACGCTTCCAGGTATGGCACTTAATGATGGTGAAGGAAAGTGTTTTCATTCAAGTAATTATTATAAGAAGATGTCTTCCAGAAAACTATAATCTGGTGCATAATAATCTAAAATAGAGCAATCATATGCACAGTCCTCGTAGGAGAAATACGTTCTTATTTTTCTTCTTCCTTTCAGATCCAGGTGGTGCATAGGTCATCAAGAAACACTTTCAGCTGCTCTCTATGGATCATAGGTCATCAAGAAACAATTTCAGCTCTCTATGGAGCATAGGACATCAAGAAACACTTTGATCTCCCTATGGAGCATAGGTCATCAAGAAACACTTTGATCTCCCTATGGAGCATAGGTCATCAAGAAACACTTTCAGCTCTCTATGGAGCATAGGTCATCAAGAAACACTTTCAGCTCCCTATGGAGCATAGGACATCAAGAAACACTTTGATCTCCCTATGGAGCATAGGTCATCAAGAAACACTTTCAGCTCTATATGGAGCATAGGTCATCAAGAAACACGTGCAGCTCTCTGTGGAGCATAGGTCATCAAGAAACACTTTCAGCTCTCTATGGAGCATAGGTCATCAAGAAACACTTTCAGCTCTCTATGGAGCATAGGTCATCAAGAAACACTTTCAGCTCTCTATGGTGCATAGATCATCAAGAAACACTTTCCAAGCCGTTATGTTTCTTGCTATTCATTTCAGATTTTACATGTCTTCCTCATCATTCTCGTCTCTGCTTCCACCTGTCTTCTCCAAGAATATTTTGGTCTTCCTCTTTTATTGTATAATACTCTCTTTTGGCTAACACAGATTGTGTCCTATCCAGCGCAGTCGTCCTAGCTGTATCTCTTTGTCCATTGGTATTTTACTGGTAAAAAAGTAAAGTACCCCCGTCACGCCAAGTGGCGTAAAGGAAATATGGTGTTAGAGACCATAAATTTTACAGACCTTCGGCACATGATTTTTGGGTAATGTGGTCGGTATTACGCCCGTGCCGCTTTACTTTCGCATAAAAAATCCTGTACCCATTAAAGGCTTATTGAACCCGGAGCCGTCGGTTGGGATCGAACCCTACCTGGTAACTTTCCATAATTCTACGTTAGTAATTTTGTTCTTCAATGTCCATCCTTTTATTCTGCGCAAGCATCCATTAATGATGGTTTGTGTCTTCGTGCTTGTCATTTTTGTTGTTATCCATGTTTCACAGCCATATAGTAGAACAAATTTAACATTTGATCTAAACATTTATATTTTTTTATTTAACCTTATTACTTGGGATTTTTTT
Organism: Megaustenia siamemsis; assembly: GCA_032433765.1. Lineage (NCBI taxonomy): Eukaryota > Metazoa > Mollusca > Gastropoda > Stylommatophora > Ariophantidae > Megaustenia > Megaustenia siamemsis. Next base: position 19,206,895 of record JAVIAB010000059.1, on the reverse strand, counting down.
TACTTGTCCATGTTTGTGCAATTTTTACGGCTTATGTTTGTTTTACAGTACGTGATAGCCAGTCCCATGCCCAACCCTCCTTAGTCGTCTCTAACGAATATGCCTGGCAGAGAACAACACTGCAATTCTTTACTCAGCTTTCGAGTCCCGGTAGCGCAGGCGCGATATATTACCTTGAGATAAATGAAATCCAAGCCTTTGGTAGACTTAGCAAATCAACAGACAATTAGCATACTGCTCATTGTGGTCAATAAACAAGAAATCGATCTACTAATCCACTGTATGCCTATGTGCACCTTAAGTCATTTGTTGAGAACGACACACATGTCTGTGAAGTGGAACACCATGCAGCGCAACCCCACTATTAAGCATGAGATGACAAAATGAAATGATAACATTCATATTTGTTTTTTTTCTACAGAACGCTATGATCGTTTATGTACAACTAATAAACGAAGAAGTCGCTCTTGCATTTGTCGGAAATGTCCGGGCACACCTTCAGGCCAATACTATTTCGATCACTCCCTATACGTTTCCTATCAACATTATTAACACGTTGGTATTTATCTGTGCATGTGTAGTACCATTCATTTACTAATCATTTTGCTCTTAGATTGTGATCGCTTGTGTTATTCAAAAACGACAAAATATTGTGTAATGAAATTGTTAAACCATTTGATGGATTAATGATCGTAAGTTGATTTAACATTGAACGGAACGAGGTTGTCCAATACTGTCATCAGCAAATAGAATGATTAAAGAACAGCGGTGCCTATTTGTCTGTCCGTTTGAATGCTTCTTGTTCTGCTGCTGTGTTGCATTCCTTAGTGAGCTTAGTCTGCTATGAGTCACTGATGTGTTTGCACTATTGTTTTCTCCTCGTAATTAACCATCTTCTCTACTCTCAATAGACTACACTTTAGCCTGTTGTTCATATTCTTTATTCAATGACATTATGGGCCTGTCTTGCACGACAGATAATTCATTTCAAGTAGCTGTCACGTGATGGAAGCTCCAGCAGGGAGGACACGCTAGATGATGATAAAGTTGATAAAGATGATGATGTTCTTCCATCTTCCGTACATCTTGTCTCGTTCTCTACACATGAATTACATGGTGTGAAATTAGAAAGAAAGAAAGTGTTCTTATACGAGCAAAAATCATGTTCCTGCACATTATACTTCAATACTACTTGTATTACAAGGGTGAACATAAATATAACATATATAACACACTAAATACTATACGGGGCAAGCAGCAGATAATTGTCAATTTCTAGATCTGTGTTTGACTTTGGTGTTTAACATTTCTTTTGATTTAGAATAGTATTTGCCAATCGTGTTAATCAAAGTATCGTGTTTGTTGTGTACTTGATGAAGGTTTTTGTCGAAACGTTGGTGTTTATCGTGTCACTCTACTCATTTAGCTGCTAGATTCAATGTTATGTTTATTTTACATGGTTATATAACAACCTGTTCTGTGATGACACTTCTCACTTCTTGTTTATTTTACATGATTATATAACAGCCTGTTCTGTGATGACACTTCTCACTTCTTGTTTATTTTACATGATTATATAACATCTTGTACTGCGATGACACTTATCTCTTCCTCTTCTTTTTTACATGATTATATAACAACTTGTACTGCGATGACACTTCTCACTTCCTCTTCATTTTTACATGATTATATAGCAGCTTGTTCTGGTGATGTCACTTCTCACTTCTTGTTTATTTTACATGATCATATAACAACTTGTTCTAGTGATGACACTTCACACTACTTGTTTATTTTACATGATTATATAACAACCTGTTCTACGATGACACTTCTTGTTTATTTTATATGATTATATAACAACCTGTTCTGTGATGACACTTCTCACTTCTTGTTTATTTTATATGATTATATAACAACTTGTACTGCGATGACACTTATCACTTCCTCTTCTTTTTTACATGATTATATAACAACTTGTACTAGTGATGACACTTCACACTTCTTGTTTATTTTACATGATTATATAACAACTTGTTCTAGTGATGGAACTTCACACTTCTTGTTTATTTTACATGATTATATAACAACTTGTCCTAGTGATGGCACTTCTCACTTCTTGTTTTTTTTTACATGATTATATAACAACTTGTTCTAGTGATGACACATCTCATTTCTTGTTAATTTTACATGATTACATAACAACTTGTTCTAGAGATGACACTCCTCATTTCTTGTATTTTTACACGATTACATAACAACTTGTCCTAGTGATGACACTTCTCACTTCTTGTTTATTTTACATGATTATATAACAACTTGTTCTAGTGATGGCACTTCTCACTTCTTGTTTATTTTATATGATTATATAACAACTTGTACCGCGATGACACTTATCACTTCCTCTTCTTTTTTACATGATTATATAACAACTTGTACTAGTGATGACACTTCACACTTCTTGTTTATTTTACATAATTATACAACAACTTGTTCTAGTGATGACACTTCACACTTCTTGTTTATTTTACATGATTATATAACAACTTATTCTAGTGATGACACTTCACACTTCTTGTTTATTTTACATTATTATATAACAACTTGTGCTAGTGATGACACTTCTCACTTCTTGTTTATTTTACATGATTATATAACAACCTGTTTCTGCGATGACACTTCTCTCTTTTTTCTCCTCTGGTGATCCGCAGTTGCTTTTTCTTAGATGACCAAGGTCCACTTATCATCTATAAAAAGTAAATACTTTTGCTATTGATTGATTATGCACTGGGCCACTGGCGCAGAACACAGTGCAACGTTTTTAACGGGTGTTCAATCAGAGTGGATCTGGCAGACTCTAATTGTGATGTTCTGTTTGTAACACACCTAACCTGACAGCTGAGTTCATGTGAGGAGCTGGAATCCTACTCTGATTGGGTCCTGATCGCAGAGAGAGAGAGATACTCAGTTAGTGAGATTTACATCTTCAGAAATTTTTTTTACTAAAACTTAGTTAATCCAACGCTCTGAACTGTTTATTGTAAGCTTAAATGCTCGATCATGAGTCGCATGTTTTGCTTGTCATGAAAAAACCATCCTTTAGTTGTGATATCAGTCTGTCTTTTATCACGCCTTTCATCATCATCTTCGAGTGCCGTCTCCGCAACGAAGGTTGGCTACCATGGTGCTCCATTCTGCTCTGTCTATTGCTTTGATGGTGCAGGTTGTCATAGGCTGGTTTGTCCATCTTTTAATGTTACTCGTTAGTCCTTGTCTGTTTCTGCCTCTTGTACCTTGTATTTTCCCCTCCAGGATCAAGGCTTTAATGTTACTGGTTACAAATGTAACACAAAGCGGCAGATCGCATGTAAAGTAGCTATAAACTGCCATCTGCGTGAACGTCGAAACTTCAGCAACTGCCGAAGCATCATTTTTTCAGACACTTTAAATATTTTGTTTATGTTGTCTTCTGTTAAACACGTTTATGTATTTCATACTTTTGAAGCATGCTTTCATTGGTTTGTGTTGTTCTGAACACTTTTCTATGACGAACCTCATACAGAAGACACATTGTCTTGTCTCATTTTGCACAAATTCTATGGTTAACTTTTCCCCCTTATTTTATAGTTTATGTTTGACATGCATCACCTGTTGTTAATCGCAATTACCTGCAATATCAATTTTCATTATGGAAAAAATAAATTGACTTTATATAACTTATATAGAAAATATTATGAGTCATACACTTTATTTCTGTATGCATCCTTCTTATATATTTATTTTTACTTGATATTCCTTCTTTTTGAATACGTATTTCATTAAACCAATTTTTGTTTAATGCCAGACCTGGACTCTCGATGCAAGAACAATAAGAAAATAACCTCTACAGAGATGAAATGTGCTAGACGAATGACAGGAACCAGTCTGAGAGATGAAATCAGAAATTAAAACTGAGAAAAAAGCTAGGAATAGCCCCCACCATAGAATATATAAAGAAACAACATATAACACAGTTTGGCCACGTGACAAGGAAAAGACAATATATGGCCCTTTTCGTCTTGTCAGACGGTCTAGTAGAGGCTGTTGTGTATTTTTTTGAGGTTTTGTTTTTTTTCGAACAGCCTCTCTCGTGGCTAATTCTACCAATGTTTGACAAACACACGCGGCCACATAATAAACAAGTCAGATCCATTGGTCCACAGGGTTTTCCATCCTATTTCATGAGTCTTTTCTCTTCTAAGTTTTGCCTTAGCACAGTCTCAAATGATATTATACCGTTCCTTATGCATGCTCTCCATGATGTGCGCTCACTTGCCAGATGTTCCCAGTCCTATTTACATATGGAAAAGTCATTCAGAGATGATTTACATATATCTCTATATCGTAGTTTAGGTCTGTCGATTTGCCTTTTTTCCGAGTGTTAGTTCGCTATATAATATTAGGCTGGGGATGCAAAGGCAGACAGATCAAAACATAACACATCGAGCCTTCAGCAAACCTTGTTAGAATACCAGACTCAATGGTAGACCACGAAAAAGATGGATGGATGAAATATTAGAAACACTAGGAAACATAACCGCAGCAGAGGCAAACAGAAGAGCAAAAGACCGCAAATTATATCTCACCTCGGCGCTGAAAGGCAAATGATGAGGAAAAGAAGAAGTTTATTTGTTTTATCTGTATGCACATTCTGCCTATTTCGTCATCTATGCTAGTATTTTGACTTGTGTGTTTTAATTCTTCTTCTTCATAAATGAACATGACAAACTAGTAATCCCTCAGATACCAGCTTCTGGCAGAATCAACAGAACAAAATAATAATCTACAACATTGTGTCCCAAAGAGCCAGAATGTATGGGATTCAATTGGGTTTATTAAATGTATACGAGTCAACCATTGCGCTTTCTGTTTGTGTTTCATTCATCGCAAAGCTAAAAGCACTGTGCCAGTTGAAGTCGTTTGCCTTTTCCATTTTCTTATATTTAACGTAAATGCTCATTACTTGACCAGGACAGATTTAAGCACACTACCTGACCAACTTAGCCGCTTGGCAATCAGCGATTTTCATCAACAAAGTCAATGTGTCGGTGTTTTTAAACTCATCAACCCAGGGGTGTACCACGGCTACTGGCCAGACTGCCTAAACCCGGTTCCAGGTGTAAGTATTTGTGTTCAACTGTCGGATTACATATCTACCTACCTACCTAACTACCTACCTACCTATCTATCTATGTGTCTATCTATCTATATATTTATCTATATATATATATCTATCTACTGTCCTTTCGAGCCGAAGTCGGCACATAGGGCAGAATCACAATCTCAAAAACAGAAACCTTGCGTGCCATAATGACACATATTGAAGAGATCACTGCTTCTTAAATCTATGGCTCTGTTTCCATAACAATACTTTTTTACAATGACAGCTTGGCAAGCCATCAATCAATCTCCTTAGTCACCTCTTACGACATGCCTTGAAGGTCACAGTGTCATTATTCTTTACTTCCCACATAATGAGGCCCCGATAACATACGGGAAGGTTTACATATAGTCTGGTCTTTTTAAACCATATACAAATTAATGTCAGCGATTTCTCTTTTCCTCTTTACTTTAGGTGTTGGATGGACTTGAGATGGAAGCATTCAATTGTGACTCCCCTCGTCTTTCTACCAGCTCTGTCATATCGTCAGGTTCCAAGGGTGTTACCAAATTCTAGATCTTGCTCTTTATGTAGTCTCGCCAAATGACATTTGATGCTATAGTTTAAATGATTCTTTATGAATCGGTATTAAGTTTTGTTTATGGTTGTGTAGCCGTGACATGTTTACACTCCAAAATCGATTTGTTGTTATATTTTAATCGACTTATACTGTCATAATTAATTTATTTATTTGAGCTGTCATAATTAATTACTGTATTTGAGCTGTCATAATGAATTACTTTATTTGAGCTGTCATAATTAATTACTTTATTTGAGTTGGCATAATTAATTATTTTATTTGAGTTGTCATAATTAATTACTTTATTTGAGATGTCATAATTAATTACTTTATTTGAGCCGTCATAATTAATTACTTTATTTGAGCTGTCATAAATTTAGCCAATTTTATTAGCAGCAGAAGGCCTTAAACTAACACAGGAAGACGAGTTACAAGGATCCGTTAAATCAGACGAAATAGCCTAGGACGGTTGCAAAGGAACACAGCTGTAGAGCTAGCTGGCTTGGAACACAGCTGTAGAGCTGACTGGCTTGGAACACTGCTATAAACACTGTTGTACAGATATCTGGCTGATAACACAGCTGACAGCTGTCTGGCTCTGAACACAACTGTACAGCTGACTGGCTAGGATAACAGCTGTACAACTGACTGGTTAGGAACACATTTGTACAACTACCCTGCTATCAACACAGTTGTACATCTGGCTGGCTAGGAACACTGATATAAACACTGTTGTACAGATATCTGGCTAGGAACACAGCTGACAGCTGTCTGGCTCTGAACACAACTGTACAGCTGACTGGCTAGGATAACAGCTGTACAACTGACTGGTTAGGAACACATGTGTACAACTACCCTGCTATCAACACAGTTGTGCATCTGGTTGGCTAGGAACACGCCGAGAGCACACTTAGTATCAAAATAAATAGCTTGTGGATAATTAAATCCAGTGTTAGTTATTCAGGCCGTGACGACTTTAGGAGAACTAAGTAAATTTAAGCTAAAAGAATTAGACGGAAGACTATATTATGTTTTCAGAACGAACGCTGCGTATGTCAGTAAGTCAGGAAGGACAATTACTGTTAATTAATTAGAGTCAGGAGACTAAAAACACGAGAGTCAAAATAGTCTGCGTATGAAGGTCAACAATTTCGGTGAAAATTTACAGAAAAATATAGCCGAAATATAAAAAAAATAGTATAAATAGATTTTCAGACTGCACAGAAAGATAGATAGCATTTTTCTAAGACAAAATGAATCGTCACTTTCATAAGCAGAGAATGTGGTCAAGGGCCCAGACTCAAGCAGACTAAAACTAAGATCAATACGGACCCAACAACAGAGAAGTAAACATGTAACAGTACTTAAGCAGCATGCTTTATTGTGAACGAGTCGAACTTCACAAATATGTCAATGTTTCTGATATTGTGTTGTATGTGTGTTGAATTGCCCATAGCCTTCATGATGTTCTACAGTTTCTGATGTCGTACTCAGTCGAATAGCTAACTGTAATATAAGAAGCATATATGCAGTTATATGTTGTATCCTGTACACTTCTCAAATATCGGTTTCATGTTAAAGATAAGGTTCAGGATGTCTCAACTTTGTCTGACACCTGCTGAAATACATGACGTTACTGTTCTAGCTTCCGTTTCATCATCTTCATGATCACCTGTAAGAGTATGTTGCTAGCTTGATTTGTTAAGGAAATAGTTATGTCGTTTGTACACAAAATTATATGTCCTTTCTTTTAGATGGCATCGATCTGCTCCAGACAATAATGGTCGTGATAATAACTGTATTGAGATATCAGTATTTCTATTAATTTTAGTTGTAGTTACAACGTCATTAATGCTTATACTTTTTTTTAAACAGGAACATCCAGAGTTCAGCTTAATTGTCACTTGCGACGCCATTCAATATACGCCTCCCTCCGAGGGTGTACAAGAAATGCATATAATGTTCCGGCATGGACCTAAGTAAGACTTGCATGTCAATCGAGATTAACCGTCACAATATATGTCGGTAATAACTTGTAGTGTTGCTGTTGAACTCCTGTGAAGTGTGGGGATAGGCTGTCTCGCCTGTAGCGCTCAGCTTCCTATGTTGGGCATATCTCATAATAAGATGATTGACATCCATGAGTCAAGCCGTCAACAGGAAGTCTCCAGGATCTTCACAATTTGTCTGACATTCGCTTGTTATTCTTGATGTCAAATTTCAGTTTTGGGTTTTCTCTATAATTCACAATTGTCAGTAACTTGTTCTAGAGTTGTAATATCAGGTGATAAGTGAAGGCTGTTATATTTCTAGATGTAGAGTACGATCATATGTGCATCGATTGCTTATTCCTCTCTCTCCCATTACTATCACGTCACTTATGGTTATGGTTATGGAAGGCCTCGGTATCACGGCAAGCAAATTAAAATCCATAATTGCTCAACCGCCCATGCCAGTGGAATCATCCGAATTACTACCTCATCTGCCAAACAAAGAAAGGTAGCTGTAGACCCCATCATAGCAGTCTCAGCACACGCCAAACAACATACAGCGAAACCGCACAGAAAATGAACACAGCCATCGTTCCCTGTCATACGATATCATCATTCATCGTAAACAATTGGAATATCGAAACAATATCAGAACGGATGAATTTCTATCGTCCTTTAATTAACATTTAATCGACTTTTATTGACACGCTTTCGTTGTATGTGACCGTTGTCATTTCTGCAGGTTTTGTTACTTCATGCCGTGCATGTACAGGAGCAGATTTCTGTTCTAGTGATAGGGTTTGATAAAGGTAGCGAATTTGTTTAGTTAGAGACCTTCAACCTTGGAATACTTAGTTACACTTGGCAAAATAAAAGGAAAATGAGATCGCGGACGACAAAGAGAGAAAATACTGGATAGTTTCGTGGCATGGCATGGAAAACAGTCAACAACAGAACTGATACGATGCACGGTAAATAGGAGATTGTGGCAGGACATGATCGCCTACGTCAATCGTTATGGCACATGATGATGATGATGATGATGAGACCTTCAACGGGTTACATTGTTAGTTCGACATTGGATCACTTGGCAGATTGGTTTGCAGTCTCAATGAAACACCACGTTAGCTGCATACAATAATATAAAAGCTTGTTAAAAGTTAATAAAACATGGATGTTATAAGGGGATGTCTTCTCTTTTTTGATTTTACACACTTTTACTGTAATGTGAAGGTATGGCATTTTCTCCATGCTGAAAATGTGTTTGTCCTGTCCCCTCATCCCTGAGATTATACCGCATCTGTTTGTAAAGGCCTCTGTTAACAATACTGATCGGTTTTTGAGAATTTTGTGGTGTGACTCGCCCTAAAAAACTCGTGTGTGTATGTATGTATGTATGTATGTATGTATGTATGTATGTATGTATGTATGTATGTATGTATGTATGTATGTATGTATGTATATATATGTGTGTATGTATGTGTGTATGTATGTATGTATGTATATATGTGTGTATGTATGTATGTGTGTATGTATGTATGCATGTGTGTATATATGTATGTATGTGTGTGTATGTATGCATGCATGTGTGTATGTATGTATGTATGTATGTAGGTATGTATGTGTGTATGTAAGTATGTATGTATGTATGTATGTATGTATGTATGTATGTATGTATGTATGTATTTATGTAGGTATGTATGTATGTATGTATGTATGTATGTATGTATGTATGTATGTAGGAATGTATGTATGTATGTATGTATGTATGTATGTATGTGTGTATGTATGTATGTATGTAGGTATGTATGTATGTATGCATATATGTATGTATTTAGGTATGTATGTATGTATGTATATATGTATGTAGGTATATGTGTATGAATGTATGTATGTCACGGTCAAGAAATATTTTAATGTTCTTGTAATGCTGGTGATGGTATTAACATGGTGTAAGCCAAAATGTATTGCCACCACGTTTTAACACTACACACCACCGTCACCATTTAATGATGAAACGTGAGGTCGGTGTGCTTTAAACTCGGCCACCCGTTCATTCGTGGTTGCCCGGCAGATAATAGCCTGCTGTAGATGTTACAACAGGTGTGCTTTCTTTTAATAAGGCTAACTGAATACTGTTGTTTATCGCCTCACGCTCTCTCGTAGCCATCTCCAGTCGTTCGTAACCAAAATGAAAGAATGGCGGCACAATGTCTTCTCTACCGTTCTCGTGACGATGGTTCAGTTGCCCTGCAAGTGACTCTAGCCTGGGTAGTTACCACTTCTCAGCACGTTTCCTGTGCTCGATTTAAGTACTTTGCGTTGTCTGTGCCCACGACACTTTCCCAATTTCTTAATTCCGCCTGGCGTGACCAACTGACTGCTAGAAACACAACACTGTACGTCGATGAAGTTGCACACAAAATCTTTATTGGTTTCACTCATTGGCCTCTATTTACAAATATTTACACGACCCAAGGTTTTATCTTCCACACGGTCAGGCACACCTCTAGTCGCAAGTCCACCTCGCAACTAATTCCTAGATCTGAACACACTTCTGAATCAATAGTCTCAGGATTAGTGAGTACTGTCCCAAAAATGGACCTTAACTATTCCGTGTTTACAGCACTCTGAAAAAAATTGACAAATAAGCAACAACAAAAGAGTGCTGTAAACATACCTCTTCACGCACTCTTTTCCGAGTGCTGAATGTCTCTTCCTCTGAATTGATTCGCTGATTATCCCCTCAGAAGTTTCCCTCTAGAATAATATTCATTTATTATTATTTGTCTCCTACTCTTCTACCTCCTAGCTCAACTAATTGGGCCAACATCATCAGCCCCTGCGGACTTGCACCCAACGTCCTCGACTCCATGGGCCTCGTCCAAGGTGTGTGATTTCCTTCTCGAGAGCCTCCCATCCCTTTGTGTATCGTTTTTAAATCATCCTATCTTATCCAATGAAATTTGACTTCCTCTCCCTTTCTCCAATCAACTATCTCCACGTCCCTGTTTACTCGCCTGATTATCTCTTCTCTCATCTCCTGAGACTGATGTCCCACGATTCCCATCTCTTTCCTCCCTTTCTCGTGACTTTCCTTATGTTTTCCATTTTCTCTCTCCCCCTACCACTTTCCTACTCTCCCCACTCATTGCAACATGTATGTATGTATGTTTATATGAATGTGTGTGTACGTAGTACGTACGTATGATATATATGTATGTGTGAAGGTATGTATGAAGGTAGGTGTGTATGAATGTATGTGCATACGCATGTAAGTATGTATGTATGTACATGTGTATATATATATATATATATGTATATTTATATGTATTTATGTATGTAAGTATGCATACATGTTTGTATGCATGTTTGTATGAATGTATGTATAAACCTACCTACCTACCCTCCCACATATCTATCTATCTATCTATCTATCTATCTATCTATCTATCTATCTATCTATCTATCTATCTATCTATCTATCTATCTATCTATCTATCTATCTATCTATCTATCTATCTATCTATCTATCTATCTATCTATCTATCTATCTATCTATCTATCTATCTATCTATCTATCTATCTATCTATCTATCTATCTATCTATCTATCTATCTATCTATCTATCTATCTATCTATCTATCTATCTATCTATCTATCTATCTATCTATCTATCTATCTATCTATCTATCTATCTATCTATCTATCTATCTATCTATCTATCTATCTATCTATCTATCTATCTATCTATCTATCTATCCACCCATCTATCTATCGATCGATCTATCTATCTATCTATCTATCGATCGATCTATCTATATATCTATCGATCGATCTGTCTATCTATCTATCTATCTATCTATCTATCTATCTATCTATCTATCTATCTATCTATCTATCTATCTATCTATCTATCTATCTATCTATCTATCTATCTATCTATCTATCTATCTATCTATCTCTATCTATCTATCTATCTATCTATCTATCTATCTATCTATCTATCTATCTATCTATCTATCTATCTATCTATCTATCTATCTATCTATCTATCTATCTATCTATCTATCTATCTATCTATCTATCTATCTATCTATCTATCTATCTATCTATCTATCTATCTATCTATCTATCTATCTATCTGTCTGTCTGTCTGTCTGTCTGTCTGTCTGTCTGTCTGTCTGTCTGTCTGTCTGTCTGTCTGTCTGTCTGTCTGTCTATCTATCTATCTATCTATCTATCTATCTATCTATCTATCTATCTATCTATCTATCTATCTATCTATCTATCTATCTATCTATCTATCTATCTATCTATCTATCTATCTTTTTGAACGAATCTGCTCCCCATTTCATATATTGTCGTGTTCAATGTCTCTTTAACGTCTTGAAACAACCTTTTTCTTGGCGTGCCTCAATTTTTCATTGGAAAATGTGATTGTAGATTGTTTTGTACATATATAAGTATATATATATATATATATATATATATATATATATATATATATTGGTATATATGTGTGCAATCACTTGGTCCTTTTCACAAATCACATTAACATTCAATGTTCATTATTCAGCAAATTTCCAAAACAACTTTCTACCTCAGGTATCAACTACTGCAGGCGCCACCCGACTATTTTTCCCTGTGTGTTGTTTGCTGATCTCAGAAGGAATCAAGTGTACAAGAACATGGAATATACTAACAGTTGCAGCATCATATCACGATGATTAATGTTATCTTCTCGCTTAATTTTATTATTTTATCTAGGACATGTCGAGTATTTTACCCCGCACAATTGTGTGTTTTAGCTTCAAATTAGCAATTTAGTTATAATCCTGACAGTAAAATATTTTGTTTAGAATAAAGAATAAAAAATTACATAGCTTTATTGTCTGGCAGTTACTGGTCTGGTATTACCTATTTAATGACAAAAACTCAATCAATTAAATATACAATCTGAAAGTTCTTCTAACAATGTCCAATGTTTTATACAATAAATACTTTTCTTAATTTTCCATTCATCACCAAATGGAGGGATGGGGCATATATCTTCAATAAATACGTTTAAACTATTTTCTTCAAGTAAATGTTGGCCTTTCCTGACTGGTGATTCTAAAAACGACAATGACGTAAAACTGAAATATAATAATTACAATGTATTAATTCTAAAATAAAAAAAAACAATTATAATTAAATTCAAGGCAATTGAAATATCTGTGATAAATATGTCAGACAATTGTACTTATATTTCGATGTAGTACGATGATCAAACGACATTAAAATGGGTGATTAAACACTTACGAAGGTTTTACATTTTCTTTATTCAGTCGAATAGGAGTTGTGTAACTATTTAGTGTGTTTATATTTCTAGGATTTGATTTTTTAAAATAAATTTTCCTTTTCATACTTGGTTTTCTATGTATAGAAAGTTTTTTTTTTCCTCCATCAATTTTCATAGACATTTTATTGTTCGCGAGTTTGCTATGGCTTCCGGTACATTTGTTCTCATATTCATCCCAGTTCCAAGATGTTTGAATTGAGTTCATGTTCTCTCGACTGCTGCAGGATTTGTTTTAGGGGACTGATTAATTTCAGCTCTCCAATGCAAGTTTATGCATTAAAATCAACTGATGTTCCATTTAGCGGATTTGCACCGGTGCTGCTGAGTCATGCCCATGGCAATATTCCTCTTTTGCAGCTCAAGTGTGAGATTAAGTGAGATAACAGCTTCTCTATAAATGTATGGCCTTAACAAATCAGACAATCAGTGTAAAGAATCAACCAGCCATTCTTTTTAGGGGAAATGGGGTAGGGGTGGGGGCGGGGGCAAAATCATGAGTCAATTAGACTTTGTGATTACGGATAGACGTTTCAAAAGCACACAGTTGCACTGACATGTCGTCATCGTCTCATTTTACAATAGGCTTATGAGTTTATTTGGTTTCTTTACATGTTAATGTTTTCTTCATTTGTTCCATACCCTTCAGACTTTACAGTTATTATTTCAGCTGTTGATGTGTTAATCTATTTGTTTGATTGTCGTGGCTCTCTTCTGATCCACTTTCTTCTCTTCCCCTCTAGTGTCAGTGGTTTCACGTTTTGCAAATAAATAGTTTTGGCTTTTCTTTCTTGAAAACTGTTTCTTTTCCCTTGTGTTAGAAATAAGTTTTTTATTTCCATTTAGAATATGATCGTTAATATTATTATTTGTCCACGGTATTTTCAAGCTAAACACGTAAAATCATATGTTCATGGCGCTTCTTGTCTTTATCCCAATGCTAAAGATTCACGTTCATTAGCTTAACCTAGAAAGTTGCACCAGTTGGGATTTGTATTTATGATTTCTCTCTGCTGCAACCACCCATGGTCTCAGCAGCGAGGCCCGGCTTGAAACGTCAATTATCATGGACGGTAAAAATATGAGTACTTCCGAAGACGGAGTTATTTGCCTGTGCGGCGAGGAACCTCTGTGCACACAGCTGCCAGAGAAAACCGGATTAACACGCACAATTCAGTTCCTAGTATCTAGGGACGTCGTCAGAAGTAAAAATTCTGGTGAATGCAAACGAAAAATAAATAAAACCTTAACACTATTTGTTGCTATCCCTCTTGATGATGGAAAAAAGCTATAAAAACAATGAAAAAGGGAAAAGCAGCAGGACTTGACAGCATACAGATAGAGATGATACAGGCACTAGAAGATTTTGGCATTGAAGTGATTATACCATACAGGATACATACCAAATGAACTAAAAACATCAACTTTCATTGCATTGCTTAAAAAGAATGATTCAGTTGAATGCAGTGACTTTAAAACAATAAGCCTAATGAGCCATGTTACACAAATCTTACTAAAAGTTATAAAAGGAAGGATTCAGAATAAAATCAATACTGAATTAGATGAGCGGCAATTTGGATTTATGAAAAATAGCGGGTCAAAAGAAGCCATATTCGGCATGAGAACATTAATCGAAAATTACACAGAAGTAAACAAACCAATATATGCCTGCTTCATAACTACACCAAAGCTTCTAATAGAGTACAACACAAACAAGTTATAGAATGCCTAAACGAGATACATCTAGATGATATGGACATACGACTAATATGTAATCTATATTGGGAGCAAACAGCAAATATAAAATATAACAAAAATAACTTTACACCCTTTGATATGAAAAGAGGAGTAAGACAGGGATGCATCCTATCACCAAGCTTGTTCAATCTATACACTGGGCAAATCTTTAAAAACATCATATAGATGATATGGCTTCCGTTTACAAATCCGGCCTACAAATTAATGCAAAGATAATCAATAACCTAAGACATGCTGACGATACTGCACTACTAGCAGAAAATCCTAAAAATCTACAATTACTTAATGAAATAAACATGAGAAGTAAAAAAATATGGACTAGATATAAATATCAAAAAGACTAAAACTATGATCATAAACAAAGAAAATACTCCAAAACCACAAGTGGATATCAAGATTGAAGGAGACAGTTCAGAACTACAACTACCTTGGACATACTATAACCAGTGATGGAAAATGTACAACTGAAATAAACAAAAGAATAGGAATGGCAAAAAGTAATTTTAATGTCATGATGAACATACTAACATCAAAATAAATAACACCAGGGCTAAAACTAAGAATAGCAAAATGTTACATCTTCTCAATATTCCTATATGATGCAGACACATGGGCATTAGACTAGAAAACAGAACATAGAATTGAAGCCTTTGAAAATGTGGATATATGAATGAATAAGTAGAATTGGATGGAAGGAAAAGAAAACAAACGACGAAGTCTTAAAACAGCTAAAAAGGAACATTGAACTACTAAGCACAATTCAAACAAGACAAATGCGCTCTTTGGGGCATGTTAAAAGACACAACAGCCTACTAAAAGTAATCCTGGAGGGGAAAATACAAGGTAAATGAGGCAGATGCAGACCAAGACTAACATGGACGAGTAACATCAAAGGATGGACAAATCAGTCTATGACAACCTGCACCATTAAAACAAGAGACAGAGCAGAATGGCGCTCAATGGTATCCAACCTTCGTTGCGGAGACGGCACTCGACGATGCTGATTCCTCTTGACAAAGAAAATTGTTTGCTGTAAAATCTTTTTTGACAAAATGAATATATCTTCAACAACTAAAGTTAATAATTCCCATCTACGTGTCAGTTTATTATTATCGACTATTTAACGCGAAACGTGTTACTTGTTTTGTCTTTTCTTTTTTATTTTTGGGCAAAGGTTGACATTCTGTATCGGGCTGAGGATTATAACGCGTATTTTGTTAAGCTTGCTCAAATGCTTGAGGTTCAGTAGAGATAACTGAGGTGGTAACAGATGCCACCTATTTTTTATTGTGCATTTTATCGAGAATTAAACTAAAGTACTGACCCGGAAACGCGAAGTCAGGCTGCTCTCATTTGTCCTGTAACACAAACAAATAATATAGAATATGTACAATTGTATGAGACATGACGAACTAATTACTATACATTTATTCTGTTATATACATTTAAAGAAATATAAGTAAAGAAACGTATCCTACATATTAGTGGCATAGAATAAGTGCATAGAAGAAGACGATGGCGCTGGATAAGACACACACTGCGAAGCAACTGGAGTATTACACAACAGGTCCTTTTTTGGAATCCCCAAGGGAAAAGACAAAGAGGAAGACCAAACAATTCTTGGAGAAAACAGATAGAAGCAGAGATGAAGATGATGGGGAAGACATGGAATGATCTTAAAAGAACGGAAAGAAACAGAACGACTTGGAAAGTGTTTGTTGAAGACCTATGCTCCACAGGGAGCTGAAAGGTAGAAGAAGTGCAGTGAGATTCGTAAAAGTTATCTTAAAGAAGAGCACTGCTATCTTATTTCTCTTGTCAGTGTGACAGTTCCAGCTTATCAAACTTTGCTCTGGTTGCTGTGAAGTATTTATTTTCCCACCACAGATGAAGTTAAAATGTATCCGTTATCTTCTAATTAATGTAAGCGTGTGATTAAGGTAAAGTCATCATCAACATCAAGTTCCATGCATGTTGGCGTAGGTGATCATGTCTCTTCATAACTTTCTATCTTCACAGTAATTTAACATTTTTCATATTTACCGTCTGCCAAGCTCTCTTATCTTTCTATTTGCTTCCCTCTATCTCGTCGTCCCTCAATTTTCTCCCAGTTTTCACAATATATTCCAGCTGTTATTTTCTTATTACATTACAATAAAAAGACGCGTATAGGGAATATGGTGTTAGTGACCATAATTTTTATAGACCTTCGTCACTTGATTTTTGGGGTAATGTGGTCGGTATTACGCCCGTGCCACTTTACTTCCCAAGAAAATAAAATTCAGTGCCCATTTAAGACGAGGTGATCCCGGGAGTAAAAATGTGAAACTCCAATGATAAGTCAATCTTATTATATGGCTGTGAAACATGGAGATCAACAAAAAGGACAATCATGAAGATACATACTTTTCATTAATGGCTGCTTACACAGAATAAAATGATAAAAATGGCAGGACAAAATCACTAACATAGAATGATGGAAATGTACCAGTCATATACCTATAGGTAAAGAGAAACAGCGAAGACGATGGCGCTGGATAGGACACACACAGCGGAAGTCAACTAAGTGCATTACACAACAGGCACTTTTTTGGACTCCCCAAGAAAGACAAGGAGGAAGACCACGTGATTCTTGGAGAAGACAGATGGAAGCATAGATATCGATGATGGGGAAGACATGGAACGATCTGGAAAGAATGGCAAGAAACAGAATGCCATGGAAAGTGTTTATTGAAGACCTATGCTCCACAGGGAGCTGAAAGGTAGAAGAAGTAGAATAAGTGCAGTGAGATTCGTAAAAGTTATCTTAAAGAAGTTCACTGCTATGTTATTTCTCTTGTCAGTGTGACAGTTCCAGCTTATCAAACTTTGCTCTGGTTGCTGTGAAGTATTTATTTTCCCACCACAGATGAAGTTAAAATGTATCCGTTATCTTCTAATTAATGTAAGCGTGTGATTAAGGTAAAGTCATCATCAACATCAAGTTCCATGCATGTTGGCGTAGGTGATCATGTCTCTTCATAACTTTCTATCTTCACAGTAATTTAACATTTTTCATATTTACCGTCTGCCAAGCTCTCTTATCTTTCTATTTGCTTCCCTCTATCTCGTCGTCCCTCAATTTTCTCCCAGTTTTCACAATATATTCCAGCTGTTATTTTCTTATTACATTACAATAAAAAGACGCGTATAGGGAATATGGTGTTAGTGACCATAATTTTTATAGACCTTCGTCACTTGATTTTTGGGGTAATGTGGTCGGTATTACGCCCGTGCCACTTTACTTCCCAAGAAAATAAAATTCAGTGCCCATTTAAGACGAGGTGATCCCGGGAGTAAAAATGTGAAACTCCAATGATAAGTCAATCTTATTATATGGCTGTGAAACATGGAGATCAACAAAAAGGACAATCATGAAGATACATACTTTTCATTAATGGCTGCTTACACAGAATAAAAGGATAAAAATGGCAGGACAAAATCACTAACATAGAATGATGGAAATGTACCAGTCATATACCAATAGGTAAAGAGAAACAGCGAAGACGATGGCGCTGGATAGGACACACACAGCGGAAGTCAACTAAGTGCATTACACAACAGGCACTTTTTTGGACTCCCCAAGAAAGACAAGGAGGAAGACCAAGGGATTCTTGGAGAAGACAGATGGAAGCATAGATATCGATGATGGGGAAGACATGGAACGATCTGGAAAGAATGGCAAGAAACAGAATGACATGGAAAGTGTTTGTTGAAGACATATACTCCACAGGGAGATGAAAGGTAGAAGAATAAAAAGAAGATGACCCGGAAGCCGTTGATCAGTATCGAACCCGACCTGTTATCCTTTGTAGTCCAGTTCACTAACCACTGAGCTACCCCCTCCTCATTATATGACCATAAAGTGATGATTGCTTCTTCCTAAAATTTGGAAATGAGATCTATTTTTGCTTCTGATTCTTTCAGAACGTTTTCATACCTCTTCTTAGCTGCCCATGGTAATCTCAACCTGTTTCTATAATAAATAGTCTGTACAAAGATTACAATGTTGAATTAACCAAATGAGCAAAATAATCTTTAAAAATCAGTGACAAAGCGAGATTGCAGATACTGATATGGACCATTAGTTCATGATGGGGAGAATGAGCTGTTTTTTTCTGGTCTAGGTAGCAAAAATGGGGTGATGTTTTATTATAGAAATAAACGTGAACACGTTGCAGAACGATACACTGCTTGTATGTTAGCTACCTGTTGTAGGTGATTGAAGGTTATTGTTGCCCTCTGTTATCTACTTGAGACTTTTCTCATGGCATCAGATAATCAGCAAGTATTCTTTCTACCCGATCGGTTAACAGAATTATAAATTAATATCACATAAATAGACTTGCAACATTCTGAACTTGTTTCAGCAAAATTTAACATTTGAATCATGCTCCAGCTATTAGTCAGACATCAGACGTATCATCTTGCTATGTTACTTGGATTGCTTAATAAATGAGTGAGGAAAAGCAGTGATTGGTCAGAACAAATGATGCTTGAATGTAGTCAACTCTAGCAAGATCAACCAAGAGCAGTGATAAACAATTGATGATACACTCAAACAAAACTGATGATTGTAATCGTTAATCTTGAACGATTTTGTAAATATGAATCACGTAAGATAAAAACTTCTGCTCCTTACTCTTCTTTACTCATGTCGGTGCACTGGCCATTCATATGAGATCTGCACGAAAATCCAGTCTGGAGTAAGTAAGGACAACTCAAGCTAGGTATTGTCAGCCTCTTTCATTTCATAATGTGTTGTTCAGCATAATGAACCACCGACCATTAAAACAAAAGAAGAGGTTTAAACACCGAAGTAGTCTAGTAAAAAGGAATAGAGCCCCATCCCGCCAAGTGGCGTTTAAGGAATATGGTGTTAGTGACCATAAACTTTACACACCTTCAGCACATGATTTTTGGGGTAATGTGGTCGGTATTACGCCCGTGACACTTTACTTCCCCAGAAAAAAATCCGGTACCCATTTAAGGTTGGGTGAACCCGGGAACCGTCGGTTGGGATCAAACCCTACTTCTTGTCCTTTGTAGTCCAGTTCACTAACCACTGAGCTATCGCGGCTCTAGTTGCTCTAGTAACATATGCTAATTCACAAGCAACAGAAATAATGCAACAAAGCTTGTCAAATCAATTTACAATAATCAACATTATTATTCAAGAAAGAAATAGCACAAGGGGCAAAACGGGCACTCTACAACACAATCCTGATTCCGACGTGATGTTACCTATGAGCGAACGTTAGAAAAATAACCACTACAAAGGATAAACGTATTAGATGTATGACAGGAAACATCATGGGAGATGAGACTGTGCAATTGTTAAGACGTGAGGCATTCATATAAAGACCTTGAGTATCATCATTATCATGTGTTGACAGTCTTCGCGTTGATGTTTTTCTACCTTGCAGCGCCATTTTCCTGTTACTTGCCTTGATTGTGCATACTTTAATAGGTTCTGATGTCCAATAGTGATGTTCTCAGTTCACTTTGTCTGCCACTGTCTTGTTTACCCGCACTTTCCTCTCCAAATTGTTATGGTTTGTATGTCTCTTTCCATTATTTAAAAATTGCAATTTACCTTTATGTAACTGTTATAAGTATTCATTCTGACCTATGGAAGCGAATCATGGACAATAGTCAAACATATGAAAAGACGATTAGAGGCCACAGAGATGGGATTTCTCAGAAGAATGTTGATAGTTCCCTGGACAGCTAAAAAGACCAATGACGAAGTTCTCAAAAAGGCCAAGACAAAAAGGGAGCTCTTAAAAAACATCAGAAAGAAGCAATCAACATTTTTCGGGCGCATCATGAGAAGAGGAAAGTTGGAATACTTGGTTACAACTGGCAAAATAAAAGGAAGAGAGATCGCGGACGACAAAGAGATAAAATACTGGATAGCTTGGTGCCATGACATGGAAAACAGTCAACAACATAACTGATACGATGCACTGTAGATAGAAGATTGTGGAGGGACATGATCGCCTTCGCCAACCGGTATGGCCTACGATGATGAATAAGTAGTCCCTTTCTAATTTAATCACTTGAGATAATTGATTATATTTTTTGCACTTACACGTCGAATTATTCCTATTTTTTAGATAAAAATCCTCATTATGGGGTTTCGATTTTCTTCTAATGTTCAGTAGATAAAGAACTAGAGATAAGACTCGGTCAAGACGGTTCGAATCCAGTAAAAGGCTCTCGACTCTTTCTATCGGGTCAGTAATTTCTTCGCCGCTTTATTCTTCCCAACTTCCCCGATTTCTGAGCACAGAGATGCGATATCTAGCCCTCTCGGATAATGATAATAAACAGGAGGTCCCGTGCACTCTCTGAGCATGTTAGTTAATCATTAACATAGACAAGTGTTAAAGAGAAGGCCACACTTTTTTTAGTCTGTGAGAAATGTTATGCAATTAAATATCTACAAATGTCCAAATAAGGGTGTCTTAGCGCTGGAAGGCGCAGATGTGTCAGCTTGACGTAAACTAGCGACACAACACATCCACGTCCATTAACAAAGAGTGAACGCTGAAGAGAAATAAATTATTGTACCTTATATTATCATTTAATTGAAGGTGTTATTTCCTTTGATGTGAATATATCTATTAAAGTTGTTTAAATATTGAAAGACTAAAAATAGGATAGATGATATAAAAGGCTAAACTGCTTATTAGATATGGCAATATGGACTAACTCATTACTTCGGGACAGTATTACGATGAAATGTAACTGTTTCAAGTTATACAAGCGTGCTGTTTGTTTCGTAACGTCGAAAAAGCTGACAATAAAATGTCACAACTGTTCACGTAGGGCACAATGTGACACGCCACTTTACGGTATCAACTAGTTTATGTGGAAACCTTCAAGAGTAAAGTTTGCGGATGACATGAATTTTGCTGTTTAGTTACTGGGGGCTACAAATGTCAAACCGTGTGGAAGTAACGATGCGCTTTTAGGTGGACAATTTTCTTCAATTCTTGACAATAATATCCGACATCATGCGTGGTTACTTGCTATCGTTTTGTTATATTGAAGGTGACATTAAACAAAAATAATGAATAAAAAGCAGAGTTAAATGAGGAACTAAGAAATGAAATAAACATGACAAGCAGAAAATATGGACTAGATAAGAGATATGAATATCAAAAAGACTAAAACTATGATCATAAACAAAGAAAATACTCAAAACCCACAAGTGGATATCAAAATTGAAGGAATAGACCTGGCCACAGTTCAGAAGTACAATAACTTGGACATACTATAACCAGTGATGGAAAATGTACAACTGAAATAAACAAAAGAATATGAATGGCAAAAAGTAATTTTAATGTCACGAAGAACAAAGTAACATGAAAACAATTAATACCAGGGCTAAAACTAAGAATAGCAACATGTTACATCTCTCAATATTCCTATACAGTCCAGAAACATGGACATTAGACAAGAAAACAGAACAGAGAATTGAAGCCTTTAAAATGTGGATATATAAAAGAATAGGTACAATTGGATGGAA
Source organism: Megaustenia siamemsis (assembly GCA_032433765.1). NCBI lineage: Eukaryota > Metazoa > Mollusca > Gastropoda > Stylommatophora > Ariophantidae > Megaustenia > Megaustenia siamemsis. The sequence continues at coordinate 19,184,512 of JAVIAB010000059.1, read as the reverse complement.
GGAAAAGAAAACAAATGATGGAGTCTTAAAACAACTAAAAATGAAAAGAGAACTACTAAGCACAATTCAAACAAAAGAAATGCGATTTGTGGGCCATGCTAAGACATAATAGCATACTAAAAGTAATCCTGAAGGAGAAAATACAAGATAAAAGAGACAGAGGTAGACCAACATGGATGAGTAATAACAAAAGATGAACAAATCAGCCTATGAAACCTGCGCCATCAAAGCAAGCGACAGAGCAGAATGGCGAATCATGATAGTCAACCTTCGTTGCGGAGACGGCACTCGATGATGATGAAATGAGGAAGACTACTAACTCAGGATACTAAAGTTCAGTTCCAAACATCCAACATCTGCAACTTGACATCTTCCACTTGAAACTAATTAATGAAACAAAAACTACATAGAAACAAACTAACGATAACCATTAATTGGTAATCTCGTTGAAGAAAGTGCTTTGCACTGAGACAGTATTGACATACTGAAGCTAAGCTTGGACAATTGGACAACAATCACAAATAGTTGGAGACATGTGATGGTATTGATGCATTTTAGGAATACTATGTTCAGCTTACAATTTAAAAAAATAGAGATAACATTCTAAGATAAATCCAAAGAAAAGAGAAAGCATCTGGCCAGTAGAGAGATAAAACACTGTTTATAGGGGTTATGTTAAACAGCAGGGATCAGAAAAGTGACTGTGATAATTGAACAATGTTATGGAAAAAGAGAGATAAATTATCGACTGAGCCATCAGTCACGATACCTGATGACAATCTACACTGCACATACAAGGAAATTATCACGGACTGGATTATGTCTGCAGCCGCTCCTATAAGCGTTTTTTAAACATGCCACATACAATAAACATGCCACATACAATAAACATGACACATACAATATACATGTCACACACACTAAATATGTCACATGCAATAAACATGTCACATACAAAAAGCATGTCACATACAATTAACATGCCACGTATAATAAACATGTCAAATACAATAAACATGAAGCATACAATAAACTTGGAGCATACAATAAACATGGAGCATACAATAAACATGGAGCATACAATAAACATGGAGCATACAATAAATATGGAGCATACAATAAACATGCAGCCTACAATAAACATGTCACATACAATATAAAAATGTCACATACAAAAAACATGCACCATACAATAAACATGGAGCATACAATAAACATGGAGCATACAATAAACATGGAGCATACGATAAACATGGAGCATACAATAAACATGGAGCATACAATAAACATGGAGCATACGATAAACATGGAGCATACAATAAACATGCACCATACAATAAACATGGATCATACGATAAACATGGAGCATACAATAAACATGGAGCATACGATAAACATGGAGCATACAATAAACATGCACCATACAATAAACATGGATCATACGATAAACATGCACCATACAATAAACATGGAGCATACGATAAACATGGAGCATACAATAAACATGCAGCATACGATAAACATGCACCATACAATAAACATGGATCATACAATAAACATGGAGCATAAAATAAACATAAAGCATACGATAAACATGGAGCATACAATAAACATGGAGCATACGATAAAGATGGAGCATACAATAAACATGGATCATACAATAAACATGGAGCATACAATAAACATGGAGCATACAATAAACATGGAGCATACAATAAACATGGAGCATACAATAAACATGGAGCATACAATAAACATGGAGCATACGATAAACATGGAGCATACGATAAACATGGAGCATACAATAAACATGGAGCATAAAATAAACATGCACCATACAATAAACATGGAGCATACAATAAACATGGAGCATACGATAACATGGAGCATACAATAAACATCCCGCACACAATAAACATGGAGCTTACAATAAACATGGAGCAAACAACAAACATGTCACATACAATAAACATGTCACATACAATAAATATGTCACATAAACAAACATGGAGCATACAATAAACATGTCACATATAATAAACATGGAGCATACAATAAACATGTCGCATACAATAAAGATGTCACATAAAATAATCGTGCCACATGCAATGAACATGTCACATACAATAAACATGTCACATACATTAAACATGTCAAATACAAAAAACATGTCACATACAATAAACAATTCACATACAATAAACATGCAGCATACAATAACCATGCCGCATACAACAAACATGCAGCATACAATAAACATGTCACATAGAACAAACATGGAGCATACAATAAACATGTCACATACAATAAACATGTCACCCATAACAAACATGGAGCTTACAATAAATATGTCACAATCAATAAACATGGAGCTTACAATAAATATGTCACATAAAATGTACATGCAGCAAACAATAAACGTGTCACATGCAATAAACATGCCACATACAATAAACATGCCACTTTAAGAAAAAAGTCATATACAACAAAAATGGAGCATACAATAAACATGTCACAATCAATAAACATGGATCATACAATAAACATGCCGCATACAATAAACTTGGAGAATACGATAAACATGGGTGTCCGGTTAGCGCAATCGATAGGCGGTTGGCTTACCACGGCAACAGCCGGGGTTCGTAATCCTGGCGAGGACACCTGGGTTTTACTAATTCCCTAAAAATTAGTAGGAGCCGCGATAGCTCAGTGGTTAGTGAACTGGACTACTACGGACAAGGGGTAGGGTTCGATCCCAACCGACGGCTCCGGGTTCACCCAGCCTTAAATGGGTACCGGATTTTTTCTGGGAAAGTAAAAGCAGCACGAGCGTAATACCGACCACATTACCCCAAAAATCATGTGCTGAAGGTCTGTAAAATATAGGGTCACTAACACCATATTTCCCTATACGCCACTTGGCGTGACGGGGGTACTTTACTTTTTTTTTACTTTTATACGATAAACATGGAGCATACAATAAACATATAGCATACAATAAATATGGAACATACAATAAACATGGCACATACAATATACATGTCACATACAATAAACATGTCACAAACAATAAACATGGATCATACAATAAACATGTCACATACAATAAACATGTAGCATACAATAAATATGGAACATACAATAAACATGTCACATACAATAATTATGCGGCAAATAATAAACATGTCACGTACAATAAACAAGAAACCAAAAATAAACATACAGCACACAATCAACATGACACATACAATTTGTTATACGATGTCAGAATACGAACATATTTGTTACGTTTGGAAAAATACCGTTCATTTGAGTATTGCAAACCAGAAAAGGAAGCTTCACAAATTATACTATGATAACTGACCTGGACGTCATTAGCAAAATCAGACATAGGAAAAAGAGCGCCCCTCGCAGGGGGCCGGATAGATGGACACAGCCGCCCTCGTAGTGCACAGAAGTAGAGGAAGCGTGGTGGAACAAGAGACAAACGGTCAAAACATGGCAGAAAGCCAGAAGGAATGGAAGAACACAACCTGAGACATTGAATCGTCTGAAAGAAGAGGTCGACCAAAAAATGATACACTTTAAACTATGCGCTAAGCAGGCTAAGGATGCCAAGTGGGATGATTTATGTTAAAAAAATAAGTGTGCTCACAAAAATTACTTGCCGCATTCTGGCGCCTTCATAATACTATGTAATGGTACAGCACACATAGGCATACCAGACTTTCAGAGCACAGGCCAGATATGGCACAAATCTGATGAGGGCAGAGGGAAGGCCCTGCTTGGTCGCTACATTGAGCAGACTGACCAAAGAAATGAGGCTGTAAGAATGAGGATACGGGGTCCCTTTCAGAATTGCGTGAGAATGAAGTGCTGAGAGATCTCACAATCACAACCGATACAATCCGCAAAACACTTAAAGGTCACACAACACTACTCCTGGTCCAGATGGTGTTCGGTACGGCGACATAGGCGATTTAGTTGACAAGGACTTTCAAAACTGGCCAAAGAGTTTAATGCCAGCATTCATAGTGACCAGATTAAGTGGGTTTGGCTTCACAGGTACTTACTACCGCTACAGAAGCCAAACAAAAACCATTCTTAGATCAGTGACTAGAAAAACATCACGATGCAGAACACTGCGGGCAAGCTACTGGAGAAAATAATTGCCCGTGTCCTCACCTATCACATTGAACAGAAACGCGCGTTCCCACCCACACTCAAAGATTATAGATATAACAGATACATGACTCAATGTGGCAGTCTTCGCCTATGACGTCTTCGAAGGCTTCCACAGACGAGAGGAGACATGTGCTGCTGCTATAGATCTGGAGGATACATACAAGAAGTACCATTGCAATACCTCATGTATATGCTCCTCAAACTGGTGGTGCACTCCTTCCTAATTAGCTTGGTCACTGCAGCACTATTTCAAAGGAAGGTGATACCCATATGTGGAAGTTGGTCTTCCGAGCCAATATCCATTTGTCCAGGGCTGCCACAAGGCTCACCATTGTCACCAGTTCTATTTAACGTGTACACAATAGCGATCACGCAACAACAGTTGGATGGGAGAGGAGGAACTATGACTTTTGCTGATGACATTTTGGTATATTGACAGGGAAGAGACAGACGGGGAATCGCCTCCACCATGCAAGACGAACTCGATCGCATCTCTTCGTGGTGTGGAGTATCAGGTACATTGGTCAATCCTAATAAAGTATCAGTTACATAGTTCTAACTAAACAATCCTATCGTTAAAACGGAAACACCGGTGGTGCGAATGGGAGCTGATGGGGTGACCAGGGACAGGGTGATAACGTACCGTAGTTAAGTTTGTTCGCTGCCTGTGCTTTCGGGACCACGTCGACCATGTGATAACCAAATCCCGCAAAGGATTATCCTTTTTGAAGGTCATGGCAGCTGCCAACATCGAGCAGAGGCTACTTACCTTTATGTTCCAGTGACTAGTCCTCGCATCATTGGAGTATGCCCTGGCAGTTCTTAGTCAGTAAGACGCAAATTGACAAGTTGAAGAAAATACATAATGAAGTTGCACGCATTATCTTGGGGATACGGGGGACACTCCCTGTGTAGCAATGAGTGATCTTTTTTCGATTTTCCAACCATGGGTCGCAAAATCAAAATCTGGAGGGCACGAGCATACCTGAAGATAAGTGCAGATAAAGAGCATCCATCGCATCATGAACTCAACACAGGGAAGGGTGTCAGGCTAAAAACTAAAAAGAGGCAAATCATAGGTGGGCCGAGCAGAAGATATCATCAAACAGGTCTGTGGGCATACCAATATCAACGCTGGCGATGAGTAAATACTGGTGCCCACGTCTTTCAAGATGACATTCTCGTGTATTGTCACACTCGACAGGAAAAATAAGGAACAGAACTCAATCGTTGTCATTGCGGATGTCAACGGTCTCATCTGAGATAACACCGATGAGAAAGATGCAGTCATCTATACATACGGATCTATAATACGCCACCAGGAGTGCATGGGCATTTACAGCACGCTCGGCAGGCAGAATATTCAAGGACAACAGCTGTGCATACGTTATGATCACGAGTAGCATGACGATGGAGGTAATGGCAGTGACCAAGGCATTTATCTGTATAGAGTCACAAGACTACACCCACGCCTGCATACTGATTGATTCGATGATAAGAAAAGTGGAGGCCGAATCTGTGTGTATGCAATGGGCAAAGTCAATGCAGAAGTCAAAAATACGTAAGGTCACCTTTGTCTACGTCCCAGAAAATACTGGAGTACGGGGAAACAAAAGAGCGGTCAGGTTGGCTAGCTGCGCTATTGTTGAGAACGGTCAACCAATGGATCGGGCGTACATCAACAATGCCCTCCAGGAAGTGGGAAGGACACAGGAGTTCGACTACCATGAGTCCACATAACTCCTTCGGATGAAAGAGATGGGAGCTAAGGTGGGCACATCCAGCAACGAGAAAGTTAGTGGGAGTGTAAGAAGTCTTCATCAGTCGCTGGACACTTCGAGATTTGCTGAGGAGGGGTTCTGAGTGCTTATGGGCATGTTCGGAGTGCAATGATGTTGACCCGCTAATAACTCAATAACAAAGAGAAAATATACCAGACAGCTTAAATGTCTGGCTTGGCAGAATGTCAACAACAGAAATGATAAATAACCATCGAGATCGGAAGTTGTGGAGAGACATGAACGCCAACCGCTCCCGTACTTGATAGTGATGAATAAGACAAATATTCTAGACAGCATTTCCAACGACTTTTTACTATAAAATTTCCGACTTTTGCACATCGTGTTGTATCTTGCCAAATGTCCCTGTTATTGATTTATACAATTTTGTTAATTATTTCTTTGTTCTATGCAACGAGATGCAGCGAGCACTATTATATGTTTGTATCCAGAACGAAACAGTTAATTGCTAGTGTATTAGATATAGTGATAGACGGTGCAACATCATAGAGGTTCACATGAAGACAATAGCGTGGCTGTAATAGCTTATTTCTTTTAAATATTATTGTTTCAACATTGACTCTGGCCGAAACTGAAGAGCTCATGTTTCATGAAAATGCTGATAGTATAATGAGCTATGCAAGAAAATTACATTTCTGACGAACAACATTGGTTATTTTTAAACTATATTTTTGCGTAACGTTCGTACACAAGCGGAGTGTGCAGTGTTAAGTAACTACATCGATACAATCACTAATTATATACATGAAGAAGTAGTGCTGAAGCTGCTGTAATTTGCTTCACGATTATCTATTTAAACGTTTCTATCCACGTGTGCCCTCAACTTGCCTTCGTGTACGTTGAACATCCTCAACAACCATGACTTTGCTGATGACAAGACTCGTGATAGCGCTCTTCTGTCTGATGCTGTTTGTCAAGTGCAACAATGCAGGTAAGAAAAATTTGCTACTGGCATACACTATCATTAAATTGGTAAAATAATATGATATATTTATATAATTTATACGTATCAATATATATTAAAATTCGCTCTTCACGCAAAATGTTATCTTCATATCAAGAATGGACTAAAAAGCAGCGTCAGATTATCTCTGAAGAGGGTTTTAATACTGGAGATTTTAATAGAAAAAAATATAATATAAAATACTGAGTGTTAAAAAAGCATCGAGCTGAAATTATTAGCATGATTTTGACAACAAGTATATTCATCTGCTTCTTGATTTCTTCCTTGTAAGATCCTTGATATGGTCCTGGGCAGAGCTTCCTAAGACAACGTAGATTATCAACTAAGTAGTTCATAGCAGATTATTAGAAAAGGAATGAATCATGAACAAATGATAGAGATGAGATGATACCGTGCTTAGTAGGTCTTGATAAAAATTAACATCCATGAGACGGTACACTGGTTCTGACGTGATGGCATTCATAGAAAGACCTGGAATGTCAGCATTATCATATCTTGGATTTCTTCGCGTTTAAGTTTGGCTACCACGCAGCGCCATTTTATCATTGAAGTCGCATGTAACACGTTCTGCTGTCCATGTCTTGATGTTCTCTGTTCACTTTAGCCGCTGTCTGCCTCTGCCTTGTTTACCTTCACTTTCATCTCCAAAATGCTGTTCACTAGTTTGTTTGGCTCTTTCCATGACCTAACATTTTTTAAATTTTTCTTGACGTAATTTTACTAATTTGTCCTTAATATTCACCAGCTTCAGATAATTTATTATTTGTTTGTGTTCCTGTTCATCGAACTATTACTATGTTTTATATAAATCCACATTTATGGGGTTTACATTTGTCTCGAATGTTCAGCAAAAGAGGCTGGTTGGTGTAGAGATTAGCCTTGGTCTAGGGACAAGAACATTCGAACCTAGTCAACAGCGCTGGATTCTTCTTATCCCACCATTACTCTTCCCACCTCTAGCACTGATCTCTGAGAAAGAAGATCATATATCTAGCCCTCTCGGATAACGGTAATAAACAGGTCCCGAGATCTTCCTCAGCATGTTAGAGAATTATTACCATAGACAAGTCTTACAGAGAAAGCCAAACAAAAGGGGAAACAATCCATCCACGTCCACTTACAAAGAGCGAACGCTGAAGAAAAAAAAAACTACCTGATAGTGTCATTTAATTGAATGTGTTATTTACTATGGTGTGAGTACATGTTTTAAAGTTGTTACAATATTGAGAGACTAAACATTGAATTGATCACTGCTTTTATTTTTGCCAATCTTGAATAACACATTACTCTGTGACAGTATTACGATTTTATGTTCTTGTTTTCACGTTATACCAGCGTGCTGTTTGTTTCTTAACATCGATATCGCTGACACCAAAATGCTTCTACTTTTCACTTAGAGTTCAATGTGACACACCTCTTAACAGTAGAAACTCGTTCTTGGTGGAAACCTTCAAGAGTCAAATGTAAGAATGACATGGATTTTGCTGTTTAGTTACTAAGGACTACAAATGTCAAACCTGGTGGAAGTAATGATGCGCTTTATTGGAAAATAATTTTCATCAAATCTTGACAATAATATTCGACATCCTGCGTGATATCTGTCAATCGGTATGTTGCAGTGAAGGTGACATTAAAATAAATAATGAACAAGAAGCAGATTTAAATGACGAAGACTTATGACTTATAGTGCTAAATCAGGATACTAAAGTTATGTTTCAAACCTACTACTTCTGCATCCTGGCATCTTCCACGCAATAAATTAATGTTTAGTCAAATTTTTACTCAAATTAACATTTCATCTCCAATGTTTAGTCAGTAATATTATATGGCTGCGAAACATGGAGAACAACAAAACTGACATTAATGAAGATACAGACCTGCATTAACGGATGCTTAACAGGATAAAAAGATGTAAATGGCAGGATGCAAACACTAACATAGAATTATGGAAATTTACCAGTTAAATACCTGTATGTAAGGGGATACAGCGAAGACGATGGCACTGGATAAGACACACACTTACCAACTGATAGTATTACACAACAGGTACTTTTTAGAACCCCCAAAGATAAAGACAAAGAGGAAGACCAATATATCCTTGGAGAAGATAGATGGAAGCAGAGATGAAGATGATGGGAAAGACAATGGATGATGTTAAAAAAATAGCAAGAATCAGAACGGCTTGGAAAGATTTTGTTTGAAGACATATGCTCCACAGGGCGCTGAAAGTGTTTGTTGAAGACATATGCTCCACAGGGCGCTGAAAGTGTTTGTTGAAGACATATGCTCCACAGGGCGCTGAAAGTGTTTGTTGAAGACATATGCTCCACAGGGCGCTGAAAGTGTTTGTTGAAGACATATGCTCCACAGGGCGCTGAAAGTGTTTGTTGAAGACATATGCTCCACAGGGCGCTGAAAGTGTTTGTTGAAGACATATGCTCCACACGGCGCTGGAAAGGTAAAAGAAGAATAATCAGAGGACCATAAATCCCAAATCATAATGCCATTCATAATATGAGTAGATGGGAACAAGTTATCATTATACGCCTCAGAACGGGACACAATCGACTCCTCAATCACGTGTATACACAATTCAAGAACGGCACCTCAACTACATGTATATGTGGACAGGCTGCCCAGACTGCTGAACACATACAACACTACAGATAAAACTATATGGACCACTGCAAGAGTTACAAGAGCAAGTACAATTTATACAGGTGAACGATAGATAGACACGATCACCGTTATAACCAATAGGATATAGGTGCATACTCTTTGTCTATGCAATAGCGCCTAATATGATTCCAATGTCACAACATCTGTTATAAGTAAACATATATTTTGATGAAGTTTCGCTGTTAATGTACAAGTTCACATACATAAATGAAGATAGACTTAATGGATTAGCGCACCATTCTGAATGTAGATATAACTATGCTCTGTGATGTTTCGTTTTCTAACTAAATTTGATAAACCAACATTTAAAGTGACTGTATATGTATACATAAAAGTAAAGGTAAAGGTAAAGTACGAGACTTGAACCGGCGTCTTAGCACGCGAGTTTACACCCATATGTGCTCGGCCGCCTTGCTAGAAATGTTCGGATATTTCTGTATAAGTGTAGCCTCAAGCATCGAAACTCAGATGCGAGGCAACATTCCTCACCTCCCCAGGGTAATACCCTGGTACCCATTTCTGCCAACGGCTGGGTCGACCGTGGGGGTATTTTTTTCCAACCACGAGTACAATTCACACTGCTCCCAGCGGGAATCGAACACCGGTTGTCCGAACGTCGGGTGGTTTTCCCAACTAGGCTACCGAGGCCCCCATGTATGTATTATGTATATATACATAACCATGTTAATGTATGTCTGTTCTCTTCTTTTAGCACTGTCAAAGAACCTTCTGAATTTCTTCAATACTGTCAGTGGGCGCTACAGCAACGAAAAGCAATCCAGCGAATCGAATGGGAAAATTAATTTGATTAACAAGAGGGTTCAACCTTTGATAGTATCTGCACTACAATCAGTAAGGATTTTATAAACAAACGATAACTGCCCTTTCTTGTTATATTTTTGCTGTTATTTTATGCCATGCAATGTTATTTAATAAAATATAATGATACCAAAATACGGATGTAAAAAGCAAGATGAATCTCTCTCTCTCTCTGCGATCAGGACTCAATCAGAGTAGGACGTTCAGACTCTCATACGAAGACAGCTGTCTGTTTAAGCCTGTTAGATCCACTCCGATTGAGTACCCGTTAAAACGTTGCACTGTTTTCTGCACCAGTGACCCAGTGTATCCGATTTCAGCCAGCATTTTTTCAGGTTTGCTTTCCTTAGCCTTTGATTGTCCCCAATCTTCCTGCAAGGCAGCAGTTGATCTTTTCTGTCGAGGGATTCTGCCCTTAGATGGTCGGCCTTCCCATGTTTACGAGCACCGTCTGCCCGAGTCACTAGAGGTGACTAACACAGACATGCGACTTGTAATATGAGGAAACTGCAACAAGGAACCCCTTTCATGCACAGCCTTCATTTGTTCCCACCGCCCATATACCGGTAAGTCACGTCCTCTTGAAAATGATGATCGTCGTAGCATTTGAGGATGTTAGGCCATCGTTGATGACTCCAATTCCGAACATATAGACACACAGTCAGTCGTCAAATTATCCTCGTCGCACATCAAACAGCAGACCGTAAGATTTGCACACGGCCGGTTTAGGGAATCATTACGATGACGTAGCACACAATGTCGCCAACTCATAAACTCGATACCTTTAGACTTACGTCTGATTACTCAAGTGTAAGCAGCCCACGACGAACAAAACACGAAGCAACTTCCCCAAAGAGACAAAACTGCGACTGACGAAGTAGTTTACATTAATGTGTAACATGGAAATAACTTGCGTCAAAGAATCCCAATAACGGTCTTGAATAGCACTAATGTGACGTAAAGCGCAGATCAAGTCTAGACGGTGGGAGGTCTCGCTCACAACACTTGATTCGTCAAAAACGGACTGTTGTCGGCCTACGACCTCGCTTTAGCGACACATATGTATCAAGAATATCATCATTTTGACTTTTACGCAGAAAAGTGCAAAGAAGATCTGAAATTAATCAGATTATGCGTGCATTTTCTGCATCGATCGAGAGGACGTGGACTAGATCCGCCATCTTGGAAACGGAAGTCCTGATGATGAATCACCATTGCACTCTCAAACAAAACATTTTTTTTTTTTAATCCTAAGAAATTAGGTTAAATACACAATTTAAAATGTTCATCTCCAGTGTTAAGTCAGAGCTATCATATGGCGTTGAAACTTGGAGAACTAAGTAAAATTACAAATACAAAGATACGGATCCTGATTAATGGATGCACATGCATTTTAATATGTGCAATCATCCGTTATTGAAGATCTGTATATTTCCTTTTGGAAGGAAATGGTAGGACACATTTAATAGCGTGGAATTATGGAAAAGTCATAGTCATATACCAGTGGATAAAGGAATACAATGACGCTGGATTGGGACAAACACTGAGGAAGCCTTTTTATTACACAACATGCCAGTTGTTTAATCCCCATAGGAAAAGACAGTCAAATAATAAAAATATTCTTGGAGAAGAGAAGTGGAAGTAGAGATGACAATGATGGGGAAGACATGGAATGATCTTAAAAGAGTGGCAAGAAACAGAGCGGCTTGGAAAGTGTTTGTTGAAGACCTATGTTCCACAGGGAGCTGAAAGGAAGAAGCAGAAAATGGTGCATGCATTCACTTGTTTACATAGCGAAGAATAGTTCATGAGTTTAGACTCATAGCAGCGTTGATTATATTCATAATCAATAACTAGGGTATATCAAAGTAATATTAATTGTTCTGCAACATTGATGAACTTAACCTGAGAGATATGAATTTGTGTGCATGGAATCAAATCAAATTGATTTGATTTTTCATTGTTGTTGAACTAGACCCCCAGGTGAGCGTTTGGTATCTACTGTATCGTAACAGGGTTATTAGTCATCGCGCTGTTCTCAATGCCTTTATTTCTCTCTCTCTCTCTCACTGGCAACCCAATAACTCAATCTGTCCACCTAACCTCATCAAGCTGAATGTGCACCCTCTTACTGGCAACCCAATAACTCAATCTATCTACCTAACCTCATCAAGCTGAACGTGCACTCTCTCACTGGCAACCCAATAACTCAATCTATCTACCTAACCTCATCAAGCTGAATGTGCACTCTCTCACTGGCAACCCAATAACTCAATCTATCTACCTAACCTCATCAAGCTGAATGTGCACTCTCTCACTGGTAACCCAATAACTCAATCTATCTACCTAACCTCATCAAGCTGAATGTGCACTCTCTCACTGCCAACCCAATAACTCAATCTATCTACCTAACCTCATCAAGCTGAATGTGCACTCTCTCACTGCCAACCCAATAACTCAATCTATCCACCTAACCTCATCAAGCTGAATGTGCACTCTCTCACTGGCAACCCATTAACTCCATCTATCCACCTAACCTCATCAAGCTGAATGTGCACTCTCTCACTGCCAACCCAATAACTCCATCTATCCACCTAACCTCATCAAGCTGAACGTGCACTCTCTCACTGGCAACCCATTAACTCCATCTATCCACCTAACCTCATCAAGCTGAACGTGCACTCTCTCACTGGCAACCCATTAACTCCATCTATCCACCTAACCTCATCAAGCTGAACGTGCACTCTCTCACTGGCAACCCATTAACTCCATCTATCCACCTAACCTCATCAAGCTGAATGTGCACTCTCTCACTGGCAACCCATTAACTCCATCTATCCACCTAACCTCATCAAGCTGAATGTGCACTCTCTCACTGCCAACCCAATAACTCCATCTATCCACCTAACCTCATCAAGCTGAATGTGCACTCTCTCACTGCCAACCCATAACTCCATCTATCCACCTAACCTCATCAAGCTGAATGTGCACTCTCTCACTGCCAACCCAATAACTCCATCTATCCACCTAACCGCATCAAGCTGAATGTGCACTCTGTGGGCTGTACGCCATCTGTGGCTATCGTATCTATCAAATCAATTATGTGACTAAGCGGACATACGTCACACTCTAATCCACAGAGAGAAATATGATGTGTAATAGCTTCACATACATAATGTTTACAACATATCAGGCACTCTGGCTCGTGGCAGATTTTGTCTTTCAACAGTCTATTTACTACACTCTAACTGCTCAATATTGAGAATTTAGGTTGAAACTACACTCAAATTATATACTACAGAACATAAAGATAACGTTATTCGGTATTACATCTGAGCACCACTTTTGAAGTTTGCGTTAAATCAAGAAAATGTACTACCACCTCGGCACGCTATCCACCACGCTAACGAAGCTTAAACATATCACATTATTCACGTTTTTTTTTTTAAATAAAGCCCCAGAGAGATCGGTTTATTTCTAAACCAGTCCATTCTATATTAATTCGAAAAGTGGGCTCTTTAAGATAGGATAGAAAGATACCCGTCACGCAACGTGGTGTATAGAAGATAGGATAGAAAGATACCCGTCACGCCACGTGGTGTATAGAAGATAGGATAGAAAAATACCCGTCACGCCACGTGGTGTATAGAAGATAGGATAGAAAAATACCCGTCACGCCACGTGGTGTATAGAAGATAGGATAGAAAAATACCCGTCACGCCACGTGGTGTATAGAAGATAGGATAGAAAAATACCCGTCACGCCACGTGGTGTATAGAAGATAGGATAGAAAAATACCCGTCACGCCACGTGGTGTATAGAAGATAGGATAGAAAGATACCCGTCACGCCACGTGGCGTATAGTGAGTAGTGTTATTACCCATAATTTTATAGTCATTCAGTATTTTTTTTGGGGGGGGGCAGAGGGGTTTGGTGGGTTATGTGGTCAGTATTACACCCGTGCTGTTATTTTCCAGAATAAATCAAGCACACTTTTAACGCTCGGTGAACCTGAAAGCCGTTGACCTTGATCGAACTTGACCGTCTGCCCTTTATAGTCTAGTTGTCTCAATACTTTACTATTGAGGTCACATTAAAACTGAACATCAGAACGATTTTAACGATTTTAATATAGAACAGAAAATAATTTGGTGCCAGTTCCACAGAGGTATTTGAGTTGTAAAGTTCTACAGAGAGAGTTGAGTTGTATAGTTCTACAGGGATTGTTGGGTGGTAGAGTTCTACAGAGAGAGTTGAGTTGTATAGTTCTACAGGGATTGTTGGGTGGTAGAGTTCTACAGAGAGAGTTGAGTTGTATAGTTCTACAGGGATTGTTGGGTTGTAGAATTATACAGAGATAGTTGAGTTTTAGAGTTCTACAAAGACAGTTGGGTTGTAGAGTAATACAGAGACAGTTGAGTTGTAGAGTTCTACAGAGATAGCTGGGTTGCAGAGTTCAACAGAGAGAGTTGGGTTGTAGAGTTCTACAGAGATAATTGAGTTGTAGAGTTTTACACTGATAGTTGGGTTGTAGAGTTCTACAAAGATATTTGGGTTGTAATGTTCTACAGAGATAGTTGGGTTGTAGAGTTCCACAGAGATAGTTGAGTTGTAGAGTTCTACGGAGATAGTTGAGCTGTAAAGTTCTACAGAGATAGTTGAATTGTAATTTTCTACAGAGACAGTTGAATTGTAGAGTTCTACGGAGATAGATGAGTTGTAGAGTTCTACATATATATCTGAGTTGTAGAATTATACAGAAACAGTTGGGTTGTAGAGTTCTTCATAAATAGTTTAGTTGTAGAGGTCTCCAGCGATATAAAACTGAACAATCCAAAATTCGACCCTAAGGAGGGTCTAGGCCTTCTTTCGGGAGACATTGTGTACAAACAATGAAAAAAATATGTGTTTGCGCTTATACAACATATTGTAAGTGAGTTTCTCTAACTATGGTTGTTCCTACTGCAGGACCCTGTGGTTTACATTGAGGAAGCTGTCAATGGAAGGGTCAGTCACATGGCGATAGGGATATTGTCCGAAAATGAAGATGGTTCAAAAATTTACGTTGATCTCTTCAACTTCACTGCGGACCCCAGCCAATACAAGTTTGTATTTCTTTAGCTTTATGTTATCAACAAACACAAAACCTTCAGGGGTAGGTAACTGTGACTTTCCACAAATTTATTGCCTGTAATGTAAAATAAAGATGTCCTTCCCTTTTCTAAACGTAAGGAGAATATGGTGCAAGTGTTTTTTTTCCGTGAATAAGGAACATTTTAGGCAACGTATCAGCATCACACCAAGCCACCTTTAATTCCATGAAAAGTCGCTGCTACTATTTTAATTTTAGTTTCTGTGTTGGCCCCCGAAACTTGTCGGTCCTACAGCGCCCACTTCTGAAAAATCCATCTAGATACCTACAATCGGGTAGCGAGAGTACTAACCAATCAATTACTGAAGCTCTCTTCTTATCCACACAGTCATCATGCTGTGGACTTTCTACAATGCCATTCTCTTCAATTGTCCCCTGGTATATGTTCCCTATGTTTCCCTCTGTTGCTCTCCATTTCTCCACTTCTTACCACCTACTACAGCTGATCCATTTCTTTATTACATCAGGAAAGTAACAAGTTATTATTTTTCCTTTAAAAGCTTGTAATAATTTTATTTTCTCGTTGCACTGACTTATGTTAAATCATTGCCATACTTGTTATTCGTCCATGCATTGTCAACGTTCTTCTATAAAATCCAACCACTGCGGTTCCCAGCTACATGCACATTATTTTGTTTTGTAATGGTTATCACAACATACTACTGTATCACACGACGACTGCCGATATACTACTACATTATACACGTCACATGTATATGTGTATATGTGTATTTGTGAGACAGAGAGTGTTTATCTGTGTCGAGATATATAGTTTGATGATGTTAAATTGAACAATTTATGAAATGTTCTGCTGAAATAACAGATCATATAAGAATAGGAAAGAATAGTGACACTGTCACCTTCCAGGCATGTAGTAAGAGGCGACTAAGAAGGTTGATCGATGGCTTGACAAGCTGTCATCGTAAAAAGTATTGTTACGAAACAGAGCTATGGATTTTAGAAGCAGTGATCCGTGCAATATGTATTATTTTTGCACGCAAGATTTCTGTTTTTGAGATTGTGGTACTGCCCTATCTTTGGCTCGAAAGAACAAGAGATAGATATGAATAGGCAGGTTTTTAATTCCATATTTCATAACAATGAAGTCAATGTTGGCGATTACGCCAAAAAGACTAGTAAAAACATAGGTAAAACATTTATTCATAATGTGACTAGTTTTTTATTTTCTCTTCAAGCTAAGGACACGCAGAGAATTCCCCTTTTTACAAATCAAATTACAACATTTCATGCAAAATTTAGACCTAGTCTGAAAAAAAAAAAAAAAAAAAAATGATAAATGATATAGATTGTCGTGACATCATGAATAGTCAGTTTCCAAATTTCATGGACAAAAACAAAAATTTTAAACATATTAAAAGAAAGATAATTAGAGACAAAAACTTGATGGTAAAGTGAAAACAAATCTCAAATGCGCTTTGCCCACCTCAAACGTCATTGTGTTTTTCAAAGCCAAATGAGGAAGGATACAATTTTTTGCAAAGCTGCCAATGAGAGGATTAAGAGTGAAAGATTAAAGGCTTTTTACTGAGGACTAAATTAGTCAAGTTATGAGATAAAGAGAGCGAGCAGTATTCATGCTGGTAGTTAAGAAAATGAGCATCGCAATTATGGCGAAGAAATAAATAATAATAATGGTGATGATGACAATGTTAATAATGTAACTATGTAGTCCAGGGGTGGCCAAATGGCGGCCCGCGGGCCGTATCCGGCCCGCCAGCCTAGTTTTCTTGGCCCGCGAAGCTCCACGGACTTACTTCATTTTTTACCCCTAATAGCGGATTTCTCCTGGTTTTAATCCGTGTCGGAGTTAACTCTTCTATCGTTCAAGAATACACAATTTGAAAATCTCTGTCAATTTCTCGCAACAGCACACACACACACACACACACACACACACACACACACACACACACACACACACACACACACACACACACACACACACACACACACACACACACACACACACACACACACACACACACACACACACACGCACACGCACACGCACACGCACACGCACGCGCACACGCACGCGCACGCGCACACGCGCACGCACACGCGCACGCGCACGCGCACGCACACACACACACACACACACACACACACACACACACACTGCACAACTAATGGTGCCGACAATATTCAAAGTCTTTGCTTCGAGTTGGTACCGCAAAGTTGCTTTATTGTCAGTGCGGTGATAGCGTCAGATCTTTGGCTCAACATTTGTCGTCTGGACTTGTGGTGGCTCTTTCATTTCGCGGTAAGGGGTTAATGAGGTTGGGAGGGACAGGGGTGAGGGGACTTCGTAGCTCTAATTCTGTCTTTGTAGTTACATTCAAAATGTTTCACTGTTCGCCTTCATTCCCTTTGATCCCATCGTCTTGTCTTGTCCATAAAATGACTGCAACGTGTTTATTTGGTCACAATCTTTTGATTTCATTGTCAAACACAAGTCTGTGTATAACTGTCAAATCTGGACTTATTTTCGATAGTGGACCAACATTCTGTGACTTTTAACTTTGATGTGAGATTTTGTATTAAATCATGTTAAAACGTAGAAAAGTTGATTGTGAAAATCGCATATTTAAACCTGAATGGGAATTAGATTATTTGTTCATCTTCAATAAGGATAGTAAACCTCAGTGCTTGATTTGCGTTCAAGTGTTAGCCGTTTTGAAGGAATATAATTTAAAACGGCACTATGCCACACATCATCAAAACATGTATGAGAAACATAGCATTGAAGCTAGGAAGCTTTTGGTTGAACAGCTGAAGACAAAGTTGAATCAACAGCAAAGTATGTATACAAAGGGCAATAAAATTAAAGAGTCATCCATCATTGCATCATATACAGTTACCTATGAGCTTGCAAAATCTAAAAAACCCTTTACTGACGGAAATTTTGTGAAGAAATGTGCGATTCAAATGGCAAAGGCATTCGGTCAAGAAAAAATAGCCAAATAATTTGAATCTGTGCCTCTTTCAAAACAAACTGTAGCCAGAAGAACAGAAGACATCAGTCTGCAACTGTCTCAAAGTTTAAAATCTTGTATTGAAAACTGCTCATATTTTTCGCTCGCGATTGATGAAAGTACTGACATCACTGACACTTGCCAGCTTCTTATTTTTGTTAAAGTTATCCAGGAGGATTTTACTGTTATTGAAGATTTGTTGAAAGTTTGCTCTTTGCATGACACTTGTAGAGGGACATACATATTTTCTGCAGTTCATAGTGCCGTAGATGAAGTAGGTGGTTTTGGAAAGTTGTCTGCAGTGTGTACTGATGGTTGCAAAGCTTTTATTGGTTCAAATACTGGTTTTGTTGGACTTCTAAAGCAAAACAAAATTAACGTACCTACATTGCATTGCATAATTCATCAAGAGGCCCTTTGTGCAAAGTCCATAAATCTAAAAGACACCATGGCTACTGTTGTGAAAATAACAAATTTGATAAGAGGAGGACACCAGTCTTTAAATCACAGAAGTTTTTATCATTTTTAGAGGAAGTAGATTCTAGCTACGGTGATCTCCTGCTTTATACAGAAGTAAGATGGCTTAGTCGAGGGAAATGTTTAATAATATTTTTTGAACTGAAGAATGACATTTATGACTTCCTGCGAGAGAACTTACCATGCTCCATTGATCTTCAACATGCACTCAAAGACATTAATTTCCTTCATAATCTGGCATATCTCACAGACATCACACAACATTTGAACATATTGAATTTGCAGCTACAAGGGGAAAAGCAAACCATTTTTCAATTGATGGGATATGTTGATGGTTTTAAAAAGAAGCCGAATCTATTTAGACTTTCTTTGCAAAAAAATGATCTGTTCCATTTTTCAAGTTGTAAGCAGTTGTTGTCAGAGATAGAAAGTGCAAACTTCAGTAAGTACGCAGCTGACATTGAACATTTGATTTGTGAATTTGATCGACGATTTCAAGATTTTGAAATGTTTCGTCCGCAAACGGAGCTTTTTAATAACCCAATTAAGTGCACAGTGGAGTGCCAGCCATCAGATCTTCAACTAGAGTTGTGTGACCTTCAGTGTGACCCCTTCCTCAGTACTGTAAAGGCATTAGGATCTGACTTCTGGAAATTGCTACCAAATGAACGTTACCCGTGTCTGAGAAAATGGGCACTAAAGATGTGCTCTATATTCGGCAGCACATATCTCTGCGAGACAACATTCTCTTCCATGAAGTTAATTAAATCTAAGACCAGGAACAGAATGACCGATTCGACATTGTCCCATACTCTCCGAATCGCCACGTCAAAAATGGAAGTGGACTTCAAATCTCTGGTGGAAAGCTGTGACAAGTCACAATCGTCGCACTGAGACATTAAAGGTAATTTTAAAATGAATAATTAATGGATTTGTTACAAATCAAATATGTAGTCAAAGTGCAAGCATTATTTATATATTACTATATCGCATAGGTCCCTACTGTCATTTTTGACGATATTCTTAAGTGTGGCCCGCGGGTCTTGGCCTTGGCTTTAATCCGGCCCTCGGGCAACCTCAAGTTGGCCACCACTGATGTAGTCTCTAAACTACGCAAGTGTTGCTTTCACAATAACAAGAGTCACATGTTTCAATACTTCTTTTGTTCAATACTTTGGGAGTCGCCATAGCTCAGTGGTTAGTGAACTGGACTACAAAGGACACGAGGTCGGGTTCGATCCTGGGTTTCCCAGCCGTAAATGAGTACCGGATTTTTTTTCTGGGAAAGTAAAGCGACACGGGAGTAATACCAACCACATTACCCCAAAAATCATTTGCGGAAGGTCTATAAAAATTTTGGTCACAAACACCATATTCCCTATACGCCACTTGACGTAACGGGGGTATTTGCTTTACTTTACATTTGCTTCGTTTAGTGTTGGCATTTAAAATGCCGATTTCAGACCGTCACAACACTGATTGATCGCTCCAGTGAAGGTAAAGAAGCTCAATAACATAAACAGTTGATGATCACATCTTATGATCAGATTCCATCTTTTTGAAAAAAATGAATATAAATAAATTCCTATCACATTGTAGACATTTGATCAAAAATGCAATACTGATATAATTCAGGCGTTACAAAAAAAAAATGAGATTTATGTTAATTGTTCATGGACTAATTCTTCTACTGCCATCAACAGATAACTATCTTTTTCATTGTCCGCCCTTAACAGAATACTAAGTGGGCGTAGATGGGCGCTGTGGTTTTCACAGAGTTGTAATATTTGCTCTTTTGTGGCCAAATAAAACTCCCGACTTCAACACAATATTTATGAGTACCGGGTTGTCTTCTCTCTTCGATCCCAAGACGCTTAGAATGTTAGTCTGTTTCTAGGAGCACCACTGGTAGGTGGAGTAGGGTATTGAACAGATCTGTTGTTGGTCGATCTTGAGGCACTTATGTCAGTCGCTACCTGCCCCCAGTCCAGCTGCTGGTCTTAGCCCCGTGGTTTTAACTTTAAAACTGACAATTGTATCATTATTACCATGGGTTTCTATACATTGATGACATTAACTTTACATCGTAAAGAGTTTTAGGATATACTAATCTTGAAATTTCTAACATATTTTTTTTAATTTTTGATTTATCAAAACTCCAGACCAAGCGAATACAACACTGATAATCTTAAAACGTTAAGTAAGGAATCTTTCATCAGCTACGGTAATTGTCCTATGGGGTTCATTGTAGAAGGTCCTGGGAACTACTTTGGTCTATGGGAAGATTGCCAGACCGCAATGTTTTCGGTAAGTTGACTTGTACGTCATTAAAAAAATATATATAAATTAATGGCCAATGTAACAGAAGGGCAACGTGTAATGTTAAAATAGAACGTAGAAGATGTAATGTTCACAAACACGAATTGTTCTCAGGTTATCTAATCCAATGGGGACATTCAATGATGTAAGAGATGACAGCTCCGCCGTCAGTATCTCCAGTTTCTTGTGCATGTCCTATATCTGTAAAATATATGTATGGCCAGTTCTGCTGTGGCCTTGAGCGGACATGTTTGTTAAAGAGGGTGATCGATCGCGAAGAGCTGCAAATGTTTTAATGCTTAATCTAGTGGGCTATAACCCGCAGATAGTTACAGAAACATCTTATTGTACATATAGTTTCAAAACACGTAACTGAACCAGTGGCAGTTGATATAATCGTGAAAGAACTAAGTTTAAATAACATTACTACCTGCGCCCGCCTCAAAATGAAACAACTATAGATAAAGTAAGATAAAATGATCTACCAGAAAAGATACAGTAGTCAAAATGCATATACCCGACTCTGACCATGTTCATCCCACATATCCTAAATATTCTACATCTGCCAAATATACCATATACCCAACGTATGCCACATATGGCATATATCCAACATATGCCACTTATCCACCATATCCCACATATCGCACATATGCATCATATGCCACATATGTCACATATGCCACATATGTCACATATGCTACGTATCCTACATCGTGGACAAGGAAGACAAATAAGCACACTGTGCTGGGAAAGAAGAACTTGAGGGCAAATGTGAGCTATGCTGGGAAAGAAGAACTTGAGGGCAAATGTGAGCTATGCTGGGAAAGAAGAACTTGAGGGCAAATGTGAGCTATGCTGGGAAAGAAGAACTTGAGGGCAAATGTGAGCTATGCTGGGAAAGAAGAACTTGAGGGCAAATGTGAGCTATGCTGGGAAAGAAGAACTTGAGGGCAAATGTGAGCTATGCTGGGAAAGAAGAACTTGAGGGCAAATGTGAGCTATGCTGGGAAAGAAGAACTTGAGGGCAAATGTGAGCTATGCTGGGAAAGAAGAACTTGAGGGCATATGTGAGCTATGCTGGGAAAGAAGAACTTGAGGGCAAATGTGAGCTATGCTGGGAAAGAAGAACTTGAGGGCAAATGTGAGCTATGCTGGGAAAGAAGAACTTGAGGGAAAATGTGAGCTATGCTGGGAAAGAAGAACTTGAGGGAAAATGTGAGCTATGCTGGGAAAGAAGAACTTGAGGGCAAATGTGAGCTATGCTGGGAAAGAAGAACTTGAGGTCAAATGTGAGCTATGCTGGGAAAGAAGAACTTGAGGGCAAATGTGAGCTATGCTGGGAAAGAAGAACTTGAGGGCAAATGTGAGCTATGCTGGGAAAGAAGAACTTGAGGGAAAATGTGAGCTATGCTGGGAAAGAAGAAGACATTTGTGTAGATAGTGGGGGACAATGAAGAAGCGGACATAAATCTACGTGGAAAGAGGAGTAAAATAAGTAGACTATGTTGAGAAGACAGAGAATGATTAACAAGACTGTGTTTGAAAAGCAGACGAAATGACGTAGATTATAATGTGATATATAATGCAAATAATGTATACGATATTGTAAAATAAGACAATAAAAGTTGACTATTTTGAGAAATCGGAAGCGGAAAATGAAGGGTAATGATGTGAAAGAGAAAATAGATAACTTAGACTATATTAAGAGAAAATACACTGAAGATGTAGATTATGTTGAGATGAAATAGCGTGATGTTGTACACTATGTTGAGATGAAATAAGGTGATGGTGTAGACTATGTTGTGATGAAATAAGGTGAGGGTGTAGACTATGTTGAGATGAAATAAGGTGAGGGTGTAGACTATGTTGAGATGAAATAAGGTGAGGGTGTAGACTATGTTGAGATGAAATAAACAGATGATGTTGACTATGTTGAGATGAGATAAGCTGTTAATGTAGACTATGTTGAGATGAAATAAACAGATGATGTTGACTATGTTGAGATGAGATAAGCTGTTAATGTAGACTATGTTGAGATGAAATAAACAGATGATGTTGACTATGTTGAGATGAGATAAGCTGTTAATGTAGACTATGTTGAGATGAAATAAACAGATGATGTTGACTATGTTGAGATGAGATAAGCTGTTAATGTAGACTATGTTGAGATGAAATAAACAGATGATGTTGACTATGTTGAGATGAGATAAGCTGTTAATGTAGACTATGTTGAGATGAAGTAAGGTTATAGTGTAGACTATGTTGAGATGAAATAAACAGATGATGTTGACTATGTTGAGATGAGATAAGCTGTTAATGTAGACTATGTTGAGATGAAGTAAGGTTATGGTGTAGACTATGTTGAGATGAAGTAAGGTTATGGTGTAGACTATGTTGAGATGAGATAAGCTGTTAATGTAGACTATGTTGAGATGAAGTAAGGTTATGGTGTAGACTATGTTGAGATGAAGTAAGGTTATGGTATAGACTATGTTGAGATGAGATAAGCTGTTAATGTAGACTATGTTGAGATGAAGTAAGGTTATGGTGTAGACTATGTTGAGATGAAGTAAGGTTATGGTGTAGACTATGTTGAGATGAGATAAGCTGTTAATGTAGACTATGTTGAGATGAAGTAAGGTTATGGTGTAGACTATGTTGAGATGAAGTAAGGTTATGGTGCAGACTATGTTGAGATGCAGTAAGGTTATGGTGTAGACTATGTTGAGATGAGATAAGCTGTTAATGTAGACTATGTTGAGATGAGATAAGCTGTTAATGTAGACTATGTTGAGATGAGATAAGCTGTTAATGTAGACTATGTTGAGATGAAATAAACTGATGATGCAGATTATCATCATCATCATCATCATCAAGTACCGGGCCTGCTGGCGTAGGTGATCTTGTCTCTCCACAACGTTCGATCACAACAGTTATTTATCATTTCTGTTGTTGACCTTCTACCAAGCCAAACTCTTAAGTTGACTGGTTTTATTTTTTCTATTTGCTTCCCTCTATCTCTTCATCCCTCAATTTTTCCAGTTGTTACAATATATTCCAGCTGTTATGTTCTTGTTACATGGCAACAAATGATGATTGTTTCTTCCTAATAATGGAAATTAGCTACCTTTTTGCTTTGGTCTCTTTCAGAACGTTTTCATTACTCTTCTTAGCTGTCCATGGTATTCTCAACATTCTTCTGTAAAACCACATTTCTACAGACTCCAGTGATTTTCTTGATTGTTATCATATTGTCCATGATTCACATCCAAGTGTTAAGACTGGCTCTACATAATATTTATCTACATATATATTCTTGTTTCTATTGTCAAGAAAGGATTACATAGTAACTTCCTCATTTTTTGAAAAACTGCTTTTGCCTGAGCCATTCTGCATCTCAACTCTTTTGCACATCTTCCGTCTGAGGTTAACAAAGTTCCCAAATATTTAAATTCATTTACCTGTTTCATTATTGTTCCACTTGTCTTTAGTTTGCACTGAGGTGATGTCTTTTTCTTTGTTTTTACCATTACCTCTGTCTTTTTGCTATTAAAGCGAAGTCCTATTTTTTTTTCTTTCTTTCACTATAATGTCTAATATTTCTTGTAACTCACTTTCATTCTTAGCAATTAAGACTGTATCATCAGCATAACTTAAATTATTTATATTATGACCTCCAATTGTTATTCCACGCATGCCCCTTATGAATCTTAAAATAATCTCACTATAAATATTAAACAAATCTGGTGACAGCACACAACCTTGTCTAATACCCTGTTTTATTTGTTGAAACATCCCCAATTGGTTTCCATTTCTTATGGCCGCTGTTTGTTGCCAGTACATGTTCTTTATTATTCTTAGATCTTTGCTATCTACGTTTAATATCTTCAAAAATTTTGATATAGTTCTTGGTGGTTTACTTTGTCAAATGCTTTGGTATAATCTATGAAACATAGGTATAGAACTGTTTTCACTTCTATGGTCTATTTCTAGTAAAGATCGTATGATATAAATGGCATTGCTTGTTTCTTTATCTCTTACAAAACCACACTGTTCATCGCTAATTTCTGGACTGATTTTGTTTCGCACTCTTTGCATGATGATTCTTAGTAATATCTTAGTCATATGACTCATAAGGCTTATTGTGTGATGATCATCGCATTCAATCGCACCAGATTTATTTGGTGGGCCTGTGAATATTGATTTGAGCAGGTTGTCTTGTATATATCCACTGTTATAGATATCATTCAATATTTTTGTTATTATTTCTATTCCAGATTAAACCCATGGCTTCAATCTCTTCTTTAGTTATATTATCTGGTCCAGGAGCTTTGCCTGCTTTCATATTGCGCAAGGCGTCTTCCACTTCTTCTTTGAGCAGTTCTGGTCCTTCTCATTATCCTTTTCTTCTGTTCCTTCATCATTATAAAGATCTTTCATGTATTATGTTCATCGTTCCCTTATACTTTCATGTTCAATCAACAGTTCTCCTTCCTCTGATCTTAAACATCCATTTTTTTATTGCGGCTTTCGTGCTGTTAATTCTTCTTTTTGTCTGTATATAGCTTTAGCATTTCTTTATTGTTGCATTTCAATCTCTTTGCATCTTTGTTTTTAATCATGCTTCTTTTGCTTCATTGCATTTTATTTCCAATTTCTTTATTTAATCTCTTATACTTATCTTTATTTTATATTTCTTCCTCTTGTATCCATTAGCTGCAAAATATCTTCTGTCATCTATTTCTTTCTTGAGTTTATCCTCACTGGTGGTATGAACGCTTTTGATGTTTATTGCATTGATTCTTTTTGCATTTCCCACTGTTCATCAATGCTCTGTACCTTCTCTATTGCATTGTACCGGTTCTGAATTGTAATGTTATATTTGTGTTGTAGCTTCTTGTCTGATTTTGGTAAAGCTAAATTTAGCTTGTCGTTAACTGAGACTCGTTATGCTGCTTTTAATTTTACTCAAAGCTTTCCCACAACTGGTACATGATCACTATTGCAATCTGCCCCTGGTCTAGTTTTCCCACAACTGGTACACGATCACTATTGCAATCTGCCCCTGGTCTAGCTTTCCCACAACTGGTACATGATCACTATTACAATCTGCCCCTGGTCTAGCTTTCCCACAACTGGTACATGATCACTATTACAATCTACCCCTGGTCTAGCTTTCCCACAACTGGTACATGATCACTATTGCAATCTGCCCCTGGTCTAGCTTTCCCACAACTGGTACATGATCACTATTGCAATCTGCCCCTGGTCAAGCTTTCCCACAACTGGTACATGATCACTATTGCAATCTGCCCCTGGTCTAGCTTTCCCACAACTGGTACATGATCACTATTGCAATCTGCCCCTGGTCTAGCTTTCCCACAACTGGTACATGATCACTATTGCAATCTGCCCCTGGTCTAGCTTTCCCACAACTGGTACATGATCACTATTGCAATCTGCCCCTGGTCTAGCTTTCCCACAACTGGTACATGATCACTATTGCAATCTGCCCCTGGTCTAGTTTTCGCACACACCAGACTGTTTCTAAATCTATTGTTTGTCATTATGTGTTCAATTTGACTGGGCTTTTCCATGTCCACATAATTCTTGGATGTTGCTAAATCCATGTGTTTCCTATCCTCATGTTGTGTGTTCTTGCCCAGTCAATACGTTTGTCACTTCTGACCAACTACTTCCTCAACTCTTTCCTTTCCTACTTTTGCGTTTACATCCCCTAGAACTAAGGTGTTTTCATGTGGTTTGCATTCACACACTGCTTTATTTAACTCGTCATAAAATTATTCATCTGTTTCCTCTAGACTGTCTGCTGTTTTTGCATAAACGTGTATGAGATTAATATCTATTGGCTTTCCATTCAGTTTCACTTAACGGACTCTGTCAGATATTGGGTAAAAGCCTTTCACTGTTGTTGCTCTTTCTGCATCCAAGATGATACCTACTCCTCTTTGTTGTTCAGTATCTCCAGAATAGATTATTTTATGTTTATCATAATACATCTCCCTTGCTCCAGTGTATTTCGCAAAGTCGCAATAAATGTAAACCCATCTTTTCATTTCCTTTTTGATGTTTTCCAGTTTACCTGTCTGCATGAGTGTTCTCACAATCCAAGTACATATCTTTAGAGTCAGTTTTATAAACGATGTAAAGAAAGTATAAATAGAAGATTTAGACTGTGTTATGGATGGAGCGGGGTGTCCGGTTAGCGCAATCGATAGGCGGTTGGCTTACCACGGCAACAGCCGGGGTTCGTAATCCTGGCGAGGACACCTGGGTTTTACTAATTCCCTAAAAATTAGTAGGAGCCGCGATAGCTCAGTGGTTAGTGAACTGAACTACTACGGACAAGGGGTAGGGTTCGATCCCAACCGACGGCTCCGGGTTCACCCAGCCTTAAATGGGTACCGGATTTTTTCTGGGAAAGTAAAAGCAGCACGGGCGTAATACCGACCACATTACCCCAAAAATCATGTGCTGAAGGTCTGTAAAATATAGGGTCACTAACACCATATTTCCCTATACGCCACTTGGCGTGACGGGGGGTACTTTACTTTTTTACTTATGGATGGAGCAGTAGAAGAGGTGACTATGTTATGAAGTATTGTTATTAATGTAGATTATATTCAGAAAACTATCAAGCTTTACGTATGCATGTGGGAGCTGGAAAACAATAACAGACATAGAAACAAAGTTGAACGCATTCGAAAATAAATGTCTAAGGAAAATATTTAGTATAGCTTCGAACGAATTCAAAACAAACGAGGAAATTAGAGAAATCGCCAATCAAACACTAATAACTTCTGTAATCAAGAAAAGACGATGCCATATGTTGGACATGTGATGAGCAGAGATAATAACTGAATAACAAGGCAAGCCCTTATGTAGGAAACGACAGGTCAGAAGAAAATTAACCGACCAAGAGAGACACTGAAAAACACTGATCAGAGAGGCAAAAGCAGCAGGAATCGAATCCCTGAATTAGATAGAGCTGCTTATACAGAACAGAGACACATGGCTAGATTTGATAAGAGATCTTTGCAAGGATTGAAAATGCTAGAATGAAAAGCTACGTGATGGTCGTTTTTATAATTCGGCTCTTGCTAATATATTTAAATGATTTACGCGACAGTTAGTTTTGAAATAATGTGTTGCTATTCTCCGTTTTGGTGTATGTTTACGTCTGACGAGTGGACGGACTGTAAATTTTACCGATATTTAGGTGGAATATAATTTATTCTTCTTTGTGTCGTGTGTTTGCAGTTCGGCAGGCAAACACATAGTTCGAAAACAATGGCGCTGGGCGGGTATGTCCAATCCGAATGTAAACAGTATATGACGGTGGATGGGCGAAAGAATCAGAAAATATGAACGACACAGAAAGCGAAAACAGCAAATTGTGTGGTACACATGAAGTATATTCAGGAGACGAAAGACGAATATGACAGACCACCGTGAACGAGATTGGAGCCTTATCAAGTAACATTCCAAATAAAGCCATGGAGAGGAAGTCTAACTATTGTCAAAAGAACGAACTAAAAATAACTATATGGAATGTTAGGATCTTATACCATGAAGGAACATTAGAAAATCTTATGGTAGAACCAGAACGTTTAAATATAGATATTTTAGGCATATCAGAAACAAGATGGAAGGATAGTGGATGCACAAAAGATGATACATATACGTTTATTTATTTAGGCAACACAACAGAACATCAAAGATGGGTAAATATACTGATACATTGACATCTACAAATTTTATAAATACCCACTGGACACACAATGATAGGATTATACTATTAAAAATAAAGACAAAACCATTAGACATATTCATGATACAGACATACGCACCTACTCAAGACTATACAGATGAAAACATAAAAGCATACTATGAAGATCTAAATAAAGTTATGAAGCAAGTGAAATCATTAGACATTTTGATTGTAATGGGTGACATGAACGCTAAAGTTGGAAAAGGTATATATAAGACTATTATAGGAAATCATGGGTTAGGAAAATTAAATGACAGAGGAGAAAGATTAAGGGAATTTTGTGAAGAAAAAAGACTGATATGTAACACATTCTTTGAGCAAGAGAAAATGAAATTATACACATGGAAAAGCCTTGGATATAGGAAGAGGAATCAAATAGACTACATAATGATAAAAGACAGATTCCTTAACAGCGTTAAGAAAGCCAAAACATATCCAGGAGCAGATATTAATTCATATCACAATTCTGTAATGATTAAACTGGAAATCAAACTAAAAAGAAACAAACAAAATACTACTTCATCAATACCAACAGATATAACAGCCTTAAGTAAAAAAGATACTAAAGAAGCTTACACATTTCAAGTAAAGAACTCCTATCAGAAGCTGCTAGATGAAGGAACTGAGCAGTACAGAAAAAAAATAAATCCTGGATAAAAAGTTACAACCAAATGCCGATGCATAAAGAACAGAATAGACGAATCCTCTTACACCTTACTCAAAAATTAAAGGAACAAAAAAGATGTATAACTGACACCATCTTAGAAAAAAATGGAAGAAAGAAGACACGCGAAGAACACTGCCAAGTACATGGACATAGATAATGAAATACACAAAATGCGCAAAAAGGCAAAAGAAGACTGGCTCAACCAAAGATGTCCAGAAGTCGAAACTATGGAAAGTAAACAAAATTTAATAGGGATGCACACAGAAATAAAGAGAATGACTAATAAAAACAAAAAAAAGCTGCAGGTAGCTGTGAGGACAGCGGATGTACTGCAAACAAAGAAGGAAGAACGCTAAAAGACAAAAAAGACATAATCGATAGGTGGCAGGAACATATAACATAATTATTTCACAACGAAAGGGACAAGAAACCATTTATAAAATATGCGCCCAGCCATAAAATCTTAAAATCTGAAGTGGAAAATCTATAAAAACAATGAAAAAGGGAAAAGCAGCAGGACCTGACAATATACATATAGAGATGATACAAGCACTAGCAGATTTTGGCATAGAAATGATCACAGACATATGCAACGACATATACCATAAATGACACATACCAAATGAACTAAAAACATATTTCAACAACTTTCATTGCAACGCCTAAAAAGCATGGTGCAGTTGAATACAGTTATTTTAGAACAATAAGCCTAATGAGACAGGTAACACAAAGTTTTGATTCAGGAAAAACAGTGGGACAAAAGAAGACATGTTCAGCATGAAAAAAGTGATTGAAAAGTACATAAAAGTAAACAAGCCAATACATACCTGCTTCATAGACTACACAAAAGCTCTTGATAGAATACACCATATCGATTTATAGACTGCCTAAAGGAAATAAATCTAGATGACACAGACATACAATTAATATGTAATTTATACTGGGAGCAAACTGCAATAATAAAATATAACAATGGTAAAACTCTACACCCATTGATATAAAAAGAGGAGTAACACAGGGATGCATCAATCACCAAGCTTGTTCAATCTATACACTGATCAAATCTTTTAAAACATCACAGAGATGCCAGGCCTAAACATTAATGGAAATATAACCAATAACCATATAACCGATAACAATAAAAGATAATTAATAAATAAATAAAAATAAATATGCTGATGATACTGTATTACTTGCAAAGAAATCTAAAGATCTACAACAATTACTAAATGAAATAAACATGACAAACACAAAATATGGATTATATGTGAATATATAAAAGACTGGTGTCCGGTTAGCGCAATCGATAGGCGGTTGGCTTACCACGGCAACAGCCGGGGTTCGTACCCTGGCGAGGACACCTGGGTTTTACTAATTCCCTAAAAATTAGTAGGAGCCGCGATAGCTCAGTGGTTAGTGAACTGGACTACTACGGACAAGGGGTAGGGTTCGATCCCAACCGACGGCTCCGGGTTCACCCAGCCTTAAATGGGTACCGGATTTTTTTCTGGGAAAGTAAAAGCAGCACGGGCGTAATACCGACCACATTACCCCAAAAATCATGTGCTGAAGGTCTGTAAAATATAGGGTCACTAACACCATATTTTCCTATACGCCACTCGGCGTGACGGGGGGTACTTTACTTTTACTTTTATATAAAAGACTAAAACTATGATCGTAAATAAAGAAAATTCTCAAGAACTACAAATTAATATCAAAGTTAAAAGAATACAACTGGAGACATTTCAGAGCTACAACTACCTGGGACATACAATAACCAATGATGGAAAATGTACAACTGAAATAAACAACAGAACATGTATGGCAAAAAGTAATGTTACTGCCATGAAAAGTATACTAACATCATAACACTTAACACCAGGGCTAAAACTAAGAATAGCAAAACGTACATCTTCTCAATATTCATATATGGTGCAGAAATATGGACATTAAACAAGAAAACAGAATAGAAAAATTGAAACCTTTGAAACATGGATTTATAGACGAATAGGTAGAACTGGATGGAAAGAAAAGCAAATAAATGAAGAAGTTTTAAAACTAACAATGACAAGAGAACTACTAAACGCAATTAGAACAAGACAAATACAAGTTTTGGGACATGTTAAAAGACACAACAGCCTAGTAAAAATAATATTGGAAAGGAAAATACCAGGTAAAAGATGCAGAGACAGACCAAGACTAACATGGACGAGTAATATCACAAGATGAACAAGTCAGCCTATGACAATCTGCACCATCAAAGCAAGAGACAGAGTGGAATGGCGCTCCATGGTAGCCAACCTTTGATGCGGAGATGCCACTGAATGATGATGAGAATGAAACAAATAGATAAGAGATGGAGTATCTTGGTCTATGCCCTACGGGCCGGCCACGGGTCGGAAGGTCAATAGATAGATAGATATTCGAAAAAAATGAGAAAAGATACTGAGAATAAAGGAAGAAAAATGAACTATTATGATAATAAAGACATTAATTAATATCATTCTATGACAGAAAAA
Source organism: Megaustenia siamemsis (assembly GCA_032433765.1). Taxonomy (NCBI): domain Eukaryota; kingdom Metazoa; phylum Mollusca; class Gastropoda; order Stylommatophora; family Ariophantidae; genus Megaustenia; species Megaustenia siamemsis. The sequence goes on along the minus strand of JAVIAB010000059.1, from coordinate 19,152,141 downwards.
GATGTAGACAGCGTCTTTTGAGTAGAAGACATTTGGAAATAATATGAGGAAAGACGTCATCTTTACAGAAGAACAATGCGCCTTTGTTAGAAACACTAAGCCTGATCCTAGGTAGAAAAATGAAAATGTTGTATAGATATGTAAAATATTATGTACGTGAATTGCTTTGGGTTGTTGTTATTTAAAGAATTATCATGTACATTGAATGTATTTATCTTATTGTTAATGGGTGATTTTGTTGTGCATGTTATTTTAGTCAATAATTAAACAATGATTGTTATTTGAAATATATGAATGATGTATTTCAGGTACATCCTATATACGGTATGACTGCCGAATGCACAGGCTTGACCATAGTTGTTAGTTTACTTTCCAGGGCTTTCTCGATAATTGACAGTTATGATCTACGGCTACAAGAAGCCAGGTATAATATTTTTTTTAGTTTCCAACTTGACAGTCATGGAGCTGCAATCATTCTTAATTAAGCCAGCAACACACAGTCATGAGTAAACATGATAGTTCAAGTTTTTACTAGCACACACATGTGTTATTTGTTTGTATACACTCAAAGACTAAATGAATTTTCATGAGCCGATCTGTGCTCTGCTATCGCTTAATCTCCGCCTTTCGGCCAAACGTATCTGTATCATCATCATCATGTGTCATACCGGTTGGCGTAGACGATCATGTCCTTCCACAATCTTCTATGTACAGTGCATCGTATCAGTTCTGTTGTTGACTGTTTTCCATGCAATGACACCAAGCTATCCAGTATTTCTTCTCTTTGTCATCTGTGATCTCTATTTCCTTTTATTTTGCCAGTTGTAACCAAGTATTTCAACTTTCCTCTTCTCATGATGTGCCCGAAAAATGTTGATTGTATTTTTCTGATGTTTTTTTAGGAACTGCCTTTTGTTGTTGACCTTTTTGAGAACTTCCCCATTGGTCTCTTTAGCTATCCAGGGAACTTTCAACATTCTTCTGAGAAATCCCATCTCTGTGGCCTCTAATAGTCTTTTCATTGTTCTCAGTATCAGCCAACACATTTAATGTTGAACAAATATAAGCCTTTACCAATCATCACTGTGTGTGAACAATATTGTTTTTTTTTTTTTGAACAGAGAAGCATGGGTATTAATTAAACAATGGGTTTAGCTGAATGTAGTGGGCACGTCAGTCATTGCACATTGGACAAATGTTTTCATTCATTGGGTGTCATCTCCTCATTGAAGGTTTGCTAATACGAAGCACCAATTTACTGTGTCTCTTGACCTGATGGTGCAGGTTGTTATAGGTTCATATGTACATTGCTTTATGTTATCAGTTCAATGCTGTCTTGATCTGCCTCGTCTACCGTGTACCTTCCTTTCCAAGATGACTTTTATTAGGTTATTGATTGCCTTCCAAAAGTGTCACTTGTCTCTTTGCGAGTTAAGCAATAAAATTAAGACAAAAATAATATATTTCTGTTTACATCATCACCATCATCATCAACAAGAAAAAAGCCTGCTGGCGTAGGTGGTTATGCCTCTCCACAACTTTCAATCTCGACAGTTATTTATAATTTATGTTGTTGACCTTCTGCCAAGCCATTCTCTTGTTGTCTTGTATCTTTACTCTTTCATTTTCTCTATCTTTTCGTCCCTCAGTTTTCACAGTTGTCACAATATATTCCAGTTTTTCCCTTTTCACCGCCAGACCAAAAAATGATGATTGTTTCTTCCTAATATTGAATATTAGCTCTCTTTTTTTCTTTGGGCTCTTTCAAAACGTTTTCATTACTCTTCTTAGCTGTCCACGTTATTCTCAAAACTTGTAAAACCTCATTTCTATACCCCCTATATTTTCTTGTCTGTTGTTTTATTGTACATAATGCACATACATGTGTTAAGACTGACTCTACATAATATTTAAGAGCACTTTTTTCTTGTTTTTTTTTTGTCAAAAATAGATTGCGCAGTATCTTCCTAATTTTTTTGGCATCATAACTCTATTGCACATCCACCATCTGAGATTAACATTGTTCTCAGACATTTAAGTTCATTTACTTGTTTAAATATTGTACACTTGTCTTTATCTTGCATTGTCTTGATGTGTCTATCTTGCATTGTCTTGATGTCTTTATCTTGCATTGTCTTGATGTCTTTTTCTTTGTTGTGACCATTACTTCTGTGTTTATCCTATTAAGGCTGAGTACTTTATTTTTCCTTTCCTTCACTACAATGTTTAAAATTTGTTGTAACTCTTTCACTCTTAGACTGTATCATCAGCATACCTTAGATTATTTATATTATAACCTCCGATTGTTATTACACGCATTCCCCTTATGGAACTTAAAAGTAATCGCAATATACACGCTAATTTATCACAGCACACAACCTTGCCTAACGCACTGTTCTATTTGTTGAAACATTCCAGATTGTTTTTTAGTTCGTATGGTCGCTGTTTGTTGTCAGTACGTGTTTTTTTTTTATTATTCTTAGATCTTTACTTCCTAAGTTTACGCATTTTTGCCTGGAGCACTTTTAATACTGGAGCCGCGATAGCTCAGTGGTTAGTGAACTGGACTACCACGGACAAGGGGTAGGGTTCGATCCCAACCGACGGCTTCCGGGTTCACCCAGCCTTAAATGGGTACCGGATTTTTTTCTGGGAAAGTAAAGCACCACGGGCGTAATACTGACCACATTGCCCTAAAAATCATGTGCTGAAGGTCTGTAAAATATAAGGTCACCCATATTCCCTATACGCCACTTGGCGTGACGGGGGTACTTGACTTTGGTACTTACTTTTAATACTACAGGAACAAACTCTAACATTGTTTCAATGGTGGTCACATGCAAACACACAACACTGTATCCATAAAGTAAATATATGTCACTTCAAACTCAATCTCAGTCACTTCAAACTCAACCACTGTCACTTCAAACTCAAATAATATGGTTTTTACTTCACATATTATTATGATTCACAAACTATATAAAGCATAAGGATATCTAGTGACGTTATTCACAAATAATGATGCATACAGACAACATCACTCCATCATTATTGGAGGAAACTTCAAGTAACACATTTCAAGATTATCACTTCTGTTGCAGGTATCCAGTACCAAATCAAGAATCAAGCTCCAATCAAGGGCCCTGCTAAGGATGCCTTGATTGTGAAATAGTTCACAAGCGCTCTCAATATACTTTGCAAAGCAACAACCAATCTATTATATTTCTTTTTTCTAAATTCCAAACCTTATAGTTATCATAGTATGCCACATTAGTATTATTTGTTTAAACTATTCTAGGTTTATTTTTTTTTTCATTTTCATTTCATTCAAAGTACAAATTTGGCTAAAGTACCGTCAGCTGTAATCCAGTAGTGTCTTATGAAATTATTAGAGAAATAAAAGGAGTAAAGAGCAATCATTTTGAATATGTATTGTTGTTTTAATGTTGTTCTTAAATCTATATAACTTTCTAATTAAGAGGGAATTGATTAACTCTTGTCCTATATATTAATGTTTATGGGTTGAACGAACTGACATCTAAACAGAGGGCTTGTGGTTGAATGTATATTGCCGATAGCCATAAGTTGATTACTTGATTTTATTCACTATTATCTCTTGGGATCTTGAAGTGGATGTGATAAATTACTTCGCTCTTGATAGTGGCCTTGGTGAATTGCTTTGCGTTGTGTTTCTTGTACTGTTGATGTTATTATTGTTATGCTCTCTTGATCTCTTGAACGCTTCATTATGTAAACATCATGTCTACAACATATGTGTGTCAAGTTATAATACAATCGCAAGGCGTAATAACACACCAACTTAACCTTATTAAACAATTCCAACTGGAATTCACAAGTCACAACTACTTGGCGGTCTAGACACTAATCACAAATGTATCCATGCACATAACATAAATAGTTCACGTCTCGGAATCTGAAATGTAGTTCTGTGATCGGTGAGCCTGTTCACTTTAATATTCCTTCTCTAGCTCATGGGTTCTCTCTTTCTCTCCGTGTGCTTAATAATGCGTTCTCTCTCTCCAAGCGTTTCTTTGTTGCTTGTCGACTTAGCTAAAGCCATTTCGGCTTGCTAAGCGACACATCTTGTGTCCATTGACAATCTAAGCTCTGATCTCTGATTGACTTAGCTTTCTTTGCCATTTCGGCAGATTTCTCTCTCAAATTACTAAGTGAGAGTTTTGGTCTTGAAGCGTTCCGCTTCTTTGCGAGAGAGCGTTTCTTATCTCTGATTGACTTAGCCTTTGCCACCTCTGGCAGATATATCCTTCAGGTGTGTGAGCCGTTTGCTCCATCTGAGATTCATTTAGCACTAGGCCCTTCTGGGTTGCGGGCGAACGCCCTCTCGGCGTTACCTGACCCGGCTCTCTCTATCTCTTGTTCTCTGCGCTAATTGTCGTGTTCCTCTCAGTCGCAAATTTAAATATCGCATTTTCCCGCGCTTTTGTTGTTGACGTCATCGTCTGGTGACGTAGTGTCTGTCTGAGGACGTATTGTATGTCTGGTTACTTCGTGCCTGGCCTATATTTATAATTCATACACTTACTTGTGAACTTGACATATGATCTATTTTTAAGCATTCTTCTCTGGTCTTTCCACAACCATCTAACAAAACATTGTTCTGACCTTGACTATAATAATGTCGAAGCCACCGTCTATATAGCGTTAGAGCTGTTTTAGTGAATTGGTCTTCTTTGGATTTTGGACAAAGTTGGATTTGAGGACAAATGATTGGGCTCTATTCATATAAGAAGCTGGGAGTTCATCAAGTTGTAAGTTAGTACTGGAATTGTTTTTGACAGAGAAATACAACGGGTAATAACATTGAAAGCTGTGGGAAAGCTTAGAGTAAAATTAAAAGCAGCAAAAAGGAGCTCAGTTAATATCAAGTTAAACTTAGATTTACTAAAATCAGAAAAGAAGTTACAGGACAAAATTTAAATCACAATTAGGAACAGGTCCAATGAAATAGAGCAGATACACAACATTGATGAACAGTGACATTTGTGAAAAGATTCAGTGCAACAAACATCAAAAGAGTTCATACCACCAGCAGTGAGGACAAATGGAAGAATGAAATGGACAACAGATGACATTTTTTAGCTAATGGATAGAAGAGTAAGAAATAAGGATACCAAAGATGAGTATACAAGATTAAATAAATAAAGTGTAATAAAATGCAACGAAGCAAAAGAAGTTTCACTAAAACAGAGATGCAAGGAGATTGAACAAAAATGTAATGCCAGGGTGGTATACAAAGAAATTGATGAATTAACATGAAGAAAAATGCAATGAACTAGATATTTAAGATTAAAGGAAGGAAAACTATTGAACAAGAAAGCATACGGGAACGATGAACATAATACGTTAAAGATATTTATAATGATGAATGAACGGAAGTAAATGTTAAGGTTAATGGGGAAGGACCAGAAATACTAAACGAAGAAGTGGAAGACGCCTTGCGCAATATGAAAGCAGGAACAGCCCCTGGACCAGATAATACAACTAAAGAAGGGATTGAAGCCATGATTGATTTTGGAAAATAAGTAATAACAAAAATATTGAATGATATCTACAACAGCGGGTATATACCAGACGACCTGCTCAAATCAATATTTGTAGCCGTACCAAAGAAATCGGTTAGGATTGAATGCGATGATTATCGCGCAATAAACCTTATGAGTCACATGACTAAAATATTAATAAAAATAATCATTGAAGCATTGGAACATTGTTAACCTCAGATGGTTCATATACAACAGAGGAGATGCAGAATAGATCAGGCTAAAGCAGATTTAAAAAATGAGGAAGATATTGTGCAATCCATTTTTTGACAATAGAAACAAGAAAAAGAGATCTTAAATGTTATGTAGAGCCAGCCTTGACATATGGATGTGAATCATGAACAATAGGACAATAGACACGAAAATCGCTGGAGGTCGTAGAAATGTGGTTTTACAGAAGAATGTTGAGAATACCATTGACAGCTAAGAAGAGTAATGAAAACGTTCTGAAAGAGACCGAATCAAAAAGAAAGCTAATTTCCAATATTAAGTAAAGTTAAGAGCCCCCGTCACGCCAAGTGGCGTATAGGGAATATGGTGTTAGTGACTGTAACTTTTACAGACCATGAGCAAATGATTTTTTTGGGGTAATGTGGTTGGTATTACGCTCGTGCCGCTTTACTTTCCCAGAAAAAATCCGGTACCAATTTAAGGCTTGATGAATCCTGTAGCTGTCGGTTGGAATCGAACCCTACCTCTTGTCCTTTGTAGTCCAGTCCACTAACCACTGAGCTATCGCGGCTCCCTAATTTCCAATAATAGGAATAAACAATCATAATTGATTGGCCATGTAATGAGAAGGGAACGGCTGGAATATATTGTAACAACTGGGAAAATTGAGGGACGACGAGATAGTGGGAAAGAAAGAGAAACGATACCAGACAGCTTAAGAGAATGGCTTGGCAGAAGATCAACAACGATAATGATAAAAGAATTGTCGAAATTTAAAATTGTGGAGAGACATGATCACCTACGCCAGTAGGAACGGTACTTGATTATGATGATGATGATGATAATGGGGATGATGATGATGAGTAATATTGACCACGTTTTCAACAATGTGTCGAGGTTAAGTGAGGTAGGGACATCAAAAGCAGAATCTCGACACGTCACACGGCGTCATAGGGTTCTCTCTTTTTCCTCTTCTACTTACTCTTCTCCCTCTTCTTCCTCTTCTTCCTCTTCTTCTTCCTGGCATGAGAATGTAGGTCTGCACAAAAATTACTATCTATTTATTAGAAAAGTCACGATATGTAAGTTGTTATAAAGTCTGTAGTGGGGAAATTAAAGCTTGGTAATCAGAATTTCTTGAATCCTCTCAGGTCGACTTCCGTTTTCAAGATGGCGGATCTAGTCCACGTCCTCTCGATCGCTGCAGAAAATGCACCCAAGGTCTGATTAATTTCGGATCTTCATTGCACTTTTCTGCGTAAAAGTCAAAATGATGATATGCTTGATACATCTGTGTTGCTAAAGCGAGGTCGTAGGTCGACAACAGTCCGTTTTTGACGAATCAAGTGTTGTGAGTGAGACATTCCTTCGTCTAGACTAGATCTGTGCTTTACGTCACATTAGTGCTGTTCAAGACCGTTATTGGGATTCTTTGACGCAAGTTATTTCCACGTTACACATTAATGTAAACTACTTCGTCAGTCGCAGTTTTGTCTCTTTGGGGAAGTTGCTTCGTGTTTTGTTCGTCGTAGACTACTTACACTTGAGTAATCAGACATAAGTCTAAAGGTATCGAGATTATGAGTTTGGCGACATTGTGGGCTACGTCATCGTATTGGTTCCCTAAACCGGTCGTGCGCAAATCTTACGGTCTGCTGTTTGATGTGCAACAAGAATTTGACGACTGACTGTGTGTCTCTATGTTCGGAATTGGAGTCATCAACGATGGCCTAACATCATCAAGTGCTACGATGATCATCATTTTCAAGAGGACGTGACTTACCGGTATAAGGGGATAGGCGGCGGGAACAAATGAAGGCTATGCATGAAAAGTTCCTTGTTGCAGTTTCCTCATATTACAAGTCGCATGTCTGTGTTAGTCACCTCTAGTGACTCGGGCAGATGGTGCTCGTAAACCTGGGAAGGCCGACCATCTAAGGGCAGAATCCCCCGACTGAAAAGATCAACTGCTGCCTTGCAGGAAGATTGGGGACAATCAAAGGCTAAGGAAAGCAAACCTGAAAAAATGCTGGCTGAAATCGGATGCACTGGGCCACTGGCGCAGAACACAGTGCAACGTATTAACGGGTGTTCAGTCAGAGTGGATCTGACAGACTCTAATTGTGATGTTCTGTCTGTGGGGGCGATCAACACACTTAGCCTGACAGCTGACTTCATATGAGAGTCTGGAATCCTTACTCTGATTGAGTCCTGAACGCAGAGAGAGAGAGAGAGAGAGAGAATCCTCTCAAATACTGATGGAACATTTCTGTTGTCATTGCCAATGAGCACACCAAGTGTTGTTATAATCCCAGCATTATAAATCACACAATTACTATGGAATGTTTTGTAAATGTTTGTATAAATAGGAAAGGGGGAGGGGGGGTGCTGGATAGTCTAGAGTGGTGACGTCGGCCTGAAGACACTTAGACAGGAACGGTAAGAGTTCAAAACTCACAACATATTGTGGTTGTTTTTAAGAAAAAATATTAAAAATGGATTCGTGGATTCATCATGTTGCTACTACCAAACTCCCCCCCCCCCGCCCCGCCTCACCCCAACTCTATCTCTGGGTAATGAGATTTGATGCCCAAACCTCTCGGAAAACACCCATGCAAACCCGCACGTTAAAGAACTTTTGACATTTAAAATATAAAAGAGTAGGTCATAAATATGGTCACTGTCTGAATAAAGTTGACATCTTAACGCTTCTCACACTGTGGATAGCAGACCGTGCTACGGAGTACGTGCACGCAGGGCACGATTCTCCTCGAACTTTCTTAAGATCCTCCAGGGAGATGTCAACATATCCATTCGTCCTTCGTACAGTGATGATGATTCTAGTACAGACGGTACACTATCTTTACTTGATAGAAAAAGGCTGTAGCGATTACATACAATTCTTAAGATCGCAATGGCAATAATAATCCACTGGACACATTGTACCATATGCATCATTCATTGATTTTTTTAGGAAGAAAAATTAAAAAATAAAAAAAGGTATGTAAGAAGCTTTACGTGACAAGTGGACGACACAGACTAAACAACGTTTCGGCTCAATAGGCCTTCATCAGGAACAAACAATAAAAACACACACACACAAATTAATAACGAAACAACCAAAACAAAAACAATCGAAATGTGTTAAAGAAAACAACAACAAAAAGTAAAACTATCCTGTCAAATCCAAAATAAAATCGTAACCAAGTGCGGCTGTCGTGAACGTCGAAAATCGTTTTTCGACGAAATTGATTTTTTTAATAGTACAAAAGCATATATGATTGTAATATATACATATATAGGGAGACACGATAGCTCACTGGTTAGTGAACAGGACTGCACAGGACAAGGGGTCGGGTTCGATCCTGACCGACGGCTTCCGGGTTCACCCAGCCGTAAATGGGCACCGGACTTTTTGTGGGAAAGTAAAGCTGTACGGGCGTAATACCGACCACATTACCCTAAAAATCATGTGCTGAAGGTCTGTAAAATGTATGGTCACTAACACCATATTCCCTATACGCCACTTGGCGTGACGGGGGCTCTTTACTTTACTTACTTTATATATACACACACACACACACAAATATATGTATATATTTGGCCTTTGTCAGACGGTCGGTAGCAATCAGTCATGATAAGCCTGTAGGTCGGTAAATTATTAATGAGGCCATATTGGATACTGTTTTACTGAACAGTTCCTCCTGTGACTGTATCAGCTAATATTGGATAAAATCCTGCCATTTACTCAGTAATTTATCATTTTCTTCAAAAGACTTTATTTCCCTACCTTATCAAATGCTTTCTTTCCATCAATGCTGCTAGTACCAGTTTGTTTTCTTCGACCGAATCCTCAATTTCCTGGGAAAGATATGTTGCCTGAACTTATGTAGAGTAAGAACGACTAAAGATAGATGTGGAACATGGATGTCTTAATTGTCCAGGTTTACTGCAGACTGAGATTGATTATACGTTTCATTCATTGTTTTACACAAACATCTTGTAAGGCTGATTGGTCTATAGCTGGATGTCGTTGAACCATCATTCCCTAGCTTTAATAAAGGTATCATAATTGCTTCTCTCCATGCCTGTGGCACTCTACCTGTGATCCAGCAAATATTGTAGATATGTAGTATTTTTTTCTTTAGCTCAAGTTTCCAAGCTCTTAATCATGTTAATGGACACTCCATCACTGCCTGGTGACTGTTTCGCTTTTAATTATATTTCCAGCTCTAACTATCTTTGTGTAATGGGTATTTCCATAACTTCTTGTATGATTTCTTCTTATCTCGCATTTTGTTGCTTTAAGAAGATACTTTGTCGTTTCTCTAGCTTAATTCCAATATTATTGTCTTTTGCTAAGGAGTCTACAGTGATTTGCAATCTCCCTAACAGCTTCATGCTGCACTACTAAAAAGACTGGCCGGTGGTCGTTGCCTCCAAGTTGTTTCCCAACAATACGTGTAATTTTCCGTTCAAGGTCTGGTGAACGGAAACTAGGTCTTGGTGTAATTGTAGTATGCCATTATCAAGAATAAAATAGTAATGGATCTGTTGTTTGGTTTAGCCGTATAAGTCTGTTGTCGTCATGCCAAATTTGCAAGCTCTTCGCCTCTCTTGTCCATATGTTCATAGTCCGAGCTATGTGAATGGCTTTTAAAGCCCCCCCCCCCCCATACAAGTATTCTTTCTTTTAATGACATTATGTCTAGTGCGAGTGGGCGGTCACTCGGACAGTAGTAGCTGAAAAATTTAAGTCATTATTTCTGTCCTGATATGCAGTATCTGATGTTCAGTCCCATCCATATACACTTCAAACTGACATGCATTTTTGCTGTTCTTTTCAAGTGTCAATGTTTCACTGTTTTTGTCTGTTTTTCCTGTCAGATGGGTAACTATGCATACCCTAATCTTCAAGGCTATGTCTTTATTTAGATTAGTTTCCAGCAAACACCACACGCTTACTTGCTTTTCATGTCGGAAATTTTCCAGCTCAGTTTTTTTTTTTACTGTAGCCATTGCTTTTGCTGTTGATGCGCTCAGCATTCCAGTGCATTATTAAAGTAGTCTTTGTTTTGATTTGCCAATAACTCAATTCTCTCTCCCCTTCCCCCTCCCCCTCCCCCGTCTCCACGGGGTGGTTGAGAAGAACATCCAGTAACTATGGTTGGGCTCTGCAAATGCCTGAGTGTCTAGTGCCATATCGATTAACAGTGATATATATACTTCCCATGGGCGTGAGTGAGTGGCATCATGACTATTGTGGTGCGTCATTTGGATGGTTGCCTAATATTTCAGCTCTTATACCTGCTAGAGCAGACTGTGGTCTTGCTCGGATGTTGAACTTCCTGCCCAGTTTTGGTTTTCAGTCCCTGGTAAATGTTCAGCCCCATCCTCACGACAAGGAAGTGGCCTTCATGGAGAGTAGTTTTGGTAAAATATTAGTGTCTTCTGTTGGATGCTGTTTTTGCTGAACAACTTCTTTTGTGGTTGAATCTGCCAGTAATGGATAGACAGATTTGACCGCAGAGTTAACACTCTTTATTCGTGGTGTTGGCTTTCTCTCCTTTCTCCAGCGCCTTTTTGTTTCCTTCTGAATTTGATTTCAGCGCTGCCTCGAATGTTGCTGTGCATTTTTTTTTATTGTGCTCCCCATGTGCTACACACGAACTGCAGCCACATCCTCCCAGTTTCTGTTACTGTGATACATGATTCACTCAAGGAGCAGCAAAGATTTCTATATCCCAAAACTGGTCTGCCCATTGGTTTCTTTCCGCCCGTAAAGCCACCATACAATATATGTTTGTGAATACGGTTGTTTGTCATTTTTATTAAACTACCTAGTCACCTTAATGCCCGACTTCTAATTATTTCCATTGCGGATTTCGGTTTGACTAGTTAACATAAAAGAAGAAATACATAGAATACAAATCTCCTCCAAAGCTGTGACCATCTGCATTTGTATCATCGTTGTCAACGACAAGAAAATAAGAAAATGAAAACTGAAAGCAATTCTTGTTGTCATTTACATTTACACTATATATTTCGTCATCAGATCGTAGCATATGTACAGCAAAAAAACAAAAAACAAGAAAAAAAAAAACGTCGGAGCAAATTTCAAGGCAGCTCTAATATCACATTTAAGAGACAAAATGTACAGGAGATGGGATCTAGGTCAGGCACCACAAATACATCTTGTGCATTCTGTAGTCGATCTGCCTATCCAATATTGGCAGCTTCAGCCACAAGATAAGCTATTCATTTATAAAAAAAAACAGTATCCAACATGAGACACTACTAATTGTATATGATGTGCATTGTATAATATAATTGTATATGATGTACATTGTATAATATAATTGTATATGATGTACATTGTATAATATAATTGTATATGATGTACATTGTATAATATAATTGTATATGTATAAAAATGTGCCCTGTGGACTATTGTTGCCATTTATTTCTTTAGCAGTTTAATGTGATCGCTTCAGCCGTTTGGCACCAAGAAAATTAATTGTACCGGTTGTACTAGGATCGTCATCCCTGCGCGACGGATGTTTCAGTGGGCGTGTGAGTGATAGTGTAAGTGTCTAGAGTGTAATGAGAAGACCAGATGAGAATTCCGGACTAGGTGTACTTACTCCGTAATACGGTCTGCTACCCACAGTGTGAGAAACGTTTTGATGTCAAGCCCGGACCGTGACCATATTTTTGGCACACTCTTTTATATTTAAAATCTAAAGGCTTCTTTAACGTGCGGGATTGCATGCACGTTTTCTGAGAGGGTTGGGCTACGGGTCTCATTGCCCAGAGATAGGAAAGGTTGGGGGGGGGGGCGGGGGGAGTAAAAGTGGGGTGGACGACATGAAGGAGCCACAGATACATTTTTAATATGTTTTCTTAAAAACAATCACCACCTGTAGTGGGTTTTGAACTCTTTCCTTTCCTGTCATCAGGCCTACGTCACACCTATAGACTACCCGACCGTCCCCCACTCCATTAACACAATTCATTTAATTATAAATGATTGACTTGCAATGTTGAGCAAAAGAAATAGTCGGTATGCCCATTGACAATAACAACAGAACGCATTGGGAGGTATAAAAAAAAAAAAAAGGGAGACACATTTTGTTTAGACGTCGATGTTGCAGCATAGTCCAAATGGCATCATCATCATCATTGAGTGCGATCTCCACATCGAAGGTTGGCTACCATGGAGCGCCATTCAACTCTGTCTCTTGCTTTGATGGTGCAGGTTGTCATAGGCTGACTTGTCCATCTTGTGATGTTACTCGTCCATGTTAGTCTTGCTCTGCCTCTGCCTTTTTTACCTTGTATTTTCCCTTCCAATATTACTTTTATTAGGCTGTTGTGTCTTTTAACATAACCCAAAAATTTCATTTGTCTTGCTCTAATTGTGTTTAGTAATTCTCTTTTCATGTTTAGTTGTTTTAAAACTTCGTCGTTTGTTTTCTTTTCTTTCAATCCAATTCTACCTATTATTCTATAAATCCACATTTCAAAGGCTTCAATTTTCTGTTCTGTTTTCTTGTCTAACGTCCATGTTTCTGCACCATACGGAATATTGAGAAGATGTAACATGTTTCTATTCTTAGTTTTAGCCCTGGTGTTATTTGTTTTGATGTTAGTACATTTTTTATGACATTGAAATTACTTTTTGCCATACCTATTCTTTTATTTATTTCAGTTGTACATTTTCCATCACTGGTTATAATATGTCCCAGGTAGTTGTAGTTCTGAACTGTCTCTATATGTATTCCTTCCGCTTTGATATATAATTGTAGGTCTTGAGAATTTTCTTTGTTTATCGTCATAGTTTTAGTCTTTTTCATATTCATATCTAATCCATATTTTTTGCTTGTCATGTTTATTTCATTAAGCAATTGTTGTAGATCTTTAGGATTTTCTGCTAGTAGAACAATATCATCAGCATATCTTAGGTTATTAATTATCTTTCCATTAATGTTTAGGCCTGGCATATCAGTGATGTTTTTAAAGATTTGCTCAGTGTATAGATTGAACAAGCTTGGTGATAGGATGCATTGTTGTCTTACTCCTCTTTTTATATCAATGGGTGTAGAGTTCTACTTGTTATATTTTATTACTGCTGTTTGCTCCCAGTACAAATTACATATTAGTCGTATGTCTGTGTCATCCAGATTTATATCTTTTAGGCTGTCTATAAGTTGATTAGGGTGTATTCTATCAAATTGCTTGGTGTAGTCTATGATGCAGGCATATATTGGTTTGTTTACTTCTATGTACTTTTCAATCAATGTCCTCATGCTGAATATGGCTACAAATGACATAAATATTCGTATATACACTAACGTGTATGTGACGAGCGCTTAGAGAATAGAAGACTACGTTTGTGTAATAGTTAAATCATAAACAGTCACGAGTGAAGATAACCAAGACAACCTACCAGATAGCACACGCAAGAGTAGTAATCCTGGCCAAGACTGGTGTTGGCGACTTTTCCGAGTAATCCTTGTCACGAGGAGACTATGAGTTCAATATCGCTTGGTTTAATGGAAATACAATCCTGACGTCATACACAGATAAAGGCACATATCTGCGGGAAGGATAAGGTCCAGCCGTACTCCTTTAGCGACATCAAATACCTTTCACTATTTTTTCCTCTCTTTCGCCCTTCAAATGTGGACTTTGGCGTCTGGACAGTCGGATGGTAGCAATCAATCATGATACGTCAGTAGTTTGATAACATTAGTGTCGTATGCTGGATGCTGTTTTTGCTGAACGTCTTCTCTCGTGACTGAATCTGCTAATGTTGGATAGTCAGATTCGACCGCAGATTGAAGCAAATGTATTTGGAATGTCTGACCTCATCTTCCTTCTCCTGCATCCTTTGTCTTCTAAATTTGATATCAACGCTTCCACGATTGTTACCGTGACTTATCTTTCATTTATGTTCTCCATGAGCTAAGATATGTACACAAATTCCCCCCCCCATGTATAAATAAACAAAACAGATTTATATATATATATAATATACACACAATTTTATATATATATATATGTGTATGTGTGCCTGTGTGTGTTTATTATAATTCTTAATGATTGGAACAACTCCGAGCATTTATTACAAACTATCTATAAAAAAATATCGGTTGGGTATTTTATAACCAATGGGCATTTTATTCTAGATCATGGCATACTACATCTACACCAAGATCTTGCCTCCATACAACATACCTTGATTGGAATATTACAAGCATTGTTGGGAAACAACTTAGAGTCACGAGGAAGGAGCGGCGATAGCTCAATGGTTGGTGAACTAGACTACAAAGGACAACAGATATGGTTCGATCCCAACCGACGGCTTCCTGGTTCACCCAGCCTTTAATGGGTACCGGATTTGTTCTGGGAAAGTAAAGCGGCACGGGATTGATACCGACCACATTACCCCAAAAATCATGTGCCGAAGGTCTTTAAAATTTATGGTCACTAACACCATATTCCCTATGCGCCACTAGGCGTGACGTGCGTACTTTACTTTCTTGTACCTTTTATAAAAATCACGCGTGAGTTAGTCTTTGAGAAGGAACTCACAAAGTTACCTTGTATTAATTGCATCGCAATAAATGTTTTTAAAAAATCAATTCTTTTTGGATTCATTGTTAACTAAAAGCAAATTTTGAAGAAAGAAAGAAAGGTAAAAGTGCCAGTGCTGCCATTAATTATGTCCTCTCGGACGAAAGACGGCACATAAAGATAGAACTGTAATTACATCGATATGTCTTCTATGTTTTAATGCACTCCCATTGTTTACCAGAATAAAAATTTTCTAAGATATATATTTTCATAGACAGTGGATCTTTTTTCAAAGATCTTGAATGTATTTCAAGTTATCTCATCTCTAAGTTAACACTGAGATCACATTAGATTTGAATTGTGCTGAGGTTTGTACACTTTCTAAGTATTTTAAATCTTTGAACATTTATCAGTTTCTTATAGGAACTCTCTGCCAACTGATGCAGGTCATATTTTCACTTGTTATATTCCCATCCGGTGATTTCACTCTCCCTAGATTAAATGGATAACTTTTATGTTGCCGTCAGTTTTAAAAAAAAAGCACGCCGATAACCCGTATACAGCAATTAATACAATCTTTAAACGGAGAAAAATTCTGGAGGTACAAACAACATCCTGAGTATGCCAACATATATTACTCTTATTAATTTGTTTGCATCAACAGCAGCTGCCTAGTCTAAACGTCAGCAGGAGATACTGATCACTTTGAAGTTTGAACTGGAGTAAGACAGGGATGGTACTTTCCCTTCTATTGTTTATAGCAATGGTATATCTTTATTTTTGCTTTCCTTCACTATAATGTCTAACATTTCTTGTAACTCATTTTCACTCTTAGCGATTAATACTGTATCATCATCATACCTTAGATTATTTATATTATGGCCTCCAATTGTTATTCCAGGCATGACCCTTATGGATCTAAAAATAATCTCACTATAAATATTAAACAAATATGGTGACAGTACACAACCTTGTTTAACACCCTGTTTTATATGTTGAAACATTCCCAATTGGTTTCCAGTTCTTATGGCCGCTGTTTGTTGCCATTACATGTTCTTTATTATTCTTAGATCTTTGCTGTCTATGTCTATGCTTTCTAAAATTTTGATTATTTCTTGGTGCTTTACTTTGTCAAATGCCTTGGTATAATCTATGAAACATAGGCATAGATCTGTTTTCACCTCTATGGCTCTTTCTACTAAAGATCTTATGATATAAATGGCATTCTATCTATCTATTGTCCTTTCGAGCCGAAGACAGCACATAGGGCAAAACCACAATCTCAAAAACAGAAACCTTGCGTGCCAAAGTGGCACATATTGCTTAGATACTGCTCTAAAATATATGGCGCTGTTTCCATAACAATACTTTTTACAATGACAGCTTGTCAAGCCATCGATCAACCTCCTTAGTCACCTCTTACGACATGCCTGGAAGGTCAAATGGCATTGCTTGTTCCTTTATCTCTAACAAAACCACACTGTTCATCTCTAATTTCTGGACTGAGTTTGTTTCGCACTCTTTGCATGCTGTTTCTTAGTAATATCTTAATCATATGCTTCATAAGGCTTATTGTACGATGATCATTGCATTCAATCGCACCCGATTTCTTTGGTAGGGCTATGAATATTGATTTGAGCAATGTCGTCTGGTATATATCCGCTGTTGTAGGTATCATTCAATATTTTTGTTATTATTTCTATTACAAAATCACCCATGGCTTCAATCACTTCTTTAGTTATATTATCTTGTCCAGGAGCTTTGCCTGCTTTCATATTGCGCAATGCGTCTTCCACTTCTTCTCTGAGTATTTCTGGTCCTTCTCCATTATCCTTAATATTTACTTCCGTTCGTTCATCATTATAAAGATCCTTAATGTATTCTGTCCATCGTTCCCTTATGTTTTCTTGATCAATCAACAGTTCTTTCTTTGATCTTAAACATCCAGTTTTTGATTGCGTTTTTCTTCCTGTTAATTCCTCAATTTGTTTGTATATAGCTTTAGCATATCCTTTTTGTTGCAATTCGATCTCTTTGCATCTCTATTTTAGCCATGCTTCTTTTGCTTCATTGCATTTTACTGCAATTTCTTTATTTAATCTCTTATACTCATCTATATTTTCTTTATTTCTTCTTCTTGTTTCCATTAGCTGAAAAATATCATCTATCATCCATTTCTTCCTTGAATTTGTCCTCACTGGTGGTATGAACTCTTTTGATGTTTGTTGCATTGGCTCTTTTAGCATTTCCCACTGTTCATCAATGCTTTGTATCTTCTCTATATATAAATATAACGATAAATAGTGCTAAATTAAAGGGGCTCCAATGAGTAAAATTGAAAATAGAGTGGCTTTAATAGCTTATTTCTTTGAAATATTATTGTTTCATCATTAATACTGGCCGAAACTGAAGAGCTCATGTTTCATGGAACTGCTGATAGTATAATGGGCTATGCAAGGGAATTACATTGCTGCAGGATAACACGTTGTTATTTTTTAATTATATTTCTGCATAAGGTTTTTGCACAATCACTTTGTAGAGTGTTATATAACTGCATCGATACAATCATTAATTATATACATGAAAAAGGGGTGCTGAGTCTGCTGTAATTTGCTTCACGATTATCTATTTAAACGTTTCTATCCACGTGTAGGCCTACCCTCAACCTGCCTTCGTGTATGTTGAACATTCACAACAGCTAGTGCCCTCGACCTGCCTTCGTCTACGTTGAACATCCTCAACAACCATGACTTTGCTGATGACAAGACTCGTGATAGCGCTCTTCTGTTTGATGCTGTTTGTGAAGTGCAACAATGCAGGTAAGAAAAATTGCCTCAGATATACACTGTCATTAAATTGGTAACATTCTCTCTTGACGTAAAATGTCATATTCATAACGAAAAGGGACTACAAATCAGCGTTTCATTATTTCTGACGAAGGTTTTAAAGTTGGAGATTTGAATACAAACTATAGAATAAAATACAATAGTGTTAGTAAAACATCGAGCTGAAAGAAGTTGGCATGGTTTTGTCAACAAGTATATTCATCTGTTTCTCGATTTCTTCTTTGTAAGATCCTTGATGTGGTCCTGGGCAGAGCTTAGTAAGACAACGTAGGTTATCAACAAAGTAATTCTTAGCAGATTAACAGAAAAGGAATGCATCATGAACAAATGATAGAGATGAGATGGTACGGTGCTCAGTAGGTCTTGACAACAATTAACATGCCTGGGACTGTACACTGGTTAATGATAGAAAGACCTGGAATGTCATCATTATCAAGTCTTGGTTGTCTTCGCGTTGAAATGTGGTTACCACACAGGGCCATTTCATCCTGTCACTTGGCTTGATTGTGCATGCTGAAATATGTTCTTAGTTAACTTTGTCTGCCTCTGCCTTGTTTGCGTTCACTTTCCTCTCCAAAATGCTGTTCACTAGGTTTGTATGTCTCTTTCCATGACCTAACATTTCCAATTTATCTTGATGTAATTTGACTAAATATTTCCTTCTTAATATTCACCAGTTTCAGATAATTTATTATTTGTTTGTGTTCCTGATGATCGAACTATTACTATGTTTTATATAAATCCACATTTATGGGGGTTTCCATTTGTCTCGAATGTTCAGCAAGAGAGGCTGGTTGATGTAGAGATAAGCCTTGGTCTAGGGACAAGAACATTCGAATCCAGTCAACGGAGCTGGACTCTTTTTATCTGGTCTGTAGTTTTATCATAGCTTTACCCTTCCAGCCCCTACTCCCGACCTTTGTGCAGGGAGATCAGATATCTAGCCCTCTCGGATAACCGTAGTAAACAGGAGGTCCCGTGTACTCTCTGAGCATGTTAGATAATCTTTACCAAAGAAGAGTTTTAAAGAGAAAGCCAAACTGCCCCTGCCTGTGATAAATGTTCAGCAATTAAACATCAACCAATGTCTACGAGGGGTGTATTAGGGCGAACGGCGCAGATATCACAGTTTGATGTAAACTAGTGACACAACCCATCCACGTTCACTTACAATTAATGAACGCTGAAGAAAAAAAATAACTCATATTAGTATTTAATTGAAGGTGTTAATTGCTTAGATGTGAGAATATCTTTAAAATTGTTAAAATATTGAGAGATTAAAAAGAGATGGATTGATGACATAAAAGACTCATCTGCTTATTAAATTTACCAATTTGGACAAACTCATTATACTCTGCGACAGAAATACAATGTCATATTCTTCTTTTCGAGTTATACCAGTTTCTTATTTGTTATGTTTGTTTCTTAACATCGATATAGCGTTCAGCAAAATGATCCAACTTTTCACATAGTGAACATGTAACGGCACACAATCGTTCTTGGTGGAAACCTTCAAGAGTAACATTTATGGATGGCATGGTTTTTTTTTTGAGTACATACAGCGGAATTATCACGGACTTGCTTATACTGTATGACATTCTATATATACTGCATATATAGCGAAGTTAACGTAGACGGGCTTATTTTATCATCAGTCCTATCAGCGACATTAATCTTGACACATCCAATGTGTTTTCAGGTGACGAAGTACAAATGTATTCTTTACGTTTCGCAAAGAACTGCTCTTTTGACGACTTTATGACAATTCATGTTGGTATTTATGTTAACCGTAAACAAACCGACAGACGCAACAGAAAACCACCGTCGTATCTTCTTTGTACAATCATGAATCGCCACAAGGTGAGATGCAGAATGGCTCAGACAAAAGCAGCTTTCCAGAAAATGAGGAAGTTACTATGCAATTCATTTTTGACAATAGAAACAAGAAAAATAGTTCTTAAATGTTATGTAGAGCCAGTCCTAACATATGGATGTGAATCATGGACAATAGGACAACAGACAAGAAAATCACTGGAGTCTGTAGAAATGTGGTTTTACATAATAATATTGAAAATACCGTGGACAGCTAAGAAGAGTAATGAAAATGTTCTGAAAGAGGTCAAAGCAAAAAGAGAGCTAATTTCCAATACTAGGAAGAAACAATCATCATTTTTTGGCCATGTAATGAGAAGAGAACAAATGGAATATATTGTAACAACTGGAAAAAATGAGGGACGAAGAGATAGAGGGAAGCAAAGAGAAACAATACCAGTCAACTTAAGAGAATGGCTTGGCAGAAAGTTAACAACATTAATGATAAAGAACTGTCGAGATCGAAAGTTGTTGAGAGACATGATCACCTACGCCAGTAGGCCTGGTACTTGATGATGATGAAGATTTATTTTAACGGTTATTTTTATTAGCTGCTGTAGTTTGCAGATTGGGAGAAATGATATTCGTCTGTTGTAGAAACCTCAGTGATTTCTTTATGTTTGTTTGTGTTGCGATACACCATGACCACCTTTGTGACGTGTCCATGGCTATTGTATATTAACGAATTGATGGAATCTCTCTGAAAGGTGTTTTTCATCAGTTTTTTTTTATCAACATGCTTTTGCAATGATACCGGGCCTTCCATAACCTAATAACCTAATAACCAAATAACCTAATAACACCTGATGCTTTCCTGGAAGGAAAATAAAAAAAAGGCTACAAAAACGATCTCAAATAATGGAGTAATGAAGTCTGTTGCAGTAGACCTTAGATTCAACAGCGTAGACCGCTATATTTAGATATACGTTGGAATGATCAAACTGGGTTTAGATATACATTGAACTGATCAAACTGGGTTTTGGTATAAGAAGAAAAATAAAAAAAAATAGAAAAAAATGGTATGTAAGAAGCTTTACGTGATAAGTGGACGACACAGACTAAACGATGTTTCGGCCCAATAGGCCTTCAGCAGGACAAACACAAAAAAAACACACAAAACTAATAACGAAACAACCAAAACAAAAACAATCGAAATGTGTTAAAGTAAACAAAAATGTCTATCCTGTGTGTAAACCGAGGTCAAAACGAAAAGGAAATAGCAACCAAGTGCGGCTGTCGTGGACGTACAGAAACGTGCAGAAATGTGCGCAAATGCACACAGAACCAGAGGAGTTCACACAGGGGTCAGTGTGCAAAGACAAAGGAGAAAGAAAAGAACAGTAGACTGGCTTTTGATATACATTGAAATGATGAAACTGTGTTTTGATATACAGTGAACTGATGAAACTGGGTTTTGATATACATTGAAATGGTCAAACTGCGTTTTGATAAACATTGAAATGATCAAACTGGGTTTTGATTAAATCAAATATTGCAAATCCTATAGGTCGGACACCTGACGATTGATATGTAGTGAGTTGGTAGTCTTCCGCTGACTGTAACCTTTTAAGGATAATTAATGTGGATGTCTAAGTGTGTATGAGAGGAAGAAATAAACACTGCCTGTCCTTATCAGTGACTGTTTAAGCTGTTGACCTGTTTCTAGTAGACATATCAACAGGAATGCCATGCTTCTTAAATCTAGTGGCGTCATGAGTAACTGCTCACCTCTGTTAAACATTTTCTCTGTCTGTGTCTCTGTTGTTTCTTCAAGGTAGCTGAAACCTGTCTGAGTCAAGCCATTTTCATTATGTTTTCATGTCTTCTCTGCCTGCTAGTCTGATAACAATAATATTATTTAGGGGCATGGTCTGCAGATTTTGTTGTTTGAACGTACCAGATGCGTTACGTTTCTTAGCTTGTCTTGAGACAGACGTGTTTATCCATGACGTCGGGACTTTATCTTCAAGTGCAACAATGTTGTGGTACGCTGCATTGTCCATTATTAGGCAAGATGGTCGATCTATGGATAGGAGATCAGAATTTTCAATCCAATGTCTAAATATGCGACCATTCATCTCAGAGTGATAATCCCGATTGTCTATGGATTTTGGAAGAAAAATGAGCTCTGCATCCTGTATTAGTCCATGTTGTCGACTACCTGCATGAGCAATTATCAAGTGCTGTCCTTTGCTGCTAGGTATTAATCTCTTAATCTTTCCATCTGATGACTGCCATTCCCTTTGGTTAGTGTGGTGAGCATTGATCCATGTTTCATCCAAGTACACAATATCATAAGGAATAATAGAACAAAGAAGTATGTGTTAGCACTCGGAAAAATTGACAGACAAACAACAATAGAAAATAACGAAGAACAATATATGGTCCGAAGTGGGATCGAACCCGTACTCAGCGGCACCGCGCCTTGCCACGAGAAGCCGAACGCTTGGCACACTGCCACGCAGCCAACTAAAAAATTGGCTATTGTAGCAGTGTCTTACACGAAGTCGTTCTCAATGACTATAGCATAGGGTAACGATCACAGACCGGAAATAAATTGTATATTTGTACTTTCTTATTAATGCAAGTATCTCCCAGTAGGGCTGAATATACACAATAATACACAATATCATAACCTTGCTTGCGCACCTCTTTTACTTCACGTAAGTACTTGCTTCTCATGACTTCTATATGTGGCTTCTCACAGATGTTTCGTCCATTGGAATACTTTCTGAATGTAAAGCCTGCAGCTCTCACATTTCTACATAATGTAGACATTGATATTTCAATACTGTTGTTCTTTTTCAGCGATACTTTTAATTTTCTTATTGTAACAGTTTCATTCATACCCAACATTTTGCGAATTTCACTTCTAATAAGTTCACTGTCGAAATTATCCAACATTTTTGCTCTTCCTTGTGATTTTGTATATTTTGAACATTGACGGTCACGTGCTTGAATCCAGCGATTAAATGACCGTTTAGATAAATCCAAAATGTGTCTTGTCCTATTCTCAGGGTTTTCTAAAGAATGAAATAATCTTCCTCGTTTAGCCTCTTTGCAAAAATAGTCATACATTTTTATTGCGATGTTTTGTAAACTGCAGAATTTCATTTTAAGACTCATGATAAATGTTATCGTTCCACGTCTCCACCTATGAATGAACGGAAATGGAACACACAATGCCTCGTGTTTTTTACAAGTGTCTAATTGTGTCAAAAAACCACGGTAAAAGCGTGCAAACACGTCAATTTTACCGTGTATGGATTTTTACTCGATATTTTTAACTTAAAATACTGTAAACATTAAGTTTTGACTGCATCAATGGGTCGTTATAAATTTATATAAATCAAATAAGCAACAATAATAACCAAATGTTTTTTTTTTTATGAAATTAATTCCCTGCTGGGTTCTAATCATTATAACTTTACATGCAAATTTTGAACAACTTACAACAAGCGGTTAAAAAGCTATCGATTTTAAAAGTTGGGCACGAGTTATGAAACAAGCTATAATTTTCTAACATTGATAAACCAGCATTTAAACTGACTGGGTATGTACGTAACCGTGTTCATGTGTTTGTTTTCATTTCTTTTAGCACTGTCATACAACCTGCTGAATTTCTATACTACTGTCAATGGACGCTACAGTAACGAAAAGCAAGTCATAAACTCAAATAATCAAATTAATTTTAATGAAAAGAGGGTCCAGGTTGCATTGGCACCTGCGCTGCAATCAGTAAGAATTTATGCATATAAATAATCACTAAATTGTCATTTTTGTTTATTGTTACTGCTATTTTATGTTGTGTAAAGTTTTGATAACACAGAATGATACCGAAATAGGACCACAAAAAGCAAGAGGAGTCTTCATTGCACTTGGAAATAGAAATTTAAAAAAAAATCAAAATAAAAAGGTTAAATTCCAATGTTAAATCAGTACTGTCATATGACTGTAAATCATGGAGAACAACAAAAAATACAAACACGAAGACACGGATCTTAATTAACCGATGTGTATATTTTGATCTGTGCAAGAATTCATTAATGAAGATATCTTTCCGTTTGGACGGAAATGGTAGGACACCATTACTAATGTAGAATATGGAAAAGTCCCAGTCAAATAACAGTAAGTAAAGAGATACAACGATGTCGCTTGATAGGTCAAATGCTGCGGAAGCCAACTGAGATTATTGCACGACAGACCCCTTTGTTGAATCCCCAGGGGAAAAGATAGAGGGAAAGACCAACATTTTCTAGAGAAGACTGGTGGAAGCAGAGATGACAATGGTGGGAAAGACATGATATAATCTTACAAGAAACTGAGCGTCTTGAAAAGTTTTTTTTTAAGATCTATGCCCATAGGGAGTAACAGTGTTTGTTAAATATCTATGCCCATAGGGAGTAACAGTGTTTGTTAAATATCTATGCCCATAGGGAGTAACTGTGTTTGTTAAATATCTATGCCCATAGGGAGTAACAGTGTTTGTTAAATATCTATGACCATGGGGAGTAACAGTGTTTGTTACATATCTATGCCCATAGGGAGTAACAGTGTTTGTTAAATATATATGCCCATAGGGAGTAATAGTGTTTGTTAAATATATATGCCCACAGGAAGTTACAGTGTTTGTTCATTATCTATGCCCATAGGGAGTAACAGTGTTTATTAAATATCTATGCCCATAGGGAGTATCAGTGTTTGTTAAATATCTATGCCCATAGGGAGTATCAGTGTTTGTTAAATATCTATGCCCATAGGGAGTAACAGTGTTTGTTGAAGATATATGCCATGAGGGAGTAACAGTGTTTGTTGAAGATCTATGCCATTAGGGAGTAACAGTGTTTGTTAAATATCTATGCCCATAGGGAGTAACAGTGTTTGTTAAATATCTATGCCCATAGGGAGTAACAGTGTTTGTTGAAGATCTATGCCATTAGGGAGTAACAGTGTTTGTTATCTATGCCCATAAGGAGTTTCACGGAAGAAGGAAAGTTTGCATGCATTTACTTGTTTACATTGCAAGGAATAGTGCTTGTTTTTTTTAACTCACAGTAGTGTTGATTATATCCCTATTCATTATCAATAAATGTGTTATCTCAGAGTAACATTAATTTTTCTGTCACATTTATTGAGTTAACCTCAGAAATATGAATTTGTATTTAGGATTTGATTTTTCATTGTTGTTTAACTTGACTCCCAGGTGAACGTCTGGTATATACTGTATCATAACAGACGTTTTATTCATTGCGGTTATCTTAAAGCCTTTATTTCACTCCCTCACTGGTACCCCAATAACTCAACCTACCCACCTAACCTCATCAAGCTGAATGTGCACTACTATGGGCTCTACACCATCTGTGGCTATCATATTTCGTCATCGTGTGCCTTCTCCGCAACGAAGGTTGGCTACCATGGATCGCCATTATACTCTGTTTCTTGCTTTGGTGGTGCAGGCTGTCATAGATTGACTTGACCATCTTTTGATGTTACTCGTCCATGTTAGTCTTGGTCTGCCTTTGCCTCTTTTACCTTGTATTTTTCCTTCCAATATTACTTTTAGTAGGCTGTTGTGTCTTTTAACATGCCCCCAAAATTTCATTTGTCTTGTCTTAATTGTATTTAGTAGTTCTCTTTTTATTTTCAGTGGTTTTAAAACTTTATCGTTTGTTATCTTTTGTTTCCATCCAATTCTACCTATTCTTCTATAAATCCACATTTCAAAGGCTTCAATTTTCTGTTCTGTTTTCTTGTCTAAAGTCCATGTTTCTGCACCATACAGGAATATTGAGATGTAACATTTTGCCATTCTTGGTATCATATTTACCAAATCAATTATGTGACGACACAGACATAGTTCACGCTCTAATCAACAGAGAGAAATATGTGTATTAGCTTCACACGCATAATGTTACATAATATATATATATATATATATAATGTACACTCGCACTCAAACACACACATTTTCATTATTTTTATCTCTATATTTCTTTATTCATATGTTTTGGCTCAAAATTGAATACATTTTGTCTTTCAGCTGTCAATTTACTGCACTCTAACTGCTCAATATTGAGAGCTTAGGCTGAAACTACACTCAGATTTATATGCTACACCACATAAGGATACTGTTATTCTGTATCAGATTTGGATATAACGGTTAAAAATAAAGTAAAGTACCCATCACGCCAAGCGGCGTATAGGGGATATGATGTTAGTGATCATAAATTATATAGGCCTTCTGCGTGTGATTTTTGGGGTATTGTGGTAGGTATTACGCCCGTAGTTAAATATGGTAGGAACTAAACCCTGCCAAGAATATATAGAACAACAACAACTTAAATGGTTTGGCCACCTTTCAGAATGAACCCTTACCAATCACCATCAAGAATGTTCTTCTCGACCAAGAAAAAGACCAAGAGGAGGAAGACCCAGAAGAAGATGGATAGATGCAATGACAGAGACATGTAGCAACAAAGGAAAATCACTAATTCAGACAGTTCGAGCAGCTCAAGAACGACAAATGATATAAAATCGACACCTTTTAGGTATCAGTGAATAGAGAAAAGTAGAAAATTACGCCTGTGCCGTTTGTAATGGTTAAATTTTTTGTTAAATCAAGAAGATATACCACAAACCCGCCACGCTACCGAAACTTAAAAATAGCAAGTGGTATTACAGTTCATTAAAAAAAAAATCAAACCACCAGAGAGAGCTGTTTATTTTTAAATCAGCGCTTTCTATAGCAATTGCAAAAGTTTTGTAGAAGATAGAATAGAAAGAGACCCGTCATGCCACGTGGCCTATAGAAAATAGAATAGAAAGAGACCCGTCATGCCACGCGGCCTATAGAAGATAGAATAGAAAGAGACCCGTCATGCCACGTGGCCTATAGAAGATAGAATAGAAAGAGACCCGTCATGCCACGTGGCCTATAGAAGATAGAATAGAAAGAGACCCGTCATGCCACGTGGCCTATAGAAGATATAATAGAAAGAGACCCGCCATGCTACGTGGCCTATAGAAGATATAATAAAAAGAGGCCCGTCACGCCACGTGGCCTATATAAAATAGAATAGAAAGAGACCCGTCACGCAACGTGGCCTATAGACGGTAGAATAGAAAGAGACCCGATACGCCACGTGGCCTATAGAAGATAGAACAGAAAGAGACCCGTCACGCCACGTGAACTATAGTAAACGTAGTGTTATTACAAATATTTTTTTAAAATATACCTTCGGCATTTATTTTTGGGGTTATGTGGTCAGTATTACGCCTGTGCTGCTATGTTCCAGAAAAAAAATCGTTATCTATAAGGCTGGATGAACCTGGGGGCCTTAGATGATAATCGAATCTGACCGTATGCCCTTTCCAGCCTAGTTCTCTCAATACTGAACTATTGCGGCAAGCCTAGAACTTAACATAGGAACGTTTTAAAAGAATTTACAGAGTTTTACAGAAATAGTTCAGTTGGAGAGTTTTACAGAAATAGCTGAGTTGTAAAGTTTTACAGAAATAGCTGAGTTGTAGAGTTTTACAGAAATAGTTGAGTTGTACAATTGTACAGAGATAGTTGAGTTGTACAATTGTACAGAGATAGTTGAGTTGTACAATTGTACAGAAATAGTTGAGTTGTACAATTGCACAGAGATAGTTGAGTTGTACAATTGTACAGAGATAGTTGAGTTGTACAATTGTACAGAAATAGTTGAGTTGTACAATTGTACAGAGATAGTTGAGTTGTACAATTGTACAGAGATAGTTGAGTTGTACAATTGTACAGAGATAGTTGAGTTGTACAATTGTACAGAGATAGTTGAGTTGTACAATTGTACAGAAATAGTTGAGTTGTACAATTGTACAGAGATAGTTGAGTTGTACAATTGTACAGATATAACAGGCTGAAAAAGACACAATTCGACTCCGAGGGAAGGTCTAGGTATTATATCGGGAGTCAGAGCGTAAAAGAGAGGTAAATAATGTGTAAAGTAAAGTTCAAAACTTGAACCGGCGTCTTAGCACGCGAGTATATACCCATATGTGCTCGGTCGCCTATCCAGAAATGTTCGGATATTTATGTATAGTGTAGCCTCAAGCATCGAAACTCAGATGCGAAGCGACATTCCTCACCTTTCCAGGGTAATACCCTGGTACCCATTTCTGCCAATGGCTGGGTCGACCGTGGCGGTATTTTTTTTCCCCCAAACACGAATATAATTCACACTGCTGCCAGCGGGAATCGAACACGGGTGGTCCGAACGTCGGTAGTCCAGTCGGCTGGTTTTCGCAACTAGGCTACCAAGGCCCCCGAAATTCTGTTCAAGCTACACACCAGAAATGTCTCAACGTACAGCAAACACGTCATATCAAATATCACATAATGTAAATAAAAGACACTATTTTTTCAGGGTTAAATTTTAATCTCTCAATTTTAGTTACCGCAACATATGTTACATTTTATTATAACTGCGGTTGTTTGTACTATAGGATCCTGTATTGTACATTGAGGAAGCTATGAATGGAAAGGTCCTTTACATGATGGTTGGGATAGTGTCGGAAAGTGACTATGGCTCAAGAATTTACGTTGATTTTTACAACATCACTGCGGACCCCAGCCGATACAAGTTTGTATTTCTTTATCTTTATGTTATCATCAAGCACCTCCTGGCGTAGGTAACTGTGACACTTCACAACTGTATTGCCTGTAATATAAATTAAAATTGCCCCTCCCCCCACTTTTTCTAGTCGTGTGTGGAATATGGTGTAAATGTTTGTTTCCATGACCAAAATCGCATGATTAGTTAATGTATCAGCATCACGCCAGGGCGCCTTTACTTCCTTGAAAAGACGCTGCTACCATTTTAATATTAATTTCTCTGTTGGCCCCCGAGCTTTGTCGATCCTGACCAGCCTTTTCTGGGACGTGAACTTAGACTTCTCTGATCAGGAAGCGTGTGCACTAACCAATCAGCCAAACAGTCTATCCGTACAGTTATTTGTTGATCATGCTGTGGACTTTCTACAATGCCATTCTCTTCAATTGTCGCCTGGTATATATTCCCTATGTTTCCCTCTGTTGCTCGTCATTTCTCCACTTCTTACCACCTACTACAGCTGATCCATTTCTTTATTACATCAGGAAAGTAACAATATATTATTATTCCTTTTAAAGCTTATAATAATTTTATTTTCTCGTTGCACTGACTTATGTTAGATTATTCCCATAATTGTTAATCTTCCATGT
Organism: Megaustenia siamemsis; assembly: GCA_032433765.1. Classification (NCBI taxonomy): domain Eukaryota; kingdom Metazoa; phylum Mollusca; class Gastropoda; order Stylommatophora; family Ariophantidae; genus Megaustenia; species Megaustenia siamemsis. The sequence goes on along the minus strand of JAVIAB010000059.1, from coordinate 19,122,847 downwards.
ATTGTCAACGTTCTTCTGTAAAATCGAGCCAGTGTGGTTCCCAGCTACATGTACATTATTTAGCGTTGTCACCGTGTCCGGTTCCCAGCTATGTGTACATTATTTAGCGTTGTCACCGTGTTCCGATCCCAGCTACATGTACATTATTTAGCGTTGTCACCGTTTTCCTGTAAAATCGAGCCAGTGTAGTTCCCAGCTACATGTACATTATTTAGCGTTGTCACCGTTCTTTTGTAAAATCGAGCCAGTGTGGTTCCCAGCTACATGTACATTATTTAGCGTTGTCACCGTGTCCGGTTCCCAGCTACATGTACATTATTTAGCGTTGTCACCGTGTCCGGTTCCCAGCTACATGTACATTATTTAGCGTTGTCACCGTGTCCACAACAAACTACCGTATCTCAAGACGGCTGACTATATTATACACCTCGCATGTATATATATATGTGTGTATGTGAGAAAAAGACTGTTTATGTGTGACGGGATATATCGTTTGATGATGGTAAATTGATGAAATATTTGGTTGAAATAATAGATCATATATGAAATGACAGATTTCATTCAATTTCCATATCATTACATTGTAGTCAATGTTGGCGAAAACGCCAAAAGACAAGTACCAAAAAAAAAACAAAAAACATTTCTTCAAAATGTGACTAGTTTTTTTTTCAGTCGAAGGACAGCCGAGGCATTCCCTTTTTTTATAAATCAAATTGCAGATTTTAATTCAAAACTTGGACCCTCTATGAAACAAATAAAAGCGAATGCTATAGATTGTGATGAAATGCTAAAGATTTTTTTTTTAATTCACGAACAAAAACAATAGTTTCAATTATATTAGAGGATAGATAATTAGAGAATGAAACTTGGCGTGAAATAAAAACAAATCTTACATTTGCTTTGATCACGACAAACGTTTGTTGTGCCTTTCAATGACAAATGAAGAAGGGTAGATATTTTTGTAAAGCTGCCGATAAGAGAATAGGGAGGAGGAGATTGAAGGCTTCTTACTGAGGACATAATGAGTTAAGTTATGAGATAAAGATAACGAGCAGTACTCAGTCTGGTAGCTAACAAAATGACAATCGCACTTTTTATAATGGTGATGATGACAGTGCTAATAATGTAACATTGTAGTGAATGAGCTATGCAAATGTTGTTTTCACATTAACAAGAGTCATATGCAGAACATATTTTTTTTTTTACTGTCAGCAAAAAAAGGCATTTTTTTGTTTCAGAAAACAAGAATAATTCATGCAACTACTTTACTTTTGCTTCTTTTATTCATAACATTTAAATTCCCAAATTCTGGAAGTCAAATCCCTGGCTGGTCGTCCCAATGATTAATTCCCAAATTCTGGAAGTCAAATCCCTGGCTGGTCGTCCCAATGATTAATTCCCAAATTCTAAAAGTCAAATCCCTGGCTGGTCGTCCCAATGATTAATTCCCAAATTCTAAAAGTCAAATCCCTGGCTGGTCGTCCCAATGATTAATTCCCAAATTCTGGAAGTCAAATCCCTGGCTGGTCGTCCCAATGATTAATTCCCAAATTCTAAAAGTCAAATACCTGATTGGTCATCGCAATGATTAATTCCCAAATTCTGGAAGTCAAATCCCTGGCTGGTCGTCCCAATGATTAATTCCCAAATTCTAAAAGTCAAATCCCTGGCTGATCGTCCCAATGATTAATTCCCAAATTCTAAAAGTTAAATCCCTGGCTGGTCGTCCCAATGATTAATTCCCAAATTCTGGAAGTCAAATCCCTGGCTAGTCGTCCCAATGATTAATTCCTAAATTCTAAAAATCAAATCCCTGGCTGGTCGTCGCAATGATTGTAAAAGCGAGCTGAAAGACCGAAACAACTGCCTGACAGGGATCGCATCTTATGATCAGATTCCCTCGTTGAAAATCTGTTTATAAATAGATTCCTATCTTACTGTAGATATTTGATCAGAAATACAATAATGGAATACCGCAGGCGTTACACACAGGAGATTTAAATTACTTGTTCAGGGAGTACTTCTTCTGCTGCGATCAACAGATAACAATCCTCTTCATTGTCCGCCCTTAACAAAATACTAAGTGGACGTAGATGGACGCTGTGGTTTTAACAGAGTTGCAATATTTGCTATTTTGTGGCCAAATAAAACTTTCGACGTCAACACAACATTTGTGAGTACCGGGTTGTCTTCTCTCTTACATACATAGAATGTTAGTCTGTTTCTGGGAGCACCAATGATATGAGGAGTAGAGTATTGAGCAGCTTTGCTGTCGGTCGCTACTGAGGCACCTCTGTGAGTCGCTGTCAGCCCCCAGTCCATCTGCTGGTCTTAACTCCGTGGATGAACAACATTAAAACTGAACTCATTATTTTATTACTTATTGGTTTATATATATATTAATGACAACAACTTTACATCGTAAACACTTTTAGGATATACTAATCTTGACATTTCTAGCATACAATTTTCTTTTTTTTTATGTATCAAAACTCCAGACCAAATGAATACAAAATTGAGAATATTAATACCTTAAAGAAGGAAGATTTCATAAGCTTCGGAAATTGTCGTATGGGATTCATTGTAAAAGGTCCTAGTAACTACTTTGGTGAATGGGAAGATTGCCAGACCACAATGTTTTCGGTAAGTTGACTTGTACGTCATTAAGAAAAATATAAATTAATGGCCACTGTGACATAAGGGCAACGTGTAATGTTAAAATAGAACGTAGAAGATGTAATGCTCACAAATACTAGTTGTTCTCAGGTTATCTAGTTCAATAATTCTGGTGGCATTCAGTGATGTAAAAGATGACAGCGCAACCGTCAGTATCTCCAGTTTCTTGTGCACGTCCTTTTATATTTGCATGGCCAGTTCTGCTGCGGCTTTAAATGGACGTGTTTGTTAAAGAGGGAGATTGATCGTGAAGAGCTGCACATTTTATAATGCTTAATCTGATGGGTTATAATCCACATATAGTCGCATTAACATCTTATTATTCATATAGTTTCAAAACACGTAACTGAAGCAGTAATAGTCGTGAACGAACTAAGTCAAAATAATATTACTACCTGCGTTCGATTCAAAATGAAACAACAAAGGAACAAGGTTAGAGAAAATGATCTACCAGAAAAGATACTGCAGTCAAAATAAATATATCCTACTCTTACCAAGCTCATCCCACCTATGCCACATATTCCTCATATGCCACAAATTCCTCATACTCCACGTATCCCACATATGTCATATATCCCACGGGGCGGTTTCTAGACGTACCCAGCCGTAAATAGTAACGAGATGATGGCCTGTCGTAGTGTCTTCAGTGAAGAAACATAAACTAGAGCAGCAACAATATATATTATGTATTACAACCAAGGAGCCGTGACAAAGTTCTTTCTCTATTTGCTTCTGTGTAGAGACTATCAAGACACGACACAGAGAGGCTAGACAAGAGTTGACAATCAAGCTAAAAACAGCGCTGGATAGAGCAAGTTTTCAGAACAGACAGAAATGATATAAAAATGGCAGTGATGCAATTGACTTTAGACGGAAGGCGATAGAAAGATCAAGGAAATGCGAATGATGAATAGAGAAAATAGAAATGAATGGTGCCAGCCAGAAGGGAGTATCAAAGCAACAGATCGGGAGAACAGAAGTAGAAGAGTTCCATGGCCAGTGACGGCGAGAACAGACGTACAATATCATAGCCAGGGACGGCGAGAACAGACGTACAGTATCATAGCCACTGACGGCGAGAACAGACGTATAGTATCATAACCACTGACGGCGAGAAGTGAGTAATATGCTGATGCTTGTCAATCGCCACATGGTCTAGCGGTATCTGACAGACTTATACATTTCTGGACAAGGAAGAAGGAGATAACACACGCAATAGTGAGAAAGAAAATAAGGGATGTGTAGATTGTGTTGAGAAATAAGAAGTAGAATATGCCTTTGTGGGCAAAAAGAATATGTAAATAGAGACTTTCCCAGGAAAAAAAAATAAAAGGCAAGTATGAGCTATGGTGGAAAAGAAAAAGACATTTTTGTAGCTGTGGTTGGGAATAATGAAGAAGCAGACAGAGAACTTCTGAGAAAGAGAAATAAAGTAAGCATAATGTGTTGATAAGAAAGAGAATGAATATAAAGACTGCGTTTAAAGTGGAGACAAAGTAACGTAGATCGTGATACGATACAAGATGCAAAGGATGTAGACTATATTGTAAAATAAGAAATATAAATTGTAGTCTATCTTGAGAAAGGAGAAGTGGAAAATGATGAAAAATGATGTGAAAAGGAAAAAAAAATGACCAGACCATGTTGCGACGAAATAAGCAATGATAGACTATGTTGTTATCAAATACATAGATGATGTAGGCAATGCTGTGATCAAATAAGCTGAGGACGTAAGCTATGTTGAGGTGAAGTAGGCTGATGGCATAGGCCGTGTTGAGATGTAAAAAGCTTTGACGTAGACTATGCTGGGATGAAATAAACTGATGATGTGGATTATGAAAAAAAATGTGTAGATGGAATATAAATGTTTCGTTCAGAGGGGAAAAGATGAATTTTGCTTGAGTCAGAAGAAGTTGTAGTTGTAGACAATGTTGAGAGAGAAGAAGTAGTAGTTGTAGACAGTGTTGATAGAGATGTAGTAATAGCTGTAGGCAATATTGATAGAGAAGAAGTTGTATTTGTAGACAATGTTTAGAGAGATGTAGTAATAGTTTTAGGCAATATTGAGAGATAGGAAGTTGTAATTGTAGACAATGATAAGAGAGAAGTAGTAGTTGTAGACAGTGTTGAAAGAGAAGAAGTAATAGTTGTAGGCAATGTTGAGAGAGAAAAAGATGTATTTGTAGACAGTGTTGAGAGAGAATAAGTTGTAGATGATGTAGGAAATGTTGAGAGAGAAGAAGTAGTAGTTGTAGTAGTTGTAGAGAGTGTTGAGAGATTGGAAGTAATTGTTCTAGGCAATCAGTAGCTTTAGACAATGTTGTGTGACAGGAATCAGCAGCTTTAGACAATGTTGAGTGACAAGAATCAGCAGCTTTAGACAATGTTGTGTGACAGGAATTAGCAGCTTTAGACAATGTTGAGTGAGAAGAATTAGTAGCTTTAGACAATGTTGAGTGAGAAGAATTAGTAGCTTTAGACAATGTTGAGTGAAAAGAATTAGTAGCTTTAGACAATGTTGAGTGACAAGAATCTGTAGCTGTAGACAGTGTTGAATGACAAGAATCAATAGCTGTAGACATTGTTGAGTGAGAAGAATTAGTAGTTTTAGACAATGTTGAGTGAGAAGAATTAGTAGCTTTAGACAATGTTGAGTGACAAGAATCAGTAGCTGTAGACAATGTTGAGTGACATGAATTTGTAGCTGTAGACAATGTTGAGAAAATATAGATGAAAATGTACTACACTATAGTTGTACTGGCTCGGATTTTTATGATATGTCATATTTTTTGTGAACATTAATTTTTTTGGAGCAACGAACATTTCAATATCGTTCCCGCCTTTTTGAACACTATGTCTCTGCTTTTTGTTTGTGGTCATATAAATGCATATCTTGACCATAATTTAAGTTCAAGTCACATTTGGAGCATTAATACATATCTTTGGCTATATTCGGTCACGTTTGTCGTCATTCATGTAGATGACCCTTTATTAATCTAAAACAATGTGGCTTTGTAATTTCATTGCTAAAAATATGTAAACTTGCCTGAATTAATATAACGTCAATATAACTCAGACAACATAATTCAAACTAAATATTTAAATGAAAAATTAAAGACCACTTTTAGTTGATTTACAGTATGTCATTACAAGCGCTTGACGTTCAAAGATAAAAAAACATTTGGGGCAAAACACCGCACCGAGCAGAAGCGCACAGGAGTGACAGTACAGTCAAGAAATTGTGTTCTGAAGGTAGAATTGAAACTGGAATACTAATTCAGCTAGTTGCTTTACTGTTCGAAGTGGAGACAACGCAAGTAGAAAAATACATGGTGTGAACGTAATTGCAGACACTGAGGGAGAATATATGTATTCATACACTGAAGAAAATTTTAAGTCAGTGAGATGCGCAGACTAAGATTTTGCCTGTCAAAAACGACATATTTGAAAGCGGAGCCCGATTTGAAGGATTTTTTTTTCGTTTTAGCGGATTATTTAACGTCATTTTAGGCAACAAATGGGTAATTGTGTTGTATCTAGGCACATTTATCATTTAGAAGTCATAATTTGATATTTATTAGGTCGTAAAATACCGTGTCGTAATAATAAGGAAGAGGAAGCAGAAAGTGACTACGTGAGTAGATACAATAACATATGTAAACGATGCACAGATAGTAACAATAGAAAAGTTAGACCATTTTGTTTACGGAACATTAGAAGAGATGACGATGCTGTGAAGGAAACAGTAAATGATGTGACTATGTTGAGAAAGAATAAGAATAAATGTATAATGAGAAAAAGAAGAAATGAAGTATGCTAAGATTAAGTACAGATAATTATTATCATTCTGGGACAGAATTATGTATACAGTGTCTGGAATTGAGCAGAAGACGTTCGGAAATAATAAGAGAATAGATGTCATTTTGAAAGAAAACCAATAAGTGTTTATAAGACACAAGAAGCTTCATCCCAGATAGAGAAAGACGATGTTGTACAGATATGTACAATATTATGTACGCAAATAGCTTTGATTAGTTGTTGAGTAAAGAATTATTTTGTACATTTGATGTAATTACCTTATTGTTAATGAGTGTGTTTGTTGTGCATGTTATTTTAACAAATAATTAAACAATGATAGCTATTTGAAATGTATGAATTATGCATTTCAGGCACATCCTCGCTACAGTTTTACTGCCAATTGTGTAGGCTTTTCCGTCGTCATTAGTATACTTTCCAACAAGTTCTTCACTCTTGATTTCTATGACTCATTACTACAAGAAAGGTAATGATTTCAAGAATTTAACTTGACAGCCTTGAACCTGCAATCATTCATAGCAACACTCAGTCATGTGTAAAGATGAGAGAATGGTTTACATACACAACTAATCTAAATTGTTCAAGCATTTATCAGCGCACACATGTTTTATTTATTTGTGCACACTCGACGACTAATGAAGTTATTGTGGGCCTACAATGTGTTATATTATCGCTTAATCTGTGCCTTTCAGCCAAACGAATCCTTTACGAGTAATGGGCAACACAAATAGCGTAAAACAAGTATGAGCCTTTATCAAACTTTGCTGTATGTGTACATAAGTGTTTTCTTCTTGTAAACAGGGAAGAACTGATATTAATTAAATAATGAGTTTAGTTTATTTCAGCTAATACGTCATTATAATTATACATCGGACAAGTTCATTCATTCATTGGGCGCCCTCTCCTAAACAAAGGTTGCTACCATGGAGCGCCATTTTATTATGTGTCTTGTCTTGATGGTGCGTCATGTCATTGATTCACCATCCAAATGTTTTATGTTATCAGTCCACTTTTGTCTTAGTCTGTCTCAGCCTTGTCCACCGTGTACCTTCCCTTCCATTTTGACATATAGTAGGGAATTGATTCTCTCTACATGTCCAGAAATGCCAGTTGTCTTTCATGGAATTGTGTTTAGAAGTTATTACTATCAGGCAAGCCATTTCGTTTAAACAATACATACATTTGTAAAAAATACTATTTCTGCTTTGCGCACTTTTAAAACTACAGAAACAAGCTCTAAAACAGTGTCGATAGTGGGCACACACAAACATAATTACAAGCTGTAGATTAATTTAGCCTGGCCTCAGCGGCTCATGGGGGTTTCTTCAACTTGATTATGGTTGAAAAAAATTAATCGAACTTGAAATTCAAACTCCGTCACTGTAAACACAATATCCGTCACTTCAAATTCAATCTCCGTCACTGTAAACACAATATCCGTCACTTCAAACTCAATCTCCGTCACTGTAAACACAATATCCGTCACTTCAAACTCAATCTCCGTCACTATAAACACAATATCCGTCACTTCAAACTCAATCCCCATCACTTCAAGCTCAATCGTGATCACATCAAACTAAAATACGACTGGGTTTTAATTCACATATTATAATTCACAAACTATATAAAGTACCAGAAATAAGTGAGGAGTAATGTGGATTTGTGGAAGGAAGTGGCACCAATAATGCAATATACATCTTAAAAGCATTGCTAGAAAGGTCTATAGAGGTAAGGAAAGATCTATATATGTGCTTTATAGACTACACAAAAGCATTTGACAAAGTAAAGCATGTGAAAATAATCAATATGCTGGAGAAATTAAACATTGATTGCAAGGATTTGCGAATCATAAAAAAACATGTACTGGTAACAAACAGCAGCTATACGAATTAACAACCATACAGGACAATTTCAATTTATAAAACAAGGAGTCAGACAAGGCTGTGTTCTGTCGTCGGATTTGTTTTCACTTTACAGCGAACATATTATGAGATCAATAGTAGACAAAAAAGGAATTGAAGTCAACGGTCACAACATAAATAATTTGCGATATGCGGATGACACATAGAAGAGACAGAGAATGAACTACAAGAAATGATAGACATAATAGTAAGAGAAAGCAACAAGAAAGGTCTCAGTCTGAATAGTAAGAAAACAGAAGTAATGGTCATATCGAAGAAACAATCATCACCAGCATGCAGCATACAAATAAACAGGACAAATTTGAAACAAGTGCAACGCGTCAAATACTTGGGCACAATAATAACATCAGATGGAAGATGCACCACAGAAATAAAAAGCAGAATATCTGAGGCCAAAATAGCATTTCAGAAAATGAAAAAAATATCTTGTGCAACGAATCTATGTCAATAGAAATGAGAAAGAGAGTTCATCTGTGCTATATAGAACCAATTCTGACCTAAGGAAGCGAATCATGTACAGTAGATAAACAAATGGAAGGACGATTAGAGGCCACAGAGATGGGATTTCTCAGAAGAATGTTGAAAGTTCCTTGGACAGTTACAGAAACCAATGAGGACGTTCTCAAAGAAGCCAACACAAAAAGGCAGCTCTTAAAAAAAACATCTGAAAGAAACAATCAACATTTTTCTCGGGCACATCATAAGAAGGGGTGTCCGGTTAGCGCAATCGATAGGCGGTTGGCTTACCACGGCAACAGCCGGGGTTCGTAATCCTGGCGAGGACACCTGGGTTTTACTAATTCCCTAAAAATTAGTAGGAGCCGCGATAGCTCAGTGGTTAGTGAACTGGACTACTACGGACAAGGGGTAGGGTTCGATCCCAACCGACGGCTCCGGGTTCACCCAGCCTTAAATGGGTACCGGATTTTTTCTGGGAAAGTAAAAGCAGCACGGGCGTAATACCGACCACATTACCCCAAAAATCATGTGCTGAAGGTCTGTAAAATATAGGGTCACTAACACCATATTTCCCTATACGCCACTTGGCGTGACGGGGGGTACTTTACTTTTTTTTTTACATCATAAGAAGAGGAAAGTTGGAATACTTGGTTACAACTGTCAAAATATAAGGAAATAGAGATCGCGGACGACAAAAAGAGAAAATACTGGATAGCTTGGTGTCATGGCATGGAAAGCAGTCAACAACAGAACTGATACGATGCACTGTAGATAGAAGATTGTGGAAGGACATGGTAACCTTCACCAACCGGTATGGCACATGATGATGATGATGATATAAAGTATGTGTTTATCTAGTGATGTCATTCACACATAATAATGTATGCAGGAAACATCACTCCATTATTACTAGAGCAAACTTTAATTAACAATTTTAAACTGTATCACTTATGTTGCAGGTACGCACTACCAACGGAACAACTAAAATCATATCGAGGTCCTTGCAATGTGAAATAATTCACAAGAGCTCTCAATATACTTTGCAAAGCAACAACCAATCCAGATATTTATAATTTCCAATCGTTGTAGTTATCTTGGTATGCCACGCTAGCATTATTAGTTTAAACTATTCTAGGTTTCTGTTGTTTTTTTCAGTTAAGTACAAATTATGTTAAAGTATCATCAACTAGAAAGAAGAGAAGCGAAGAGAGCCATGACTAATGTAAAGACAGATCTTGGAAAGGTTCTGGCAAAAGCAACATACAAAGAATTAGACAACAAAGTGAAAAGTTCGGCAAGAAGAGATACAAGAGCTTATATAGACAACTTGGCAGAGAAAGCAGAGACAGCTGCAATTACAGGAGACAGCAGAACTCTTTATACTGTACAAAAGATGCTGACAAACACCTATACATCCAGTGGAACACCAATTCTAGACAAATCTGGATTAATGCTAACAACAAGCGCAGACATAAAAGCCCGTTGGGCGGAACACTTCAAAGAAATTCTTAACCGTCCACTACCCCACAGTTTAATAGATTTTGAAGCTGAAACACCAGCAGCAGAATTAGATGTAAATTTAGATGACTTCACCTTGAGTGAAATAGAAACCACCTTAAAGCTAATGACCAATAACAAGGCTGCTGGAGAGGATAAGTTAACAGCTGAGATCCTCAAGGCAATTGATAGCCATAATTTAATACATCTCCAAAAAATGTTCAACATCATTTGGAAAACAGAGAAGACGCCTCATAAATGGAAAAAAGGAATCATTGTTAAGATCCCAAAAAGGGCAATCTTAGAGATTGTAACAATTGGAGAGGCGTGACACTTTTGTCAGTTGCCTCAAAATTATTCTGTAAAATCATCCTAAATAGAATAAAGGATTCAATAGATACAGTAATGCGTGAAGAACAGGCTGGGTTTAGAAAAGGGAGAAGCTGTCTTGACCACATTTTCACTCTACGACTTATATTGGAGGAACACATTGAAAAGCAAAAACCTTTTGTACTTAACTTCATCGACTTCAAAAAAGCATTTGATAGTATTCATAGAGATTCTTTGTGGAAAATTCTGAAGCAATATGGCTTACCATCAAAAATCATAAATATTATCAAAGACATGTATGATGGTTACACATGTGCAGTTCGAACAGAGGAAGGACTGAGCGAATGTTTCCCAATAGAAACTGGGGTTAAACAAGGATGTATTTTATCGCCCTTGTTATTTGGAATTGTTATGGACTTCATAATGAAGAAATGCTGCACTGGTAATAAAGGCATCGAATGGATACAAGGAGACCATTTGGAGGACCTGGACTTTGCTGATGACATAGTTCTCATCAGCAATCAGATAAAAACGATGCAGGAAAACACAAATGAACTATCATCAATAGCCAGCAAAATTGGGCTTGAGGTCAATCATGAAAAGACTAAAGTCATGAAAAGTTTAATTCCAACAAGTGACAAAATATACATGGAAAACAAACCAGTAGAAGAGATCGATCACTTCATCTATCTTGGAAGTCACATTGATCGAGAAGGGGATACGAGCAAAGAAATTAGAATCAGACTGGCTAAAGCAGCAATGTCTTTCAGAAGCCTTGAAAAGTTGTGGAAATCAAAACTCATTAGCACAAACACAAAACTTAGGCTATTCAAATCAAATGTACTATCAACCCTTACGTATGCGTGTGAAAGCTGGAAAACAACAAGAGATATAGAAACAAAGTTGAACGCATTCGAAAATAAATGTCTAAGGAAAATACTTGGTATAGAATGGAACGAATTCAAAACAAACGAGGAAATTAGAGAAATCGCCAATCAACCACTAATATCTTCAGTAATAAAGAAAAGACGATGGTCATACGTTGGACATGTGATGAGAAGAGATAATAATCGAATAGCAAAGCAAGCCCTCATATGGGAAACAACAGGTAAAAGAAAAAGAGGAAGACCCAGGGAGACACTGAGAAGAACATTGATGAGAGAGGCAAGAGCAGCAGGAATCGGCTCCCTCAATGAGATAGAACTGCTTGCACAGAACAGAGACAGATGGCGAGATTTGATAAAATATCTTTAAAAGAAAACTGCTAGAACAAAAATTCATATAGGAGAAGGTGTATCTTGGTCTACGCCCTATGGGCCGGTTACGGCTCGAAAGGTCAATAGATAGATAGATAGATCATCAACTATATATATGATAGTGTCTTATGAAATTAATTTTAAAAATAAAATGAATAAGTAATAGTCATTTTGAATGTTTATCGTTGTTTTATGTTTGTGTTTAAATGGATATATGTGTGTAATTAAGCCATAATTGCTTACCTCTGTTGATATATATCATCTTGACACATAACTATGGAGTCTATCGTGTTCTGTTCTGAAGGGACAATTACATACTGTTCTCGATGTTAAGTTCTTAGATAAACAAATATGGTTTTCAGACAATATTACGTGTCCAAAATACAAGGTAAAAGAGGCAGAGACAAACTAAAACTAACATGGACGAGTAACATCAGCAAATGGACAAGTCAGTCTATGTCGACAAAGCAAGAGACACATCGGAATGACGTTCCAAGGAAGCCAACCTTCGTACGAAGATGGCACACATTGTGATGAGTCCATATTGATAACTATTTTAAGCTGTGACTGAATAGTGGAAAAGGAATGCTGGCGGTTGAAAACCATTGGGAAATAATTGATCACTTAGTAATTTAGCTAACGCAACGTCACGATAGGAAAGTTTCTATAAAGTCTTTAGTGGGGACTTCAAAGCTTGGTAATCAGAATTTCTTGAATTCTCTCAAATGCTGCAGGTGCAGGGTGGTGGGTGCCTCAAACGTCGTGTGGCTTATGTCGAGAATATCGTGTGTGTGTGTGTGAACTTGAAGATCGACACAGCTTTTGTCGGTGTGGTCAAAATTACTCCAGACCGCACTACATTACCTCAACATATACAGAACGCATTCTCAGAGGCTGAATAAATTATGGATCAGAAAATAATATAAAAAATTGACAATTTAATTATGGATCAGAAAATAATATAAAAAATTGACAATTTAATTATGGATCAGAAAATAATATAAAAAATTGACAATTTAATTATGGATCAGAAAATAATATAAAAAATTGACAATTTAATTATATATGGCCCTTTTCGTCTTGTCAGACGGTCTAGTGGAGGCTATTGCGTATTTTTTTGAGGTATTGTTTTTGCCGAACAGCTTCTCTCGTGGCTAATTCTACCAATGTTTGACAAACACACGCGGTCACATAATGAACAGGTCAGGCTCGCTGGTCCACAGGGTTTACCATCCTTTTTCATGAGTCTCTTCTCTTCTAAGTCCTGTCTTAGAACAGTCTCAAATGTTGTTATACCGTTCCTTATACGTGCTCTCCATGATGTGCGATCACTTGCCAGATGTTGCCAGTCGTTTTCACAGATGGAGAAGTCTTTCATAGATGATTTGCAGATATCTCTATATCGTAGTTTAGGTCTGCCGATTTGTCGTTTTCCGTGTTTTAGCTCGCCATATAGTATTTGCCTATACTATATTATTATTATACACAATTTAATTATGGATCAGAAAATAATATAAAAAATTGACAATTTAATTATGGATCAGAAAATAAAAAGAAAATGGACAATTTTAAAAATGTGAATCAGGTTCCATCATATTAGTCAGCCATAAGACGTTTGACTTAGATATGTGACTGGGTGTGTATAATAATAAAGAGTAAAGCAGCGATCTATCAGAAAAACATCTTCAATTTAGTCAACTCTGGAAAGAGCAGCATGCACCAGACAAGAGCATCAAAGGAACAAAAATTACGAAATAACTAAGTTTTGTTCGTGACTTTGCAGCCCTAGTGTGAACTGGTTCATCATTTCACAAATTCACATTGCAGTGGAAATGTGAACGCATACTGACTATTGTTCGATGTACCATGAGGATAATACGACGAATAACTGTTTCATATGTTCGGATTTGGAGACAAAAACTATGTTCTAATATTACCAAACGCTATACATTTTTTTTTAATATGACGATCAACATTTTCAGGACACGTGCACTTCCGATCAATATGGTGGGTAGGCGGCAGGAACCGTTAAAAGCTGTGTCTGAAAAATGTTCATAGATGCAGTTTCCTCATATTCCAAGTCTGGCTTGCTGCCGGAGCTACTGAGTTAAGTGCTCTGTGCACACCGTGTGCTGTGCGTTTCATTCGTTTGAATGAATATTGATATCGTATGACTGGGAACAGATGGCAGTGTTCACTTTCTGTGCGTTTTCGCCTTATGTTTTTTGGCGCATGTTGAGACTGCAATGAATATGAATTTCAGCTACTTTTCTTTGTTTGGGAGATGAGATATTAAATTGGATGATTCCACTGTCACGGCGGTAGAACAATTATGGATTTTAATTCGTTTGTTGTGATACCGGGACCTTCCATAACCATAACCATAATCAAGAGCAGAGATAATCAATCTATGCAACACTCAAGAAAAAAAAAACTACCTGCTGGTATCCTTAATCTTGAAATATAAGATAGAAAGTAAAGAAGAAACGATAATTTTTGTAGCTGTGAATCATATGAGATAAAGGAGTTTGCTTCTTCATAACCCTCTGAATTCCTATCCGTGTATTGGATATTCAAACGAGAATCCACCAATTTCGATCTCGAGTAAGAACGGACAAATCTCGCCAGGACTATCTAGACCTTTCATTTCTGAAAGACATTGCTGCTATAGCTGTTCTGATTCTAATTTCTGTACTTGTATCCCCTTCCCGATCAATGTGACTTCCAAGATGGATAAAGTGATCGATCTCTTCCACTGTTTTGTTTTCAAAGGTACAATATTGTTGTGTAAAACAACCAATCTCATAAAATTAAAGATAAAAAGTAAAAGCTTGTAATTATCAAACACGAAAATAAAAATATAACATTTGTGAAGCTTGCAAGACAGATATAACCTACTTTTTACTGTTAAACGTAGGACATAATGAAGGATTAACAAATGCACGCAGCTATCACGTTTAAGAAAGAGAAAAAGTGGATCAAGATTAGCCATAGCATTAACATGTACGTGATCATGCGGCCTTACATTTTCTGCTGAGAAAGGCTGACGTTATGTAAATTTATATGTGTTTCATGACGTTAACTTTGGGAATCTGATACAATGATCAAAGTAATATTACAGTCGACGCAATAGTAATGACACAGTAAACAAACACAAAATAAATCAAAGTATTTAAGAAGCAAATGTGAGCATGCCTAGTTTTTTTTAAAGATATAGTCATTGAGACAGATCATTGCTCTTATAAATAAAAAGAAAAAAAAAACATGGTTCTTTCTTTTATGCATTTCTTTCCTTCCTGTTTTGCATTTCGGCATCGAGGAGAGATATGGTTCGCTGTTTCTTGCTATTATTTTGGTCTCTTCTGCTGTTATACTTCCAAGTGTCTCTAGTATTCCGTTTATCCACCCTTTCTTTGTCGTCCTCTTGGTCTGTTGTTCGCTCAGTCGTTGTGTTAAATTCTCTTGTTCACGTCTTATCACACGTATGAACAACTTCTTCAGTTGTAGCTATGTGTATTGAATAGCTGGTTCTGTTACTAGTCTTTTGCGTGACTCATCGTTTCATACCATGCCCCTCAGGCTGTCTCATGCCATACGTCTGACACACTTCATTTCTGTGGTAGTTATTTTTCAAATAGTTCTTGAGTCTAAAATCCATGCCTTAATGGTAGAACAATTTAAAAAAAAAATAGGATATTCTGTCTTCGGATGTTATTTTTATGTTGGACAGTAGTGGTAATATATGTCTGATAACTTTGTTACATGTTAAGTCTATTTATGTTGCTTGCTCGTTGTTTCTAGGCAGAAATGGCATTTTCACTTAAAATTGATTAAGGGACATTACTCATTCTTTAACGTTGCTGCTTTTTAAAAACAGGTATTTACGTAGTTACTTCCCTTGGTAATTATTTTAAATGATAATTTTGGAAAATTAACTCAGGATTGAAAGATTTAAAACACAAACTGGACAAATTATAATGTTAAAAAGCACTTGCCAGTAACGGGGGAGGTAAAAGAAAAAACAGGAAGCAGGGTTTTATAGATCACGTCCCTTAAATAATAGAAAGACGATCCTTCTCGAGTTTTAAGACGTATTGAGTTCCACTGGAACTCTCGTCCCGAGGCACTCACCCCTTCCAACCGCCCCCCTTCTGAGAGAACTATACTCACCCTCACATATCATCCTCACAACTTAGCAGCTGTGAGGATACTCAACCGCTACCGTTCCATTCTCCTCTCTGATCCCACTACCCGTCTACTTTTTAGTGATCCCCCGATGATCGCCTTCAAGCGCGACAGGAATTTGGGTGACATTCTGGTTAGGAGCCGTCTCCCTCGCTCCGACCCTCAACACTTCGGTACGGCCCCTTGTGGTCGTAACTGTATCACCTGTGCCTATGTGCTCCCTACTGACTCGGTCTTATTCCCCAATGGACGGTTCGAGATCAAGCATGGCTTCACATGTGTGTCCCGCAACATCATTTATGCCATTATATGCCAACGATGCCACATGACCTATATAGGCGAGTCTGGTAGAAGATTAGCGGAAAGATTTTGTGAACATCTACGTGATGTCCAACAGAATACTGGCACTCCAGTGTCTTCCCATTTCAACTCCCCAGATCACAAGGGCAAAGACGACATCCGTGTCACTGGTATTGTCCTCTGTCACTCTGGCGACCGCAGCCGCTATACTTTGGAAAATCGCCTCATAGTCCAGTATGGTTCGCTGACCCCACGAGGCATGAATGTATCACACTCGTACACATAGTTTCCTTTCGGCTGCTCCTCCCCTCTTGCATAGCCCTCTCTACCACCCATGTCGTGGCTCTTTAGTCTATCTACTATGCCACGCTATTCTTAGTTCTTCTCCACTAGTCCCCGTTGAGGCACTTCGGTGTTCTCCTATATACCTTTTTTCTGCGCTACTTAGCCCTCATATGTTTTTATTGCACCACACCCTCATACATCTCACTCTTTCCGCCTTTTGAGTACCTGTCATTCCACTGTTCTATTCTTTCTCCTTCGAGTTTGCACACTGACCCCGGTTTGAACCCTTCCACACATACGATTGTCCCCGTATGGACGTGCACATGCATGTATGTGTCCATAGGCACGGGTATTGGTATATATATGTATACGCATATACATGCATGTATATGTGCTCTTGCTTGTATGCATACACATGTATGTGTGTGTATTTGTATGTGTATGTTGATATGTATTAGTATGTGCACTTCTTCTTGCACGTGTACATATGTATACACGCATCTGTATGTGTGTATACATGTATTTATGGGCCCTTAGATACTTTCAGATATTGCCTGTGCCTTTGTAGTCGACGTACCTAGATAGCGTTCCCCCCACTCGTGTATTTTTAGAACCCTTCACCACTGACCACAGGGTATAAATTACAGCTACACCCGTGAGAAATTCCTTTCATAGCCTGACCACTGTCCACGACACACAGGGAAGTCAACATATTTCGATTATTTTGTTTTTGATGTTTCATTACTAGTTAGCTATGTAGGATTAGTTTTATTTATTCACATATCTGTGTGTGTATGTTGTTTGTTTGTTCCTGCTGAAGGCCTATTGGCCGAAACGTCGTTCGAATCTGTGTCGTCTATTAATCACGTAAAGCTTCTAACATACCATTTTTTAATTTTTTTTTTTTTTCAATTTTTCCTTGAGTTCCACTGGGCCTGGTGTCTTAATGTGTCTTGTCGTGTACCTTATGTCAGTACGTGTCTATGTGTTTCTGAGTGTTCATATATGCCGAATCACACTTTGTTTCTTAAGTACGTGGATATGTCAGTAAGTGTTTAAATATGTTTGTATGGAACAGTGTATCAACCATTTCATATCTATAAGTGTCTTTTTGTGTTTGTGTTTGGCTCTGTGTTCACGGCATTGTATGTATGTATGTATATATGTATATATGTATGTATGTATGCTTGTCTGCATGTGTATTTGTATGTATGTGTGTATGCAAGTATGTATATATGCATGCATATATGTATGCATGTATGTGTATATGTATGTATATAGGTATGTATATATGTATGTATATATGTATGTATATATGTAGGTATGTATGTATGTATATATGTATGTATGTATATATGTATGTATGTATGTATGTATGCATGTGTGTATGTGTATGTGTGTTTGTATGTGTGTTTGTATGTATGTATGTATGTATGTATGTATGTATGTATGTATGTATATATGCATGTATGGCCTTAGTCGTCTTGACAAGCGGCTGGGAGCAAGCAATCTTGACAATTCAGAAGTTTGGTAATATATTAGTGTCTCATACTGGTTACTGAACAGCTTCTCTCGTGGCTGAAAATACAATATTGGACAGACAGATCCATCCACAGAACGAACAAAGTTTATTTGCGGTACCAGGCCTTATCTATATTCTCTTGCGCCTTTTGTCTTCTGAATTTGATATCAGCACTGTCTTGGGTACATATTGAGAAGAGGAAAGTTGGAATGCTTGGTTACAACTGGCTAACTAAAAGGAAAGAGAGATCGCGGACGACAAAGAGAGAAAATACTGGATGACTTGGTGTCATGAGATGGAAAACAGTCAACAACAGAACTGATAAGAGGCATTGTAGATAGTAGATTGTGGAAGGACATGATCGCCTGCGCCAACTGGTATGGCACATGATGATGACTTTATCGAAATATGCTGTGGCATTTTTTTTTAAATTTTTGTTCTCCATGTGATACGATCTGAAGCCACATTTTCCCAGTTTCTTTCACTGATTAAAAAATTTCCCTAGGAAAGCCTTGCAAACATCCTTATATCTCAGCACTGGTCTGCCCTTAGGTCTCTTTCCGTCCTTATGTTTGCCATAAAATATTTGTTTCGGAATACGGTTGTTTGCCAAAAAAATTTTTGTTTCGGAATACGGTTGTTTGCCATAAAATATTTGTTTCGGAATACGGTTGTTTGCCATTCTTCTTTCATGGCCCAGTATTCTTAGTCTACTTTTATGTGTCGTTGTGCATGTTTGTCTATCTTCCCGTGTGTATCCTTCATGTGTTCCCCTAAATGTGATTGTGTCTGCCTACATTAGCCTGTATCAATCATTCTTCATTCACACTATGCAACGATAACATCTCACAATGCAAATGCTATTTTAAGCACGATTTGATGATGCATTTATCTGAATGTTTCTGTTCAATATTCTCTAAAACTAATTGTCAAGAATCGTATTTAATGAATCGTATATCTCTGTGTTTGTGTCATCATCATCTTCTTCTTTCCTGCCTCTTTGCCATTCAGCGTCAAGGGAGATATATAATTTACGGTCTCTTTTGGTTTTGTTTCTATATGTCTTAGTGTGTTTAATATTCCATCAATCCATTTCTTCGTAGATCGATCTTTGTATCTGATTTTCTCATAACATTTATTGAAGACTATGTTGTGTTTTGATCTTTCTGCCTGATCACATGGCGAAATCATTGTATGTGTTGCTGTTCTGTACTTTACAGCGGGGAATTATTGCTAGATTTTTCTCAGTTCTTCAAATCTGATCTTCTCTGATCGTCTGCAAAAAGACACTCTTTCATCTCTTCTGTCTCCGCTGCAAAAAGACACTCTTTCATCTCTTCTGTTTCCGATCCTCCACATCATCATTATGTGCCATACCTGTTGGCGTAGGCGATCATGTCCATCCACAATCTCCTATCCACAGTGCATTGTATAATTCAGATGTTGACTGTTTTCCATGTCATGACACCAAGCTATCTAGTATTTTCTCTCTTTGTCGTCCGCGATCTTTCTTTCCATGTATCTTGCTAGCTGTAACCAAGTATTCCAATTTTCTTTTTCTCATGATGTTCTAGAAAAATGTTGCTTGTTTCTTTCTGATATTTCGTAGGCGCCCACTTTTTGTGTTGGTCAGTTTGAGAATTTCCTTGTTGGTCTTTTTAGCTGTGCTGTGCAAGTTTATTCTGAGAAATGTCATCTCTGTGGCATCAACTCGTCTATCGGTGCAACTTTTTGTTTGTTTGTTTCCTGGCCATGATTCTCTTCCATAGGTCATAATTCGTCTATTATTATCGACGACTTCTGTTTCTCACTTCTATTGACATAGATCATGTACATCAGATGGTTTTCATTTTCTGAAATGCTTTCTTAGCCTGAGCTATTCTGCTTTTATTTCTGTTGTGTATCTTCCATCTGATGTTATTGTGTCCAAGCATTTGGCGCGTTGCACTTGTTTCAGATTTGTTCTGTTTTTTTTTTTTAATGCTGCATGTCGGTGATGATTGTTTCTTCGATATGACCATTACTTCTGTTTTCGTACGATTCAGACTGAAACCTTTCTTGTTGCTTTCTTTTACAAATATGCTTTTTTTCATTTTAATTGGACATTAATGTATAGAAAACTATACGTGATAAAATAGTCAGTTTTTATGTTGTTCATCCACGGGGATAAGCAACTGGACTCGGGGCGGGCAGTGACTCACAGAAGTGCCTGAGGATCGACCAACAACAGAGCTGCTAAATACATTACCCCACCTACCAGTGGTGCTCCTAGAAACAGACTAACATTCCAAGTGTGTAGTCATCGAAGAGAGGAGACTACCATTTACTCAGAAATGCCTTGCTGAAGTCGGGATTTTTATTTGTCCACAAAAGAGCAACTATCACGTGCTAATAAACCATAACGCCCACCTACGCCCGCTTATCATTTGTCTAAGGACAGACAGTGAAGATGATAGTTATCTGTTGATCGCAGCAGAAGAAGTAACCCAGAAACAATTAACTTAATCTGCTGTTTGTAACGTCTGATGCTTCCCATTATCGCGTATATGATGAACATGTCTACAGAGTGGCAGCATTTATACAGAGCTTTTGAAGAGGAGGCAATCTGATTATCAGAAGTGGTCCCTGTCAGGCATGAGTTTTGGTTCTTTAGCTTATTTACACTCATTTGGGAGACTATAGCCCGTTCCAAAACTCATGTTCTCTTCAAAATGGTGTAAGTTTATAACCGTTTGGTTTTAATTGTTGAAATGTTTTTAATCTATATTTTGTCATTAACGTATATTCTCGTATATATATATATATATATATATATATAGATATATATTAAAGATCAAAGCAGAAAGAGAGCTAATTTCCAATATTAGGAAGAAACAATAATCATTTTTTGGCCATGTAATGAGAAAGGAACAGCTGGAATATATTGTAACAAATGGAACAATTGAGGGACGAAGAGATGGAGGGAAGCAAAATGAAAAAAAAATACCAGACTGCTTAAGAGAATTGCTTGGCAGAAGGTCAACAACAGAAATGATAAATAACTGTCGACATCCAAAGTTGTGAAGAGACAGGACACCTACGCCAGCAGGCCCGGTAATTGATGATCATCAACCCAGAATACAGAAAAAAGTATTCTAAAAATAAAATACTACGCAGAAACAATTATCACAACTAGACTACTAGATAATCACCGAAAAGCCTTTTCACTTGAATTAAACGTTGACATTGGAATATAACAAGATGTGACAGAAAAATGCACAAAGATAAAATATAAGCAAGTACTAATTTTGTTGCAGATTTGTGTTTATTGAAGCACGTTATGTTCCACAATTTTCATCATTAGACATCCTATTTACTGAAATATAAATTCAAATTGCTGATTTATTTCGATTAATATTAAATTGTGTTGACATAAAGTCATGAAAGTCACATCTAAGTTGGAAATGCATTTCAGTTGTTGTGTCTCGACCTTTGAATTCTAAGCAGGGCAGGGGTTTTTGTAATCGAATGATGCATCGATTAGTTGATACCTGTAACAGAGATGACAATGTTAATGTCCTTACTTGATATGTCTGTATACAGTGAAGTGGTGATGTTAATGTGATTCTTGGTTTCATATTAACCATTTATTATGATTTGATTAATCAGGAAAGGACAAATGCCCATTCCATTGCTGTCAATTCCAGCAGGCAAATAAATAATACGAGTACAATAATATGTTCTCTTAAATGGATGAACAAATTAAAACGAATAATGAAAACGTAAGAATATAAATTTGACACTTTCTATGTGAAAGTTAGATTCAGTTAAATTAGTACCAACACATATCTTCCAGAAACATTTATACATAAACATATATGGATAGACAGAAAATAAGCAATAGTTAAAACAGACAATTAGATAGATAGCCGGACAGACAGACAAGTAGACAAAAAGAGAGACAGGGAGATAGCAAAAAGAAGTCACATATATGCACTAGAAGATAGACACAGACAGGCGGACGGTTGAGTGGTCTAGCATTGCGGTAGGACATAAGTTCTCGGTAAGGATCACGAATCAATTAATGATATTGAATGATCACTTCAAAAGTAGGGCAAATCGTGAGTGTGAATGCAGCACAGACACAAATTGCTCATACCCCCACCCCACCCGCCCCAATCTCTGTCTGAGCCCGCCCGTGTGTGACGTCATGAGACATGCGAGCTATACTGACGTCAATTTACCCATAACTGCCCCTGCTCGCAATGCTGAAACGTCACAACCTGTTGACTTCTAAACCCCCGTCTCCCGATAGTAGGCAGGCTCAGAGATAAGGAGTGCGATGGACACACAGACTTATTAAGATAGGTGTCCCGTGATACTTGACAACATCTGAGGAGACCCCTGGTTCACGTGCGGGAACTCCGTATCACGGGCCAGGATTTCATGGTGTGGGTAGGTAGTCATATGTATGGCCTACTCTTTTCAGTTTTACTTACCAGGGTTTCTTTACCGTACACAAGTACACACGGGATTTATTGCCGTTATCCGAGAAGGCTATAGATTCGATATCAACACCCAAAGGATCAGGGGTGTGTAACGTTATAAGGACACCACCGATTCATTATTTATCTGTTTTTAAAATCACCACAGCCTCTGGTGGGCTTTGAACCCATATCATTACTGTCCCAGGCCGAATTCGTACATCTAGACTAACGGTTCTCTCAGTTGCAAAGGTGTCCAGCTTAATATGACAAGTTCGAAGGTGAAGGCGCGCCTCCCAGCACCAGAGCTGGAAGTTGTCAGCTACCCACAACTGAAGGCTTGCGCCAGGATCGGTGAACCAAAACCATCCAGACCCTGCTCCTCCCTGGTGCCTCCAGTAACAGACTAACCTGTCTAGTCTGGCCATGCGAGCAGGGATCGAAGAGGGAAGACAATCCGGCCCTCAAAATGTCGGCTGAAGTCGGATGTGTTGGGCCGAAAGGCGCAAATATAACAGTTATACTGCAAACCACAACACAACGTAGACACGTCCACTACGTTCTTGTAAGGGCGGGTGATGAAGAGGAATATTCTAGTCTACCACGATATTCTAGAATACTTTAGTCATCGGGCGAACGCAACCAACCAACCTAATATGACAAGTTCAGGCTTGTTGTGGGCATTGCTAGCTCAATAACCTGGACAAGCTATGCAGCCATCTTACACTCTTCAAGTTGGTTTCTTTAAGTATCTTCAGACTAGAGTCTATAAAAAGTGTTTATTAAAAAAAAAAAAAACTATCTTTACGACACATAGTACCATTGCTGGTGTATATTGGGGGGCAACGATAGAACACAAGGGATAAAGGCCGCTTGGTCAAGCAGTCGCCACGACGTGTGAGACTCATGATTTTTATTTCTAAAAATAAATAAATTAAATTTCATAAAATAAATTAATTAAATTTCATAAAATAAAGTGTTTATTGAAAGAAGATAATTCATTCATTAAAGAAAGTTGGAAACGTTAAATTCAGTTGTAGAATGTGGTTTTTGGAATGAAATAGGGCAAATTGAAATAAATATATTCGATTATAAAGGGGCTATACTTCCACAAAAAATAACGAGCAAGTGTGCAATAGAAGACACCACAACATATTTTTTTATTTAATTCCGCTGTCAACTAATGGAATTATTTGTACTTACCTTTCCCCAAAGAAGCGTACTTCATAGGACGCGACATGAGTGGTTGCAATGGATCCAAGGCTGACAGAGATCACTAATCTGTCACAAAACATATCGATTGTATAGTGGGGGTGTAGCTGAAATACAACATTGAATAGTTCACGTTTTCGCTGACAAGTTATTACAGAAATATCTTATATACACAACATTGAACCATCTGTGTTCCCGTAGGAAAAAAATTGTTAATAGTATTCATCATCAGGTCGCATAACTTTTGTTGAACGTTGTATTCACTACAGCGTTTGTGAAATATTATGTCTCTAGCCAGAACTCCGACAGAACGTTGCATTCATCACAGCCCGTATGAAAGAATCTCTATGTAAGCCAGATCTCCCACTACTTATGTTGTCATGTTCAATGTCTCATTGATGTATTGAAACCACCTTCGTCTTGATCTGTTCCTGATGCATCGCCCAGGAACCATGCCTTCCATTATTGTTATATGATATTTATAAGCCGGTTATTTGTAATGTTTACATCTATTCATTTCTTCATTGCTCTTTTCCATTGTCCAATTTATCTTAAGTATTTTATACGCCACTTGGCGTGACGGGGGTACTTTACTTTTACTATTTTATTTAGAATGAATATATCTTTCATCTTTGCTGTTTGTCCATGATTCATAACCATATGTTTCTATCATGAAAATACATGTTGTTAGTAATGTTTAATGTTACTTCCTATTTGGTATTGTGCCACATGTTCTTCATGGCGTTTAGTTTTTGTGCTGCTGTTGCTAATCTTCTTTGGATCTTTTTCTGGCAGTTCTCTTTGTTAGCAACTACAGCTCTCAGACATTCATAGCTTGTTACAATTAATAGCATTAGTGCCATCAAACACAGCAACCATTGATACAGTTGTGAGGAGATTGCTGCAAAAATGTGTTATTATCACAAAACAAAATTTACATTGCAGGTATTGCCCTTACACTCTGAACCACCTTCTGTATTTATCTAAACAAATGTGTCGTCTCTCTCTCTCTCTATTTATCCTGTTAATGTTACAGCACTTGCACAATAACGCAGTAGGTAATATCAGTTACTCATAATGAAAGTTAGTAACAAACTATAGATGAATGGCCGCCTTTTAAAGAGGGTTGTGGAATCGACTAAAGTGTATGACTTTATTCTAAAACAGAGTTCACAGGTCAAGAGGTTAACACGTGGTAACAATTTAAATTGAGAAGTGGAGCTGGCGACGGATAAATGTGTTCTCTCTTGAGATACTTGTACTTCCAAATATTTTGATAATAGAGAGGTTTAGTAGACGTCGAGACAGTGTCACATTTATCAAATGCTACCCCAGAGTTTTTCCACAATTTAATCTTGAGACTTGCTATTGACTGAACCGTCAATTGTTCACTAAACTTCAGACAACTTATGTTAATAGGTGCTAATATTTAACGAAATGTATCAACGAGACCGAGCTAAGAACACATATTCCAGCACTAGAGCAGATCATATTCGATTGTGACTCATAATTTTACTAATCATGTGAGGTATGAACAGTCGTAGCGACTTAGAAGTGTATGTTAAGTAAAGTTACAGAGAATTAATATTTTCAGATGATTGCGTACAATGTAACTAAGACCGTCAAGAGAGACTTCAAAACGCAGGTGTGTATAACTGAAGCCGTTAGCTGAGTGCTGGTTAGTGTTGCAGGAAGCCACGAGCTGAGGTAAAGGTGTTAACAAATTTCCGGTCAATAGCCATTGATAGCTGACTCAAACAGAGATCGGTAATGACCTTATTGATCGTCACATACTCTCAATGAAATAGTAATAGATAAATCATGGTCAACGTCTTTTCCGTCATTTTTAGATATGTGTTGTTGTGCATTCTGACTTGGCATTTTAGTGATTAATGTGTAAAGTTTGTTTCTTATACCTGATGAATGCTTTCCCCTAACCCGTGTAGCTTGTCTTGTTTTTCAAATAGTTTAGGTGTTATAATATTTTTATGTTTAATTTTTTAGTAATAGAAAAGGAGACCTGTATTGTAGTCGCCAGAATGTGTTGTATTTGCAGTTGTTGACGTCAGTAGATTTCCTTATTAAATGAAACGTGTTGGTATGATGTGAACGAACCAAGACGAACATACTAAACAGATATACAACTATTCATTGTTATTGATGAGTTGACCAATCAATGTTGTGCTGTCCAGAAAATATGTGAAGTCTCATCATCATCATTTCACTTCGTCTATCTTTAACGATACAATTAACACTGCTTCTGTACCACTGTAAGTCATAATTCTATTATAATTCTCCTACGTATAATCTAAATGCATGCGGCTTCATCAACACATGTCTTTAAATCACCATGAAGGCATATATTAAGCATAATCACTTCATTTTTACTGTTTAGAGTCAAATTGAAACAGGAAATATAATACACAATCGTCAATTGAAATGGAGAATACCTGGAATGTGTAATTTTGGCGACGCGGTATAGAATTGCAAATGATGGAGTCTCTGAGGTGACACCAGTACCAATCTTCTAGAAAACTCTTGTGTTGCTGTTGTTGTAATTTGCAGCTGTTCCACTCCTTCTTCTCGGCCGTATTTCTTCTTTTACGATTATAACATGGGCATCAAATCTCATTCAGGTTCTGACGTCCATGGTTCTCATGAAAGGCACATTTATATTACATCACAGCAATATTGTCATCGACGAATCAAAGCAAGAATGTGTATTGAGCTTTATAAAAAGATGACGTTGAAAATGCGTCGGTTACGTGAATAAAAAAAAAAGGATTTCCCCATATGGCATTTATGTTGAAACCATCTGGTAAAAGAAACCAAGGCAGACCAAGAGAATCATTCCGCAGACCATTTACTAGGGAAGCCTCATCCATGGGAATGAGAAAAAAATCAAGAACAAGCAACACATCTTCAATCGCGGAGGACTAGGACTTCTGTCCTATGTGTCGTGTTCATGTCTTGAAGATAATGAATGAATGAAATATGGCCATGATTCTACCAAATAAACCAATACAACACGTTCTTTCTTTATTTGTTTCTGTCTTTATTTATGGCTTTCTTTCTTGCTTTACTTCTTTGTTTTCTATTTCTTTCTATCTTACATCATTTCCTTCCCGCAACTTTTGTCTTTCAGCGCGGCAGAGAGAACTGGTTTGCAGTTTCTTGTTCTTCTATCAACCTCTTCTTTGATTATACCGCAGAATTGTTATAGGATTCTGTATAATTACCTTTTTCATGGTCGGCCTCTTGATCTGGCCTTCTCGTATTATTTATTGTTAACTCGTTGTAGATTTAGTTCATGTTTAATTGCATGCATTGTCAAGTAGCCATGCTCATTTTATTGACATTAATTGATTACATTTTATTTTTTAATAGTCTGTTTGACAATTAAAATAATTAGCATGTCAATCATAAAACGCATTTACCCAGGAGGTGAACATAAAATGATACCTATATTCATGCACTTACATTAATGCCCATTTGCTGGAAGATATGTTGTCGCTATACATAAATTGTAAATAAAAATAGTAGTAAAAGTAAAATAATTTCTTTTATTATTGAATCATCATGTGCCATACCGATTGGCGTAGGCGATCATGTCCCACCACAATCTTCTATCTACAGTGCATCGTATCAGTTCTGTTGTTGACTGTTTTCCATGCCATGACACCAAGCTATCCAGTATTTTCTCTCTTTGTCGTCCGCGATCTCTCTTCCCTTTTATTTTGCCAGTTGTAACCAAGTATTCCAACTTACCTCTTCTCATGATGTGCCCGAAAAATCTTGATTGCTTCTTTCTGATGTTTTTTAAGAGCTCCCTTTTTGTGTTGGCTTCTTTGAGAACTTCCCCATTGGTCTTTTTAGCTGTCCAGGGAACTTTCAACATTATTATTTGAATACCTTAAGAAAATTCAACGTTTTTATTTATATTTTTAATTTCAAAAAGTATGTTATTATTCTAAAGCAGCGTTGGTGGTACAGATTGCGTGTCTGCA
This sequence comes from Megaustenia siamemsis, assembly GCA_032433765.1. NCBI lineage: Eukaryota > Metazoa > Mollusca > Gastropoda > Stylommatophora > Ariophantidae > Megaustenia > Megaustenia siamemsis. The sequence goes on along the minus strand of JAVIAB010000059.1, from coordinate 19,094,917 downwards.
TAGACCACATTAACTTTATGTAACATCTTTAAATTAATGTTGACCGCGACACGTATGTATGAAATATGGCTAAATAATAATCATCATCATCATTGAGTGCCATCTCCGCATCGAATTATGACTACCATGGAATGCCATTCTGCTCTGTCTCTTGATTTGATGGTGCAGGTTGTTATATGCTGGTTTATCCATCTTTTGATGTTACTCGTCCATGTTAGTCTTGATCTGCCTCTGCCTCTTTTACTCTATATTTTTCTCTCCATGATTACTTTTAGTAGGCTGTTGTGTCTTTTAACATGGCCCAAATATCGCATTTGTCTTGTTTGAATTGTGTTTAGTAGTTCTCTTTTCATTTTAGTTGTTTTAAGACATCTAACTAGACTCAATAAAAATGAAATAATAACTGATATGAATTATCGCGGTAGACACATGTAAACAGTAAACAACACAGACATTCTAGATTTGCTTCTCTGTTACAACACTTGTTACCAAATCATCCATTCATTTCTTTCAGATAAGAATGTAAGAAAGCCTACACCCAACACGGTGTGACAGTCCACCCAATTGCTGTAATGTCTGTCAGGTGCCAGTACGCTATAAACATGAGGATACGGACAGTAAGGTGTGAAGTCATCGTCATCAATGACTTTAATATCATCAACATCAAAGCTGTCTAGGTCCCTGAAATGCAAATATTTACAACATAAGCAATAGTGGCGATATCGATAATTGAATGTGAAGATTGATGAAAGGTTGTGACAGTAGATTCGACCCAGTCCATAACGTTGTGTGTTTAAAGTTATTGGGTAGTTAGAAGACTTGATTTATTAGATACATGTATAGGTCTCGATCGCCATCTTTGTAGTGGATGTGACATGGCGGGGATTTATAATTTGTTAACAGACGCCTGTGCAGATGTGGCGGCAGCAGATACAGTAGGTTTGTGAACGGTCTCAGTTGTAATAGAACCTACTCTAAGATTGGAATAGAATAGAATAGAATAGAATAGAATAGAATAGAATATAGCATATATTATGATATAATAGGATTGAATAGAATAGGATTGAATAGAATAGAGTTTGTGTTAATATTTAATATATAAGGTAATTCTCATTGGATCCATGCCATGAGTCTATGACTTGTAGATCTTCTATTACATATGCCCATGCTCAGTAATGATAACAGTAGTTGTGTGTAGATACACCTCTAGTTTAGATGTGCAGAAGGCAGTTGCAACGGTTCACACCAGAATTAAATATGTAACATAAACACACAATGGTAATAAGCAACTAAACTAAAAGAACGACTTGACAAGCTACCACGTTTCAGTGAAAACCTTCATCAGGTACAAAAGAACCAAAATATACAAAAATCAACATAATAGACAAACACCACTCTGTAGCAAATAACAACAAACAAGAAAGTCAAGGGCAATTGTTTTTTTTTTCATGCATTCGCCAGATTTGACCTCGACCTCTGACTATGTCCCTGAATTTTGCCTGTTAATCCGTTTTTTTTTTTTTCTGGATGACTCCTTCATCGGAGGTACTCATATTTTTTCCGCCCATGAGTAATTTGCGTTTCAAGCCGGGCCTCGCTGTTGAGACCAGGGGTGGTTCCCGCAGAGAGAAATAATAAAAAAACCCAAACTGGTTTTTTGGCCTGATTTGAACCCACAACCTTTCTGTCTCGAGGCCGGCGTCTTGCTTCGAGCCCAAGCAGTCCCCAAAACGTTGATCTAAATAAAAATGGCGGGAAGGATCGGTGGCCAGGATTTACGTAGCTACTATTTTTATAATTCGACAATAGGGCAGGTTGAATTTATTTAGATCAAAAGTAGCCAAACAGTGAAAATTTAGACGGGGAGGGGGGGGGGGTGTAAGGTTTCACGAGGATGGATGATAGAAAGAGAGTTCCAAAGGATAGGATTAAAAAGGGAACAAAGAAAAAGAGAGAGAACAGGGATGGTAAGGGGATATATGTGACACGCTGTAGGAATAAAGATATGCCAACAGAAAAATGAAAGAACAGACCCGTTATTAAAAACAAAACAGGAAATGAATTTAAAACATCACATTTATAGGGTACCAAAACACGTTATGAATCCGCTCTCCAAAGTGAAACGTTTCTGGATATCAGAAAAACAAGAGACGAGGCAACCCGGAAGTCCTCAGAGGCATGATGGACTGGATATCTTACATGTGAGAGACAGAAGTTCGGGAAACACTTTCGATGTTATGCAAGTGATCACGGACTCCATCTCTTAATTGTTGGCCCGGTTGGAGAACGCGGTTGGCCTGCGTCTTTAGACAGCGTTGGCAGATGATATCGGATACGGTAAAATGGGATGTACAAGTCAGAGACTAAGGCACAAAGATGCATCATTATACATAAGAATGCTACTCTGCTGTAATGATACTAATGACAATAAAAAGAAGGAAAACATGGTATGGTAACAGCTTCACGAAGGTAAGAAACAAAACGAAAGTGGCACGACGTTTTGGCCAAAAAGGTCGTCATCAGGAACAACAACCAACAGCACTGTATATATATATATATATATATATATATATATATATACAATTTCAACTTATGAAACTAGGAGTCAGACAAGTCTGTGTTCTGTCGCCGGATTTGTTTTCACTATACAGCGAACATATTATGAGCTCAATAGTAAATAAAAATGATTTGGAGTCAACGGTCACAACATAAATATTTTGCGATATGCGAATGACAGTCTAAATAGCAGAGACAGAGAATGAACTACAAGACATGATAGACATAATAGTAAAAGAAAGCAACAAAAAAGGTCTCACTCTGAATAGTAAGAAAACAGAAGTAATAGTCAAATTAAAGAAACAGTCATCACCATCATCCATCATAACAATAAACAGAACAAATCTGAAACAAGTATAACGCGTCAAATAATTGGGTACAATAATAACATCAGATGGAAGATGCATCATAGAAATAAAAAGCAGAATAGCTCAGGCCGAAATAGCATTTCAAGAAATGAAAAATATCTTATGCAACAAATCTATATCAATAGAATTGAGAAAGAGAGTTCATCGGTGCTATGTAGAACCAATTCTGACCTATGGAAACGAGTCATGGGCAGTAGACAAACAAATGAAAAGACGATTAGAGGTCATATAATTGGAATTTCTCAGAAGAATGTTGAAAGTTCCCTGGGCAGCTAAAAAGACCAATGAGGAAATTATCAAAAATACCAAAATAAAAAGGGAACTCCTAAAATACATCTAAAAGAAACAATAAACATTTGTCTAGCACATCTTGAGAAGAGGAGAGTTGGAATACTTGGTTAAAATTGGCAAAATAAAAGGAAAAAGAGATCGCTGACGACAAAGAGAGAAAATACTGGATAGCTTAGTGTCATGGCATGGAAAACAGTCAATAACAAAACTTATGCAATGCACTGTGGATTATTTAGATTGTGGAAGGGCATGATCGCATACGCCAACCGGTGTCACATGATGATGATGTTGATTACCATGATACTGCTTGTATATCCATTTTCAAAATGAAGAGCTACAACTGTATTGGATCAGTTTCAGACCGTAAACTCTCGTGTGGCGTCGAACAATAAACAACAATGTACTGCTTCATCATCTTGATTCTATCTTGTTGAAAACATAATGATACTTTGTTATTCTGAGATTCCCTGGATGGTCATAATGAGCCGTCAACTAAGTCAAAGATTTCTGGGCCAAAGGTATTGAAAGACGGATAGGCTTATTTTAAAAGACGTTTTTTTTAGTGACAGCGCTAGGCAATAAATAAGTATAACAAGTAAAGTAATGTACCCCAGTCACGCCAAGTGGCGTATAGGGAATATGGTGTTAGTGACCATACAATTTATAGACCTTCGTCACTTGATTTTTGGGGTATGTGGTCGGTATTACGCCCACGCCCACGCCGCTTTACTTCCCCAGAAAAAAATCCGGTACCCATTAAAAAATAAGTATAAACAAAACACTTTTACGATGTCTCCTTATCTACAATTACGGAAATTTTGGGTTTTATTTATTTATTTATTTTTTTTTTTTTTGGGGGGGTCTTTAAATTAACTTAATTGACTTGGAACATGGATGCTGTTTGTTGCCAGTACATGTTTTTTTATGATTCACAGACCCTTGTCATCAATGTTTAATTTATCCATCATTTTTATTATTTCCAATGCTTTACTTTATCAAAGTCTGATTGTGTGTAAACTATAAAGAACGTATATTGATACTTCTTTACCCTATAGCTCTTTCTATCAATGTCGACTATGGCAGATTACAGATGTTGTCCTTCAGGTAGAGGACTGACACTCAGGCTGGCCTCTAAGGCTATACGTGAACAAAACAAGGACTATCAACCTGTGACAATAGCTTTACATGCATGGGCACTGAATCCAGTGTTTTCTAAAGCTGGGTTTTATTAATCAAATATGTAATTTATGTTATGACAGGTTTCGTTTCTTTGTTTGCAAACAGAGCTTGTATTTGGAATTTTAATAGAGCGGCCAATCCTAAATCTATGGCTCTTTCTTGTCCATCCATAAATGTACTTAAGTTGAGTTCTATTTTTTAGTCCACAAATGCATTTTATGTCTGTGCCTTTCAAATCTAACATTCTACCAACAACTCTTTTTGGTATTATGTTTGCCGTACAGTTGTTTCCTGATTGAGATGGTCGTATGAGCTAGTCTAGAACAATCACGGTGAAGCAGAGCAGAATATGAACACATGTTCCTCTATTCAGTTTTACTTCACTGATTGTGGGCCGACAGTTAGCTATGAGTTAGTGAACTCATTTCTTCTTTTATTATAATGTCTCATATATGATATTATAATATGTGAACAATTTTTAAAACTAATTTTATGTTTTCGTGATATATAACATAATAATGAGGAAATGTAAAATGTGAACTAGTTTATCATCTCGTACCTTCTTCTATATATTAGATGCAAACACTATAGATAAAAAATACAAGTTACTAAAGAAACAAATAAAAATACAAACTCGTATTCACTGATGTTAACAAAGTTGTAGTAGTCAATGTAAATCTCGGAGCCATCTGAGTTTTCAGACAGTGCGCCAAGGATCATGCGTGAGATTTTCCCATTTACTGCCTCTCCTACAAAAAGCACTGGCTCCTGCATGAAAGATAAAGCGTTGATTTTACCTAATGGAATTGCACAAAATAATGTGTTACATAAATGGATTAGAAATAAACATTCCATTTCAATCGTTTCCTGTAAAGTAGTTTAGTTATATCATTATCCTCATCATTGAGTGCCGTCTCCGCATTGAAGTTTGTCTACCATGGAGCGTCATTCCGCTCTGTCTATTGTTTTGATGGTGCAGATTGTCATAGGCTGACTTGTCCATCATTTGATGTTACCCGTCCGTGTTAGTCTTGGTCTGCCGTTTTTAATTGTTATTTTTCCTTCCAATATTATTTTAAGTAGACAGTTGTGTCTTTTAGCATGCCGTACAAATCTTATTTGTCTTGTTTAAATTGTGTTTAGTGGTTCTCCTTAGTGATAACACACACATATTGGAATCATAAAAATGTTGATTAATGATGATAACTCTACAGCGTTCTCCTCTCATGGCTGATATTGCAACAATGACAGAATGACAAGTTGGACTGCAGAATTAAAAAGCAAATTCCTGACTTGGAGTTAACCTTCAATTTAAAAAATACACTGATACATTTCGCCAGCAATTTTACTCGTAAAGCAGTAGAAGACGAGGCCAACGCCTGGTAATCATTCGAGGGTGAAACACTTGCTTAAAAGTGGTCTCATCAAATTATCAATTCCCTTCTGCTAGACAGAGACAGTTTTTTTTCTCTCTTTTTACTGACGGAATATATTATATTTCAGTACTTCCGAAAAAGAGCCGTGATAGCTCAGTGGTTAGTAAACTGGACTACAAAGAACAAGAGGTCGGGTTCGATCCCAACCGACAGCTTCAGGGTTCACCCAGCCTTAAATGGGTACCGGATTTTTTCTGGGAAAGTAAAGCGGCACGGGCGTAATTCCGACCACATTACCACAAAAATCACGTCCGAAGTCAGTAAAAAATATGGTCACTAACACCATATTCCCTATACGCCACTTGGCGTGGCCGGGCTCTTTACGTTTTTATTTTTTACTTCCGAAAAAGACACAGTAGCTAAGATCAGAGGCATTGAAAGGATAATTGTAGTAAATGTTGAAACTGTCAACCAATGAAATTAGCTGGTCTCCGTTGACACTTACGAGTGCTGAAAACCAGAATGAGAGATAGAATTGCTGACTCTGTGGCAACCATGATTGGACTAAACCATACATGTACAAGTATAAACATGTCCATAATAACATCACAATGCTATCAATAATATTAACATCGGTGCTTGTATACACCTGCGAAAAATAAACAGTCCATTTTAATATTGAAGAAAGTGTACAGGCTCTGAAAATGCAATGGTATCGGAAAATCTTCTTCATTACAGGTCACATCAACAATGAGGAAGCACACGCAGAACAGGCACTATCCACAAGGTCACATGAAGATTAATTGTGCAAGGGAATATAACGAAAAATGCAATGTTAAGGAAATGTTACAGGATGTATAGGCTAAATATGTCTAGTCTGCAAGGTACAGTTATAGGCAAAAGAAGACAATGATGACATAAGAAGAGGTGTGGAGGACAACATTCCAAAATTGACAACTGGGAACACGTCGTCAATAGCGTCCAACGACCATCAAAGTTACGGTCTTGTGAAGGCTATAATATTTAAACAGACCATTACGCGCTATTACTCGTTCGTGTGCATACAAATAATGTATAGCAAAGTAGCTACACAGAAATAAAACCGAATACACATTGTGGAAGCGAGAGCACGTGTGTCTGCAGGCGAGCGTGTGTGTTGAAATGAAAACAAATCCGACAACAGAACACAGATTTGTCTGATTCCCTGTTTTATATATTGGAACTGTTCTGTTTGGTTGCTAAGAATGCTAACTTGCATGGCTGCTGTTTGTTGCCAGTACATGCTTTTTTATGATTCACATATCCTTGCCATCAATGTTTAATTTATCCATCATATTTATTATTTCCAATGCTTTACTTTATCAAAGAATGATTGTGTGTAAACTATTAATAACGTATATTGATCATTCGTTACCCTATAGCTCTTTCTATCAATGTTTTTAGTCTGCATGTTGCATTATTGGTCAACTTTCCGTCCATAAATCCATCTTGTTCCTAACTTATTTCTAGTTTTATTTTGTTCCTTACATGTCTCATAATGATTCTTAGTAATATATTGGTCATGTGGCTCATCAGACTAATAGTGCGATGGTTTTCACAATCAGCGGCGCCTGAATTTTTGGGTATCGCTACAAAAATAGATTTTTGTGGATCTTCGGGTATGTGCCCGGTATTAAATATGTCATTGGGCAGTTTTATTACATCTGTTGTCACGTAATTAAATATATCTGTTACAGTCTTTTGTGCAGATATTTTTTTCTGCTTTTCATAATGTGTATTCTGATGTTCGCTTCGTTTAAATCAAATTATAGTTCGACACATTATGGTCAACGAAGATAGTACTCTCAAGGCAGAGATTTCTATACAGTAGACTCGATTATCCGGAAGATCTTTGTCAAAAACTGAAATAAATATAGCAGCTCCTCTTGATTACTTAACTTTTAATCTTTTAAATCTACGCAGCGCCATTAGGTGAAAGGATAAAGACAATATGAAGCAGAAGAGTTGTCTTCTTTATTTCAAGAAGTAATGAGTTTAAAAAGCGTTAACTTTTTAAAAAAATGTACCTACTCTGTCAGTTTCCTATTTAAAATGGTTTAACAATGATTTCTGTACCAGAGATCTATTTCTCATTCATTCTGGATAATCGAGAGTCTATTTCAATTAGTGTCTAGGTCACATTAGAACGTTCCCTTTAGGTGAATAATGTTGTGAGTGCCTGACTCTAGGTTTAGAGGATAGGAATTGGCAGGAAACCTAACTTTCTGCACCACCACCTCCACATGTTGTGACCTCGTGTCTTGACATACCATTTTCCACTTCTAAGGAGGTCATTTTTCCTGGCCACTTTCCTAATTCGCCTTATGAGATTAGAACTTCCCTTTCGTTTTTATTTTTGGATATTTTTTTTTTAACCTGAAGAGGGCTTTCGCCGAAGCGACGTAGTTTTTAGCATCTATCTACATGTTAAGCTGATTATGGTTATGGTTATGGTTATGGAAGGTCCCGGTATCACTGCAAACGAATTAAAATCCATAATTGCTCAACCGTCCGTGCCAGTGGAATCATCCGAATTACTAACTCATCTCCAAAACAAAGAAAGGTAACTGTAGTCCCCATCACAGCAGTCTCAGCACACGCCAAAAGACATAAGGCGAAACTGCACAGAAAGTGAACACAGCCAACTGTTCCCTGTCATACGATATCAGCATTCATCGTAAACCATTGAAATATCGAAACATGATCAACACGGATGATACACACAGCTCACGGTGTGCACAGAGCACTTAACTCAGTAGCTCCTGCAGCAAGCCTGACTTGGAATATTCGGAAACTGCAACAATGAACACTTTTCAGACACAGCAATTAAAAGTTCCTGTCGCCTAACCGTCATATTGACCGGTATTCCAACGATGACGTATATTGCAATCAACACAGAACACACTATCACACACACTGTAGAGGATTTCAGATCACATGCATGTACTCCGCTTCACCGGGGAATATCCCAACAGTGGAACTTTTTATTTATACACTGATCTGCATTGGAAAGATAGAATTAACCATCTTTCCGGCTCAAAAAACGTAACAGTGCAAGCTGATTAATAACATTTTAATGTTTATTTTACACATCACATAGTATGGTGCAATACTTAGACCTTAACGATTGTATACAAAACGTCAGTAACACATTTATTTGAACTTTCTTGTTGTCTAGATAATGGCACACTAATGTTACATAATATCTTAGAAACAATCAAAAATCAACTGAGCTTGTGTACCAAAGTTATCTTATCAGTTACTGACATTTATTTAGGGGGGGGGGGGGAGAGAGGATAGTTTTGTATAAAAATAAAACAATAATACTGATAATTTTTAAGATTAAATGTCAGATACGTGGGAGTAAAATATGAAATATCCGCTAGAAAGGCACACATCTACAGTAGCCCTTACTAAACTTGGATCAATTTGGAAAGTAAAGAGCATTGCTCTTGGCTCTGAAATCAGACTGATGCGTGCTCTTGTTATATCAATTGATCTATATTGTAGCGAAACACAGACCCTTACAGCAGAGCTACAGAGAAATATACATGTAGTGGATATGAAATGTTATCGTTAGCTTTTGGACATCTCTTAAATAGGTGGTGTAAACAATAAACAAAACAAGTCAAAAAAAAAACCAAAAAGCAATGGAAGTAAATTGTTATCTTTTGACTAAAATAAATTTTTAAAAAAGCAAATTGAAACAATTTGGCCACGCATCTCAAACGTCTGGTCAGATGTTGAACAACATTAGGTTGATAGAGGACCTGATTATAACTAAGGCCGGGACTAGAGGACCTGATTATAACTAAGGCCAGGACTAGAGGACCTGATTATAACTAAGGCCAGGACTAGAGGGCCAAACTCAAACTTTAAAGTATTATCTTTAACCATATATATATATATATATATATATATATATATATTATATAAGGAGCCGAGATAGCTCAGTGGTTAGTCAACTGGAATTCAAAGGACAAGGGGTAGGGTTCGATCCCAATCGGCGGCTACCGGATTTTTATCTGGGAAAGTGAAGCGGCACGGGCGTAATACCGACCACATTACCCCAAAAATCATGTGTCGAAAGTCTGTACAATTTATGGTCACTAACACCATATTCCCTATACGCCACATGGCGTGACGGGGGTACTTTACTTTTTGCTTTATATGTATATATATATATATTTATATTATCACAAATTACAGTATGTTATTTAGTAGTATACAAATAGTGTCCTTTTTGACGACACATTTTATAATTTGTCGCAAGACAATTAATTATTTATTTCAAATTTGCATTTACATTTTTTTTCGAGCCAACTGGAACATTGGTTTGTATTTATATATACATTTAATGTAAACTTTTCTGTGGACACTTCAAGGGCCGAGAAAAACAGACTGGAGGGTCAAATCGAGTCCGCGACCCACCATTTGACCATCACTGGTTTCATCTATCACAGAGCATTGTTTAAGGAGCCGTGAATGGGACGATAAATGAGAAGTAGGACGGGAAGAGACAAGAAGATAGGATCAAAGAATTAATTTACGGGCTTTCACTTTGCAGAATCTAAACGAATAACTCAATATAGAGAGTAATGTAGATTGTTGACGTAGCATGTCCTTGGTACAACAACGTAAGTAAAAAAGTAAAGTACTCCAGTCACGCCAAGTGGCGTATAGGGAAATATGGTGTTAGTGACCCTATATTTTACAGACCTTCAGCACATGATTTTTGGGGTAATGTGGTCGGTATTACGCCCGTGCTGATTTACTTTACCAGAAAAAAATTCGGTACCCATTTTAAGGCTGGGTGAACCCGGAAGCCTTCGGTTGGGATCGAACCCTACCCCTTGTCCTTTGTAGTCCAGTTCACTAACCACTGAGCTATCGCGGCTCCACAACAACGTAATGTGAATAATTAATAATAATAATTATTAAATAATAATAATAAAAGTACCCCCGTCACACCAAGTGGCATATAGGGAATATGGTGTTAGTGACCATAAATTTTACAGACCTTCAGCACATGATTTTTGGGGTAATGTGGTCTGTATTACGCCTGTGTCGCTTTACTTTCCCAGAAAAAAAATGCCGGTACCAATTTAAGGCTTGGTGGATCCGGAAGCCGTCAGTTGGGATCGAACCCTACCTCTTGTTCTTTGTAGCCCAGTTCACTAACCACTGAGCTATCGCGGCTTCCATAAATAATAATAATGCATTAATTATCACTAGTAATAGCAGAAATGAAATTAAAATACTCTGTCCATTTGTCCTAAAATATAGATGATAGGGGTAAACGAACCGGTACACAGAGTATTGACCAATTGCATCATAGACACGTGTAAAGAAACACACAAAAAATACAATTGCAGTAAATGTGTTGATGTCGACTTTGCTAACTGTTAGCTATCATTAGACACACACACGTACACAGAATAGATGTAGTGACAGCTACATTAATGTTGTAGAATTTAGAAAAGGACATAATAAAATTGTCATGAAATAAATCGTGCAACAGAAACACGATAAATATAGAATTGTGACTCTAGATCTGAAAATAACAGATTTGTGAACGCTGGGGATTATTAGCTCAAAGAAATATTGACATTTTTGTTTTAGGATGATCGCCACTGCGTACCGAACTAATCCATTGGTGAATCAATTCAGAGGAAGAGGTATGTTCACAGCACTCGGAAAAAAATGCTGACAAATAATCAACAACAGAAAAAAAACAAAGAACATTATTTGAACCGAAGCAGAATCGAACCCGTTCTCAGTGGCACAGAGGCTTGCCCACGAAAACAAACATTTAGGAAGAAACAGCACGAATAGTAGTTTCCAGTGGTTTAGACTGGAGACAAATAATAATAAATAGATATTATTACGGGAGGTCAAAAAGTAATGCACACCCATTTTTTTCTCGGCTAATAATAAAGATAGGAATATGAAATTTTGCACACTTGGAATATAACATGTTCCAATTATGTGTACCAAATTGTACAGCATTCTGATAAATATTACGCAATCTATGAACCGTTAAAATGGAGCTTGTCAACAATGTCCGTTACAAACAGCGAATTGTCATAGAATTTCTGGTTGCGGAAAAAGAAACTGTGGCAAACATTCATAAACGACTGTGTGCAGTGTACAAATGTTCTGCAGTCGATAGGAGCACAGTTAGTCGCTGGGTTCAGAGAATTAAAGCTGCAGAAAGTCTACGAGTGGAGCTGCATGATTTACCGCGTTCTGGACGTGTTGCCTCGGCTACCAGCACAGACATGTTAAACCGGGCTGATGCCATTATTCGTAAGGATAGGCGTATCACTAGTCAGCAATTGGCATTGCAGCTTACAGTCAGCAAGGGAAGTGCAATCGCAATTTTTAAAACTCTCGGATGTTCAAAGTTTTGCGCTCGATGGGTTCCTCGGTGCCTAACAAATGATCACAGAGTTCAAAGGAAAACATTCTGTTCTGAATTGTTGGAGCGTTTCGGTGTTGAAGGAGAAATGTTTTTGTCAAAAATTGTTACCGGTGACGAAACGTGGGCACATTATTATGAGCCTGAAACAAAAATGCAGTCAATGGAATGGCATCATCCGCAGTCACCAAAAAGAAAAAATTCAAAACATCTCCATCAGCCGGAAAGGTGATGATCACTGTCTTCTGGTACATTGATGGTGTGATTCTTGTTGATGTAATGACAAGAGGTGAGACAATAAACTCGACAGCTTACATCAATACACTAACAAAACTCAAAAATCGGTTCCACAGAGTTCGGCCTAATAAGCCATCTGCAGATTTGTTGCTTCAACATGACAATGCACGCCCTCACACAAGTCTGGTAACACGGGAAGCAATCAACAAATTTGGTTGCACTGTACTGCCCCATCCTCCTTACAGCCCTGATCAGGCTCCCTCAGATTTCCATCTGGACTACTCAAAAAATTCCTGCGCGGGACACACTTTGACAATGATGAGGGTGTGATCCGTGCAGTTAAAAAATGGCCACGCGAGCAGGACAAAGCTTGGTACAAACGAGGCATTCATGACCTAATTTCGCGTTGGCGTAAGGCAATACGCTTGGACGGAGATTATGTTGAAAAGTAGGTAGTGTAATGGGGATGTTCAGATACAATCTGTGAAAATTTCACACATTTTGCCCGAATAGTTTCCGAGAAAAAAAATTGGTGTGCATTACTTTTTGACCTCCCTACGTATTATAGAGGTTTTTGTTTGTCTGCAACGCAAGTATTCAGCCCTAGCCTATCCGGAGTACTTGTCTTAATATGAAAAATACAGATACACAATGTATTTCCGAGCTGTGATCGCAGCCTTATGTTATAGTCATGATAACACCTGCGCGAAAGACATTGTCCACGATAGCTAATTTTTTAGTTAGCTGAGTGGCAGTGTCCCCTAGCGTTTGACTTTTCGTGGCAAGGCGCTGTGTCACTGAGTACGGGTTAGATCCTACTTCGGTCTATATATTGTTTTTTTTCTGTTGTTTATTATTTGTCATTTTTTTCCGAGTGATGTAAACATACTACTTCCTCTTAATTTATTCGCTGATTATCGCCTCGGAAGTTTCCCTCTATAATAATATTCATTTATATTTTTTTGTCTCTAATCCATTGGTTCTCCGGTATCCCCATTGACAATCTGGGTAAAATCAAAGGAAAATCTAGCAGGAGTGTTGTAAATCCTAGCACGGCCTCGGATCCACAAGGTGGGTAGGTTTTTGCTGAAAATTGTACCCTGACAGCGGCCATATTTATGACATAGTCAATTAGATTTTAACTACCAAGAGGTCTTCAACTTGCGCGGGTGCCCACAGGACCCCAGTACCTGTTTACTGCCGTTATCCGAGAGGCTCGGCATAGGATCAGACGGCATCCAAACGGCAGAACCAAATGCGGAGGGCTTTCTACCCGAGTCCGTCCTGTCCTCAGGCCGACGTCCTACCTCTAGACTACCCAGTCCGAAAAATAATAAATGAAGATTGCATGCACAGTGAGTGGTGGCGTGTTATAACGATTTATTTGTTTTTGTTTATTTCACACACAACGGCACTTGAAATCTGTGAACCCAAACGAGATTCAAAAATGTCACCCTCTGTGACAAACAAACAAGCTCAGTTACAGTTTTCACAATCAAAGGAAATATATGTGGAAATAACAGGCACAATGGTGCATCTGCCTGCAGTCTCCGGACAAAATTAGTAAGTGGGTTACCAGTACCGTTCACAAGACAAGCAACTACCCCCTAATCAGCCGTTTTCTTAAATATTTAATATTAATACTTTTCCGCTCACAAGTTTTGCACCCTGAAAAAATATTTCGCTCGCGGCAATACTAAGACACCGACTGACGACACGCAAGTTACAACACAACTCAATTAAGATGACGTAACGTCATTTTATTGGCACACGATGTAGAAGACACCATGTCGGACTATTCACAAAAGGAAAAAAAATCATCATTCAGTTTTCCATTGTCCGTGGAAGGTCTACTTCTTCCTTCCTCATTTACCTGTCAGAGTCCAGAACCTATTTAGTTTGTGGACTTTCGCTTTTATGTTGACCTCTGCTGTTATTATGTTTCATAGCATTTATAATATTCCATTGATCCATATTTTTCGTGGTCGACCCATGAGTCTGGTGTCTAGACAACATTTATTGAAACTCGCTTGGTTGTGTTTTTCTCTGTCTGTCTTCTCTTGTGGCCAAAACAATGTATCTTTTGTGTCATATGCATTCTATGGCGGAATTATTTCTAGCTTTTTTTTCTCATGTATTCATTTCTGATATTATCTCTCAGGCTGTTTCATGCGATTCATACTGTTCTTTAATACTGTTCTTTAATACTGTTACTAAATATTTGCAGTGGTGATTTGTTTTCTTCTGTTTTTGAGTCCATATCTGACATTTGTAGCACAACGATGGTATGGAAGATTGTGTTGTAGAGTGCAAACATTTCCTCTAGTGCTATTTCCTTTTTGGACACATACAATGTTAGCTGTCCAATTATTTGACAAGCCTTGTTGTAACATGTAACTTTTTCTTTCTCACTTTTTAGGTATTTCAATTCATTCACATGACGATGGTCAAAACCACAAAAAGTAGAAGGAAACACAAACATGTGCATCTTCACTGACAAGGCTACTTACCTCTTGTATTTGACTTGCTTTCACTAGTTGCATCCTTACTTGAATCGAATCAATGGTTGGATTTTTTTTTACCTGCTCCGAGTTGTTAAAGTGTCCATTTCCTGCAGCAAGGAAATTGTAAATGTTCACCGATAAATCTGCAAGAAAAATGAACAAAACTATATGCGGGAAGAAGGAAAATGTTACATTTTGTTAATGTTTTTCTTTCTCGTGTTCACCGTGCAACGTTCAGATGGAAGTCTTTAAAATAGTCAGCGCAGTAGATAGCATCTCTGCTCTACTTTTCTTTGAAAGAAACCGGATGCTGATGTAAATCTTTTGACGTAGGAATAGCTTGGAGCTGATGTCACGTAGCGTTAGATGTACATTCCTGAGTTTCTCATATTTATAATGTGTGTCTCAGTGTCTTTGTATCCAGTGTTTGAATTGGAAACTTTTTCCTCGTTACACATGAACAGATTCTAGTATGCATCGTAATGTGTTTACGTGTGTATTCTCTTACCTATCTGGTTTTGAACATTAACTGGCTATATCTTTTCACATTTGGCTTTGAACGCTGTCTTGGGAGAAATGTGTTATATAGATAAGGGTGCATGTCCCTTCATGGGAAGGAGAGGGAATATATAGAGAGTATATTACAAGGGGAAACGGGAACATCACAAACTATTGTTATCAGGAACGTTTTCTAGTGTAGGTGATCACGTCTAGTCAGAACTGTGTTTCTTATGTAGGTGATCAAGTCTCGTCAGAACTGTGTTTCTTGTGTAGGTGATCACGTCTCATCAGAACTGTGTTTCTTGTGTAGGTGATCACATGTCATCAGAACTGTGTTTCTTGTGTAGGTGATCACATGTCATCAGAATTGTGTTTCTTGGGCTACCTTCTTTTTCCTTGTCAATTAAAATGTGATTACAAAGCTATCACGCGAATCTGTTAGCTTGTTTAGTGTCTTACATGCATTTTTCTCTGTAGCTATCCTTCTCTGCATCTTGACAGTTGCCATGGCATATTCCTGTGTTTCCCTTCATAATGTTCACATAATATTGACTTGTCCCGTCTAGAACATTCTTCATGGTCGTTATAACTGCCCATGGGGTTATCATACTTTTCTCTGTGAATTGACATTTCTGCGGCCCAATAAATGATTATCTCTCATCGATTGATTAGAAATATCGACCAAGTGGTAATCTGGCGCTACATTACGCTGATCCAATGTGTTGTAACGTTCTCCTCTATTTGAACGCTGTTTGGTCGAAGTTACTTGCAGTATATATATAGGTGGACATTCATTCTGCAAACATTTAAACGTGGTTGGAAAGATATAATCGCTTACTCTTACATTCGTTGAAAGCTGATGTCCTTAATGTTTGCGACGAACTGGCATTATTATTATTACTATTACTATTATCATCACCATTATTCGACACTCGGATTTGCATGCATGTTCTTGTGTTACATGAAAGGTTAGATGATGTTTCATTTGCAAACTGAGATCATAAATAGGGTCTTTTCGGTCTGGAGTGATCTAGTGAGAAAAGTAGATGTACCCATAATCAACAACTTACCTGAACAGTCACTGTGGAAGAGCGTCGAGTGTAAAATCACAATATTTTATTTTAAATTGTTACATTTGATAGCTTGTTATATGTTCATTATAAGACTGAACAACAGAATAATTAGACACCCTCCTAGTCAAAAACTGCACTGGTTTAACCATCGTGAGAAGTTCTTCTATTAAGTATTTGGAATACCATGTGATAGGACCATATCTTTTAATCAAAACCTGAGCAATGTCATTGAAAATGCAAGGAGGGGTGTCAGCGCGATCAAGATCATGGACAGAGCAAACATCCAGCAATAGTTACTATTCGGTTCATGCAAGCCGTGGTGTTCTCCATACTGGATTATGGTTTGAGTATGACCACCTTCTAGTCAACTCAGATCGTAAGGTTGGGAAGCTTCATAATAAGGGGCTGCGGGCAGTTCACGGATACACCAGCGATTAACCTATCTATTGAATGTGCTGCTAACTTGAGTTACCGATCATTAGAGTAAACCATAGAGCTGGGCTTATCTGAAAGTGATAAGGAACATTATGCATCCGGATAACATTAGGGCTGGCAAGGACTGGATAGAAGTAACAACGGAGTAAACGAGGCTAACTAAAGTATCTTACAGCTGGGCACGGTGTTTCGCAACTGGGATTACCAAGCCACCGAGATCGTAATACTGGAATACATCGAAAATACGTCATCACTTCTGGACCTCGTCAACCATCAACATGGCAGAGATTTGGCTAGCGAATCCAACAAGAGTAGCAGTACGGTCTAGTCTTAAGATGGAGAATAATAAACAGCAACGGCGGCGATAACATGGCTGGTCGCACATAACGGGATTCACGCTGTGTTAGTGAATGACTCGCAAACTATGCTATAGAAATATGACAAACAATGTCTGCGGCAGGAATAGATGTAGCTCTTGGATGGCTTTACAATGACAGCGTTAACCTTTGTATACTGCCCAGTCATGCCAGTGTACGCTGCAAAGAAATAACTGATACGCTCGCTGGCAGCTTTGGGACTAAGTGTTAGCCTTAGTCTGAGCAAAGAGGGCATCACCACGCTTGTTCTTCACTCCATAAGAAAAGAGGGTTGGTGGAAGAAAAATGTATACATTGAGAGACTGAGGAGTCTAAAGGCAGAAATTTGATCCTATCCATTCGGAGTAATTAGTGGAAAAAAAAAACAGATCGAGATATAAACAGCACCTTTCAGTAAGAATTAGTATGCATACGCTTCGAGAAATGGTGGGACGGGCGGTAGAGCGGATTGGGGAAGTCCCGAACGCATTGAAACTGATTCCACGAATAGAATAGAATAGAATAGAATAGAATAGAATAGAATAGAATTCAGGACTTTATAGTGGTAGTGAGCACACAAAGCTTCAAGGTCAAACCTATGGGACGATTACTGGGTCGTTAAAACAGGAAATGTGAGTAGTGTTGTTGGTAACGCCCCTGGTGTTGTGTTGTTGGTAACGCCCTTGGTGTTGTGTTGTTGGTAACGCCCTTGGTGTAGCGTAATTGATAACAACCTTGATGTTGTGTAGTTGATAGCGCCCTTGGTGTAGCTTAATTGATAACAACCTTGACGTTGTGTAGTTGATAACGCCCTTAGTGTAGCGTAATTGATAACAACCTTGATGTTGTGTAGTTGATAACGCCCTTGGTGTAGCGTAATTGATAACAACCTTGATGTTGTGTAGTTGATAACGCCCTTGGTGTAGCGTAATTGATAACAACCTTGATGTTGTGTAGTTGATAACGCCCTTGATGTTGTAAAGTTGATAACGCCCTTGATGTTGTATAGTTGATAACGCCCTTGGTGTAGCGTAATTGATAACAACCTCGATGTTGTGTAGTTGATAACGCCCTTGGTGTAGCTTAATTGATAACAACCTTGATGTTGTGTAGTTGATAACGCCCTTGGTGTAGCGTAATTGATAACAACCTTGATGTTGTGTAGTTGATAACGCCCTTGGTGTAGCGTAATTGATAACAACCTTGATTTTGTGTAGTTGACAACGCCCTTGGTGTAGCGTAATTCATAACAACCTTGATGTTGTGTAGTTGATAGCGCCCTTGGTGTTGCGTAATTGATAACAACCTTGATGTTGTGTAGTTGATAACGCCCTTGTTGTAGCTTAATTGATAACAACCTGGATGTTGTGTAGTTGATAGCGCCCTTGGTGTAGCGTAATTAATAATAACCTTGATGTTGTGTAGTTGACAGCGCCCTTGGTTTAGCTTAATTGATAACAACCTTGATGTTGTGTAGTTGATAGCGCCCTTGGTTTAGCTTAATTGATAGCAACCTTGATGATGTGTAGTTGATAACGCCTTTGGCTTAGCTTAATTGATAACAACCTGGATGTTGTGTAGTTGATAGCGCCCTTGGTGTAGCGTAATTGATAATAACCTTGATGTTGTGTAGTTGATAGCGCCCTTGGTGTAGCGTAATTGATAATAACCTTGATGTTGTGTAGTTGATAGCGCCCTTGGTGTAGCGTAATTGATAACAACATTGATGTTGTGTAGTTGATAACACCCTTGATGTTGTGTTGTTGATAACGCCCTTGGTGTAGCTTAATTGATAACAACCTCGATGTTGTGTTGTTGATAACGCCCTTGATGTTGTGTAGTTGATAAAGCCCTTGATGTTGTGTTGTTGATAACGCCTTTGTGTAGCTTAATTGATAACAACCTCGATGTTGTGTTGTTGATAACGCCCTTGATGTTGTGTAGTTGATAAAGCCCTTGATGTTGTGTTGTTGATAACGCCTTGGTGTAGCTTAATTGATAACAACCTCGATGTTGTGTTGTTGATAACGCCCTTGGTGTAGCTTATTTGATAACAACCTTGATGTTGTGTTGTTGATAACGCCCTTAGTGTAGCTTAATTGATAACAACCTCGATATTATGTTGTTGATAACACCCTTGGTGTAGCTTAATTGATAACAACCTTGATGTTGTTTTGTTGATAACGCCCTTGGTGTAGCTAAATTGATAACAACCTCGATGTAATGTAGATGATAGCGCCCTTGGTGTAGCTTAATTGATAACAACCTCGATGTTATGTAGTTGATAACGCCCTAGGTGTAGCTTAATTGATAACGCCCTTGGTGTAGCTTAATTGATAACAACCTCGATGATGTGTAGTTGATAACGCCCTTGGTGTAGCTTAATTGATAACAACCTCGATGTTGTGTAGTTGATAGCGCCCTTGGTGTAGCTTAATTGATAACAATTTTGATGTTGTGTAGTTGATAGCGCCCTTGGTGTAGCTTAATTGATAACAACCTTGATGTTATGTAGTTGATAACGCCCTTGGTGTAGCTTAACTGATAACAACCTTGATGTTGTGTAGTTGATAACGCCCTTGGTGTAGCTTAATTGTTAACAACCTCGATGTTGTGTAGTTGATAACGTTCTTGGTGTAGCTTAATTGATAACAACCTTGATGTTGTGTAGTTGATAGCGCCCTTGGTGTTGCGTAATTGATAACAACCTTGATGTTGTGTAGTTGATAACGCCCTTGGTGTAGCTTAATTGATAACAACCTGAATGTTGTGTAGTTGATAGCGCCCTTGGTGTAGCTTAATTGATAACAACCTGGATGTTGTGTAGTTGATAACGCCCTTGGTGTAGCGTTGTAAGTAACGCCCTTGATGTAACTTAATTTGTAACCCTTTCATATACTGTTGTTTGTAACACACTTAATGTAGCGTAATTGATATTCCATTGATATAGTGTTGTTAGTAACGCTGTCAATGCAGTGTGGTTAGTACCGCCCTTATTGTAACAGTTTATAGCGCGCTTAATGTAGTGTATAGTCCGTTTCATAACTCGTGCCCAACTTTTAAAATCGATATCTTTTTAAACGCTTTTTGTAAGTTCTTCAAAATTTGCATGTAAAGTTATAATGATTAGAACCCAACAGGAAATTAATTTCATTACAAAAAAAACATTTGGTTATTATTGTTGCTTATTTGATTTATATAAATTTATAACGACCCATTGATGTAGACAAAACTTAATGTTTACAGTTTTTAAGTTAAAAATAGCGAGTAAAAATCCATACACGGTCAAATTGACGTGTTTGCACGCTTTCAACGTGGGTTTTCTGACACAATTCTATCTATTGTCCTTTCGAGCCGAAGACGGCACATAGGGCAGAACCACAATCTCAAAAACAGAAACCTTGCGTGCCAAAATGGCACATATTGCAGAGATCACTGCTCTAAAATCTATGGCGCTGTTTCCATAACAATACTTTTTACAATGACAGCTTGTCAAGCCATCGATCAACCTCCTTAGTCGCCTCTTACGACATGCCTGGAAGGTCACAGTGTCACTATTCTTTACCTCCCTCATAATGAGGCCCCGGTAACACACGGGAAGACACAATTAGACACTTGTAAAAAACACGATACATTGTGTGTTCCATTTCCGTTCATTCAGCGGCGGGGACGTGGAACTATAACATTTATCATGTGTCTTAAAATGAAATTCTGCAGTTTACAAAACATCGCGATAAAAATGTATGGCTATTTTTGCAAAGAGGCTAAACGAGGAAGATTATTTCATTCTTTAGAAAACCCTTAGAATAGGACAAGACACATTTTGGATTTATCTAAACGGTCATTTAATCGCTGGATTCAAGCACGTGACCGTCAATGTTCAAAATATACAAAATCACAAGGAAGACCAAAAATGTTGGATAATTTCGACAGTGAAGTTATTAGAAGTGAAATTCGCAAAATGTTGGGTATGAATGAAACTGTTACAATAAGAAAATTAAAAGTATCGCTGAAAAAGAACAACAGTATTGAAATATCAAAGTCTACATCATGGAGGAATGTGAGAGCTGCAGGCTTTACATTCAGAAAGTATTCCAATGGACGAAACATCATCTGTGAGAAGCCACATATAGTAGTCATGAGAAGCAAGTACTTACGTGAAGTAAAAGAGGTGCGCAAGCAAGGTTATGATATTGTGTACTTGGATGAAACATGGATCAATGCTCACCACACTAACCAAAGGGAATGGCAGTCATCAGATGGGAAGATTAAGAGATTAATACCTAGCAGCAAAGGACAGCGCTTGATAATTGCTCATGCAGGTAGTCGACAACATGGACTAATACAGAATGCAGAGCTCATTTTTCTTTCAAAATCCATAGACAATCGGGATTATCACACTGAGATGAATGGTCACATATTTAGACATTGGATTGAAAATTCTGTTCTCCCATCA
Source organism: Megaustenia siamemsis (assembly GCA_032433765.1). NCBI lineage: Eukaryota > Metazoa > Mollusca > Gastropoda > Stylommatophora > Ariophantidae > Megaustenia > Megaustenia siamemsis. The sequence goes on along the minus strand of JAVIAB010000059.1, from coordinate 19,073,125 downwards.
CTAGATCGACCATCTTGCCTCATAATGGACAATGCAGCGTACCACAACATTGCTGCACTTGAAGATAAAGTCCCGACGTCATCCAGTACAAAAGATGCTATTAAGATATGGCTCACAAAGGAGCACATACAATTTAATAACATGTACTTAAAACCTGAATTACTATCTCTAGTAAAGCAAAAACAGAGTACAACGATTTTTCAAATAGATAAGATTATCCAAGAGCACGGTCATATAAGTTTGAGCCTGCCACCTTACCATGCTCATTTAAATCCAATAGAACTAATCTGGGCAAAATTAAAAGGACACGTGGCAGATGAAAATACAACATTCCAAATATGCGATGTACAGACTCTTGCTAATCTCGCTTTATTAAATATAGACAAAGATTATTGGGCTAAATGTGAAGACCACGTCTTAAAACAGGAAGAGGATTATTGGAAAAATGATGGTTTGTTGAATGTTCAACCCCAAACAGTTATTAATCTTTTAGACTCGTCTGATTCAGAATGAAAGTATATAGCCCCCACAATGTTGGCCCCTATATTACCTTAAATTAGTTCAACAAACGGTCCTTTTCAGGACCACACAACTATGAAAATTGGACATACCTTGATATTATCGTCCGTCCTCGAACTGAGAAGACAATAATTCCCCTGGTGTTTTGTCTTATTAGGTTATTACCCCTTTTACCTAGTGAAAATTAATCATAGACCAGCAACTACGGTAATTTCTATTCTTTAGGGCTTCACAATTTACAATTTTGACAAACATCAAAGAAATTCGCCGCTTTAAGAAAACTGCAGCTGCAAGATATTTGTTAAATATACATTTAAAGGGTCTTTTGCATTCTAATAACATTTGGAAAATTTCAACAGTTTTTAACAAAAGTTTAATGAGTAATAGCGTTTTGAATTTGGGCACATGATTTGAAACGAACTATAGTTAGTAGCGTCCTTACTGTAACCTAGTTTATAACGCGCTTAATAAAGTATAGTTAGTTGGGACCTTGGTGCAATATAGTTAGCAACATTCCTAATGTAGCCTTTTTGTAACGCCCTTGATGTAGTGTAGTTTGTAGCGAACTTAATGGGGTGTTATGGGTAATGCCCTTACTGTAAGTTTGTTTGTAGCGCCCTTGATGCATTGTAATTTGTAGCGAACTTAATGTAGTGTAGTTTGTAGCGAGCTTAATGGGGTGTTATTGGTAATGCCATTAATGTATTGTTGTTTGTAGCGCCCTTGATGTAGTGCAGTTTGCAGCGCCCTTGATGTAGTGTAGTTTGTAGCGAACTTAATGTAGTGTAGTTTGTAGCGCCCTTGATGTAGTGTAGTTTGTAGCGAACTTAATGTGGTGTTGTTGGTAATGCCCTTAATGTAATGTTGTTTGTAGCGCCCTTGATGTTGTATATTTTGTAGCGCCCTTGATGCAGTGTAGTTTGTAGCGAACTTAATGTAGTGTAGTTTGTAGCGCCCTTGATGTAGTGTAGTTGGTAGCGAACTTAATATTGTTGGTAATGCCCTTGATGGGCGATGCAGCGAAATGATGGATTCAGTCCTAGAACTACATTTCAACCAACAATGGTTTACAAGGGCATTACATCAGTCTCTTTTGATTTTCTTTTTGTGATTAATAGCAACGACACATGTGCAATGTTTTCGGAACACACATTAAATGACCGCAAGTTGAGGCAATAAAATATTGACTTCGTGAATTTCCAATGAACTAACAAAACAAGTTAAAATCACCATTGTTGATCTATTGTAAAATATAAACGATGCAGAGATACCTCTAACATGACTTGGTATATTGAGTATTTTTAGTTTTATTATATATATATATATATATATATATATATATATATATATATATATATATATCAATTTATCTCACCTGCATTGCTGCCCTTTGAAGCCAGCATCAAGAGCAAGAGTAGAATAACACACCTTGTCATCTTCAAACCAAGTGTCAGTGTTACTGCCTTGGGGGATGCTTGATCACTGGAGTTGGTGTTTAAATAGAGAATTATGATTAAAACAATTACAACGTCCCTGCAGCTTCACGTTGAGAATTAGTGTTTTATCAATACAATTGGACAACTTATCAAACGTTATTTGTAATAAAACACTTTTTGTTTATTATAGTTGCAGCATAAAATAATGTTGCGTTGTATTTGTTGCATTAAACTAATTATACTATCACCATTGTCATGCAATATGAGCTCCTCAAAGATTAGATAGATTTATTTAGGACAACGTGGAGTCTAACCGAAAATGAAAAATGTTGCCCCCGTGAACTTCATTGCATGCCTCTTTGAAGTAGACTTCGTGTGATTAAATCCCACACATTAGGAAGGAGTCGTTTTCCCAGACATGAAATCTCCGATATACCGAAACGATAAGCTGTAGAAACCCACCGAGAATTGTGTTGATTATGATAAATTGTTCGATGTACCGATATGTTCTTCCTGAGGCTAAAACGACCTTATACGCTTCAGCCTGTTCAGTATACTATTGCGATCAACCTTGTGCAACAATGAATGATGTTGTTCAATGTTTCTCAGGTTTTATCTACAGTGGTCCTCTTGCAAACTTCTTTACTTCATGCAGACCCCTTTCTCTTAATTATTGAGACGTTATTTGTATATATATATATATATATATATATATATATACATATATATATATATATATATATATATATGTTACACAAGGGTCACATATATATATCTGTAAAACAAGAGTCACATTTACATAGAAATATGTGAACCATACATTTATATGTTGCTTTACGTTATAGTATATACCTTATATACGTTTATATATAATATAGTAGTAGCCTCTGTAAGTCATAGTTGACTATGTCTTTTTCTTTCGTCGTGTATTCTCTTTCTCTATGAATCTCTGCTTCTTGTTTGAGGTGAATCTTTAGAGTGTGTTTCCAGAGATTGCGGTCTGCAGCTATGTCTTCCCATGCTGCAGGGTTTATGTTCAGAGTCTTCATGTCGCATTTACACACATATACAAATCGATGTTTTGGGTGACCCTAGTTCTTTTACTATATGCCAGTTGTCCTTAGAGTATATATTTTGGTATGCGGCATTTCTTCCATATGGTGTACATGGCCAAGCCAGCGTAACCTACGTTGTTTGAGCAGCATATAGATATTCGGTAGGCCTGTGCAAGTCATGACCTCCACGTTTGTCACTTTATCCTTCCAGGTAAAAATACGGCGTAGACAACGCATATGGAATGCATTTAGCCTTCTCTCTTGCTTTACATAGGTTGTCCAAGATTCGCTGCCATACAGGAGGATACTAATTATGCAGGCATTGTACACTGCGGCTTTTGTTTTAATTGTCAGTTTGCTGTTTTGCCAGACACGCCTAGAAAGACGGGCAAAGGTGGTAGCAGCTTTACAATACGAGTGTCAATTTCTGTATCTAAAGATGGTCTGTCGCTGATGATGGACTCCAGGTGGTAGCAGCTTTACCAATACGAGTGTCAATTTCTGTATCTAAAGATAGTCTGTCGCTGATGATGGACCCCAGGTAGATATTCTGCCGCACGACATCAAGTTTATAGTTGTCGATAGAGATTTCAGGTGTTGCTTCGACGTCCTGACCGAGTTTGTTAGTTTTCTGCAAACTTATTGTTAGACCGAGGTCTCGGCAGGCTTGTGAAAAGCGATGTACCATGCTCTGGAGTTCTTCCTGACTTTGCGTGACAAGTGCGGCGTCGTCAGCAAATAACAGATCTCTAATATAGATATGTCTGACCTTAGACCTTGCCTTTAGTCTTGAGATATTGAACAATATGCCATCGGATCTAGTATGCAGGTAGACTCCTTCATTCGAATGTGAGAAAGCATGTTCTAACAGAACAGCGAAGAAGATTCCAAATAGAGTTGGAGCAAGAACGCATCCCTGCTTGACACCGCTGCGTATGCCGAACGGTTGTGATGTGCTGCCGTCGTATTGGATGGTGCCCTTCATGTCCTCATGAAACGATTTGACTAACGTCAGTAGAGTATGTGGGCAGCCTATTTTGGAAAGTATTTTGAAAATACCTTCTCTGCTGACAAGATCAAATGCCTTTGTAAGGTCGATAAAGGCGATGAAGAGAGGCTTTTTCTGCTGTCTAGATTTTTCTTGAAGTAGACGTAAGGAGAAAATCATGTCTGCAGTTGATCTTCCTGATCTGAAGCCGCACTGCGATTCAGGATATACGCGTTCTGCGAGTTTGTGTAGCCTTCCTAAGATGACTCTGGCGAATGTCTTGCCGACGATGCTGAGTAAGGAGATGCCTCTGTAGACCGTTAAAAGTGTGACAGACTGTTAAAAGTTGTGAGTGACAGACTGTTAAAAGTTGTGAGTGACAGACTGTTAAAAGTTGTGAGTGACAGACTGTTAAAAGTTGTGAGTGACAGACTGTTAAAAGTTGTGAGTGACAGACTGTTAAAAGTTGTGAGTGACAGACCGTTAAAAGTTGTGAGTGACAGACTGTTAAAAGTTGTGAGTGACAGACTGTTAAAAGTTGTGAGTGACAGACTATTAAAAGTTGTGAGTGACAGACTGTTAAAAGTTGTGAGTGACAAACCGTTAATAGTTGTGAGTGACAGACTTAAAAGTTATGAGTGACAGACTGTTAAAAGTTGTGAGTGACAGACTGTTACTATTCATTCGCTGTGTTTCAAGTTTGATATAGCGCACAGTGTTCGAGTGAGCGAAAAGTACATCCAGCTGTTTTCTCAGTGAGAAGAGAATTGTGTTGTTTGTGGGGAAAGACGAGTCGTATTATGCAACATCAGATAGCGCTAGTAAGGGACTAATTTCGTTTCTACAGATCGCCTATTGAAAATGCTTTCATTAATTCATGTGACGCTGCGTTCTCCGTAGTAGTTGTTTACGTTGGCATAGATATACCGATACAGTTTCGTCATACTAAAATAAAAAAATTAAGTGAATCGATCTTTCCTCAGTCATGGTTGTTGTATATGTGCGTAGCAGTGGCGTAGCAGTGGCGTAGCCTTATTGTGTGCGACACGTGTGGCGCACGTTCAAATGAATCTACTAAAATGTATCTATTATAGAATGTTATTGGTTGTGTAAAATTGTTAATACAGCACTGCCCATTTACTCAACTACTGAAGCTTGACTTTTGAATTAAGCAAACTTTGAAGCCTTCTTTATGGATAGCCAGATAATCTCCAGCTTTAATGTTAACATAAGCCAGAGTTATGTCCCTTTTTGTGTGGCGGGCAGTATTAAACCTCGTGTCCAGTGGTTCTCTAGTCAGACTTGATGGTGAGCCGATGTTATTGTTAAATTTAGGAAAACCGCAGAGGATTGTGTGTGCAATAACGGGATAGCACGCATCTCTTGAAAAGTGGCGTTTAAATACTAGCGCATTACTATTACATATTCTGGGACTGATCTATTAGTCTACATATATGATGTAGAGCTGTTATTTGTGTTTCTTTCCCTTCATTCAAGTTATGTTAAATTTCGTGTGTTTCATTAAGTTATGTAAGTACACATTTGTACATTGGAATATCTTCTGACAAATATATGTTGATACCTACATTTCCTGATGATCTTTTTGTGTAAATTAAGAGTTAATGTTGCAACCACATCCAATCACACCCGTCTTGAAAGTGAAATAATTGTAATTCAAGCATATCCTGATTTTTAAAAAAGTTTATATATTTTTAACTTGTCAAGTTTACCAAAGATAATCATTTAAATTCTGGACTGAAAGAAGTGTATGCATTATCTGAGTGTAGTTCGTTCTTTTCTTGCACCACAAGAGATAGCTCATTTCCTGCTTTGAAGTGGATACATATTTACTGTAGATGATCTCACAGCCAAGAACATTTAAGTGGCTTGAGTCTTCTTTCTATGGGAAAGGGAATGCTACATGACTTAAGATTTATATTTAGTTATCAAATGGTTCCAGAGTAAAGAAAGGATGTTAAACTTAATACAGAGATGAAGATATGCGCATAGCGTTAACATTTGGGGGTATGCAACATTAACAACATTAGGTGTTTTGTTGTTAAGGACATACATTTTTGCTTACTATAAGCTACTTTATTTTAAATGAAACGAATGTTAACAGAATCGGTATAACATTTAACATTATTGCACATTAATTGCAATATAGCTACACTAAAATGATGGAGTGATGCTTGAAAGTCGGACTACAGAAATGGATTTTTGTTTTAGTATAAAGAAGTATCACATTGTAGCACACCTAGCGTTAGGTACCATGAGACGCCACTGGTACTTAGCACTGCGAAACATATGTTGTTTGTATAATTTACAGTCGTGTAGAACACTGATCATCCTTACAGCTAGTCCATCCGTTGGTTCTACAGTCGAGCGTAAAGTTGAGTATTTCATCTGCTCATAAACAGTGCTTACAGTGAACTCAGGACATACTAAGGTAGCATCAACATTCGGTAACCTAATAATATCAGTTTCAACTTAGCTCGACTAGAAAAATACGAAGACAACTGCCGAACTACTAGTTTGTCATATTTCTCTCACTGATGTTGCAGATCTAGTTACAACGAAGATAGTTTCCACGTGCTACGCTCTTTCTTTGTATTCACTAAGATCAAGATGTAACTTTTCATCTGTACCAGGATAAAGCTCACAGTCCTTCCCAAGTTCTAGTAGCGACTTCACGGCCGTTACTGTATATACGTAGGGAGGTCAAAAAGTAATGCACACCAATTTTTTTCTCGGAAACTATTCGGGCAAAATGTGTGAAATTTTCACAGATTGTAGTTGAACATCCCCTTGACACTACCTATTTGTCAACATAATCTCCGTCCAAGCGTTTTGCCTTAAGCCAACGCGAAACTAGGTCATGAATGCCTCGTTTGTACCAAGTTTTGTCCTGCTCGCGTAGCCATTTTTTAACTGCAAGGATCACACCCTCATTATTGTCAAAGTGTGTCCCACGCAGGAATTTTTTGAGTGGTCCAAATAGATGGAAATCTGAGGGAGCCAGATCAGGGCTGTAAGGAGGATGGGGCAGTACAGTGCAACCAAATTTGTTGATTGCTTCCCGTGTTACCAGACTTGTGTGAGGGCGTGCATTGTCATGTTGAAGCAACAAATCTGCAGATGGCTTATTAGGCCGAACTCTGTGGAACCGATTTTTGACTTTTGTCAGTGTATTGATGTAAGCTGTCTAGTTGATTGTCTCACCTCTTGTCATTACATCAACAAGAATCACACCATCAATGTCCCAGAAGACAGTGATCATCACCTTTCCGGCTGAAGGAGATGTTTTGAATTTTTTTCTTTTTGGTGACTGCGGATGATGCCGTTCCATTGACTGCATTTTTGTTTCAGGCTCATAATAATGTGCCCACGTTTCGTCACCTGTAACAATTTTGACAAAAACATTTCTCCTTCAACACCGAAACGCTCCAACAATTCAGAACAGAATGTTTTCCTTTGAACCCTGTGATCATTTGTTAGGCACCGAGGAACCCATCGAGCGCAAATCTTTGAATATCCGAGAGTTTTAAAAATTGCGGTTGCACTTCCCTTGCTGACTGTAAGCTGCAATGCCAATTGCTGACTAGTGATACGCCTATCCTTACGAATAATGACATCAGCCCGGTTTAACATGTCTGTGCTGGTAGCCGAGGCAACACGTCCAGAACGCGGTAAATCATGCAGCTCCACTCGTACACTTTCTGCAGCTTTAATTCTCTGAACCCAGCGACTAACTGTGCTCCTATCGACTGCAGAACATTTGTACACTGCACACAGTCGTTTATGAATGTTTGCCACAGTTTCTTTTTCCGCAACCAGAAATTCTATGACAATTCGCTGTTTGTAACGGACATTGTTGACAAGCTCCATTTTAACGGTTCATGGGTTGTGTAATATTTATCAAAATGCTGTGCAAATTGGTACACATAATTGGAACATGTCATATTCCAGGTGTGCAAAATTTCATATTCCTATCTTTATTATTAGCCGAGAAAAAAATTGGTGTGCATTACTTTTTGACCTCCCTTTAGTATTTGTCCTTGATCGAGCGTAGATGTCGAAGTTAGGTAGTGTAGTTTGTGTCCTGAAGAAGGTGTTCAGAACTCATGACCTCTTTCTGCTGTGACATTTATCTTTGTGGTCTGTTCCAGTGGTGGTTGCTAAGAGCTATGTATGTGTTTATTCTGACACATGTTGGGTTTTATCTTTGTGGTCTGTTCCAGTGGTGGTTGCTAAGAGCTATGTATGTGTTTATTCTGACACATGTTGGGTTTTATCTTTGTGGTCTGTTCCAGTGGTGGTTGCTAAGAGCTATGTATGTGTTTATTCTGACACATGTTTGGTTTCTTTTCCACCGCTATACTTTATGTGGGCACTCTATCCTAAAGTGTGGTAGATTCTTCAGCTGATCTGTCTGTAGGAGTGTTGGTCCATTGGCTTTTGTTGTATGTGCCCTGGGTCGGTGTCTCTCTACTTTTATTGTACAGTGAAACACTTTTACTGGTGATGTCGGTGGTTCTGTTCGCATGGAGGTTTGTTCTCTAAAGGTGAAGTGAGTGCCTCTGGCAATTTGGTGGAAATGAATTTCTCTAACGTAACTGGAACAAATTATCTTTGAGCTGATTTGTTTAGTTTTCTTCATAACTTGATGCGGATCCCTATATTTCATTGTTTGAACTCTTTTTTAGATCTACAGCGCGGTGAGATACTGTCGCATGCTCGCCATAAGGATAATTATCTGGAAAACTGAAATGCTAGCACAAAACACAAGGAAAAACTTGGTCATACCTTGAATAGAATCCGTCTTAAATTAGTTCAGAGATTCTATTACCTGGGATGTCCTGTCATGATCGTTCTCTCTCTCTCTCTCTCTCTCTCTCTCTCTCTCTCTCTCTCTCTTGAGGAATAACAAAATATATGGATCTGCAAGGCGACAACATTTGATAACTTAACACATCAGATTGACGAGTGCCAGATTAACATTTATGACAATAGCCTTATTGTATCATTGCAATGTATTGTTTTTTTGTCAAAATTGCAGATACTAGGCACGAGAAAAGACTGCATATTCATAGTGCCCTGTCTTCGAAAACATAATGAATAGCAATTGACTGGACACTTTAATCAAAACAAACACCCTACGCAGTTTTCTAGTCTCACATGATCTGTGGCAATACTCTTTATTTCAGAATTAAGGAAACGGTGTCATATTAGAAGAATGGACAGCAATAATATCTCCAAAGCAAATATTACACGAAGAACTAATCGATGGGAAACGATCCACATGAATACCAAAACTGAGATACACAAATATCTGCATGGCTACCGTGTCTGAATTCGGTATTAGTGACAACAACTGGGAGAGCTTGACAGGTGACCGTAGTACATCAAGAAGGAATATAAGAAGCGACACAATCAGATTTGAAAATGAACTGAAGTCAACTTTAAAATAAAAAAGAGATATGAAGCTCTACAACATAAGTCTGCCTTCCTCATTTGATTATACACTTGTTACACACCCCCCCACCCCTCACCCCACATACACACACATGTATTTCTACAATTGTTAAAATGAGTCAGAGAAAAGTTGATACTCAAAACATCTCGGCTACTATTGAAATTTGACTGGCAAGCAACAATGACACTTGCCTCTTCTAAAAGTATGTGAAGACGTACATGTCATAAAATTTAATTTAACAAGAATAGCGTACTTGTCTTAGAAACGATCATAGAGACACTCCAAAACAGATATCGTATCAACGCAAATCTATAATTATGATTATGGTTACGGTTAGCCGATGGCCCCGGTACCACTGCAACCGAATTAAAATCCATAATTGCTCAGCAGCCCGTGTCAGTGGAATCATCCGAATTAATATCTAACCTCACTGAAGGATCCAAACAAAGAAAGGCAGTTGCAGTCCACATCATATCAGCTTCACACACACCAAAGACATAAGGCCATGCGGCACCGAAAGTGAACGCAGCTGAATTGTAATTCATCATACGATATCATCATTCATCGTAAGCAATCGGAAAATCGAAACATAATCCAGGATGAAACACACAGCTCACGATGTGCACAGCGCACTAAACTCACTAGCTCCAGCGGCAAGCCGAACTTGGAATATGAGAATACTGCAACAAGAACAATTTTCACGCTATGTCTCAATGTTTCTTGCCGCCTATCCGCCATATCGAACTGTATTCAAATGATGACGTATATTGCAATCAACACAGAACACAGTAATGCTGATTCTACATCATCACTTAGTTGATAAGAGTAGTGTTTAATTTGACATATATATTTGGTTGGTTAGAGAGAAGTTCAGAGTGGAGCCTATTTGTACGTCAATTTGTGTTTTTACTTTATGACTCAACCTATAAGTGAATATTTATTTCAGTTGAGCAGCAACGGTGTATAAAAGCCTCACGGAGAACGGACACCTTTTAAACGATAGGTATGCAGATAGGTAGCTCATCATGCAGAAAGGTAGATTATCATGTAGATAGGTAGATTACCATACAGATATGTAGATTATCATACAGATAGGTAGATTAGCATGTAGATAGGTAGATTATCATACAGGCAGGTAGCTCGTCATGCAGAAAGGTAGATTATCATGAAGATAGGTAGATTATCATACAGATAGGTAGATTATCATGCATATAGGTAGGTTATCATGCTGATAGGTAGATTATCATGCTGATAGGTAGATTATGACGCAGATAGTTAGATTATCACGTAGATGGATAAATTATCATGCTTATAGGTAGATTATCACGCATATAGGTATATTATCATGATGATAGGTAGATTATCACGCACATAGGTATATTATCATCATGATAGGTAGATTATCATGCAGATAGGTAGATTATCATGTAGATTGGTAGATTACCATACAGATATGTAGATTATCATACAGATAGGTAGATTAGCATGTAGATAGGTAGATTATCATACAGGCAGGTAGCTCGTCATGCAGAAAGGTAGATTATCATGAAGATAGGTAGATTATCATACAGATAGGTAGATTATCATGCATATAGGTAGGTTATCATGCTTATAGGTAGATTATCATGCTGATAGGTAGATTATGACGCAGATAGGTAGATTATCACGCAGATAGATAGATTATCATGATGATAGGTAGATTATCATTCAGAGAGGTAGATTATCACGATGATAGATAGATTATCACGCAGATAGCTAGATTATCATGCAGATAGTTAGATTATCATGCAGATAGGTAGATTATCATACATATAGGTAGATTATCATACAGATAGGTAGATTATCATTTAGATAGATTATCATTCAGAAAGGTAGATTATCACGCGGATAGGTAGATTATCATGCTGATAGGTAGAATATCATGCGGATAGGTAGATTATCATACAGATAGATAGATTATCATGCTGATAGGTAGAATGCCACGCAGATAGGTAGATTATCATGCTGATAGGTAGAATGCCACGCAGATAGGTAGATTATCATGCTGATAGGTAGAATATCACGCAGATAGGTATATTATCATGCTGCACGGTAAATTATCATTCAGATAGGTAGATTATTATTGAGATAGGTAGATTATCATACAGATAGGTAGATTATCATTCATATAGGTAGATTATCATACAGATAAGTAGGCTAGAGACACATTCACGGAAAAATTGTTCTTAGGGTTATGGGTCTTCTTTCTTCTTTTCTCTTTTCACTGATACCTAAAAGGTGTCGTGGTTTATATTATTTGTAGTTCTTGAGCTGCTCGAACTGTCTGAATTAGTGATTTTCTTTTGTTGTTACATATCTGTGTCACTGCATCTATCCATCTTCTTCTGGGTCTTCCCTCTTGATCTTTTTCCGTGCATTCTCGAGAAGAACGCCCTTGATGGTGATTGGTGAGGATTCATTCTGACCATGTGGCCCAACCATATAAGTTGTTGTTGCCCTGTATATTCTTGGCAGGGTTTTGTTCCTACCATTTTTCTTATGCTTTCATTTGTCATTCTATCTCTTCTTGTGTTGTTTGTTACTTTTCTCAAGCATCGTATCTCACATATATTGATCTTTCACTCTCTCTCTCTATCTATCTCTCTCTCTCTCTCTCTCTCTCTCTCTCTCTCTGCGATCAGGACTCAATCAGAGTAGGATTCCAGACTCTCACATGAAGTCAGCTGTCAGGTTAAGTGTGTTGATCGCCCCCACAGACAGAACATCACAAATAGAGTCTGCCAGATCCACTCTGATTGAACACTCGTTAAAACATTGCACTGTGTTCTGCGCCAGTGGCCCAGTGCATCCGATTTCAGCCAGCCTCTTTTTCAGGTTTGCATTCCTTAGCCTTTGGCATGTCCCTGTAATTTTGTCACAAACTGAGTCATTATAGCAGTAACATTGTAACGTATAATTTGCCCCAAAACAACCTTCTGCACAAGTTAGGTCATTAACTTTCAAGGTCGGAACGAAGCCAGCAGAATAAAGACTTGATCTACAGCGGTGGTTAACGAACTGTGTACAAACATTTATTATCAAACCCGTGGTTATATTTCTAAAGATCCGCCAACTCGCTGTGATAACAGATAGCGTGATGTTCAAAGTCCAATTTGTTTACACCATGGCTTGGACGCGGACAAGCTTCCAACTTGGTTCGTCCCATGACGGCATCACAATGATTTAGTCACGTGATAAGGAAGAAATATAAAAACACAGAACATCGAGCCTTCATTATAAACGTTGCGAAAACACCAGATCCAAAGGCCGACCACAGAAAAGATGGGTAGACAGAATATTACAAACACTAAGAAACTTAAAAGCAGCATAGGCAAACAGAAGAGCCAATGATTGCAAATGATGTCTCTCCTCGACGCAGCAAGGCAAATGGGGAAGAAAAGAGAAGAAGAGGAAGAGGAAGAAGAGAATATATATTCGTGGTTGGATTTGATTTTTTATTTTACTATTTGGGAATTCGCTGGCTGTATGCAGTAATTTAGAAAATATATTTCACTAACATAATTCTAATGTCACTAATATTGTATCAACAATGTTACTGTTAAATGAGAGGAAAATTATTCCTAGCGTTTCTCTCAGACCTTCAGTTCTGATCTTTTCTCTCAGTTCTTAAATTCCGATCTTTTCTCTCAGTTCTTAAATTCTGACCTTTTCTCTCGGTTCTTAAATTATGATCTTTTATCTCAGTTATTAATTTCGGATCTTTTCTCTCTGTTCTTAATTTCTGATCTTTTCTGTTAGTTCTTCATTTCTGATATTTTCAGTTAGTTCTTCATTTATGATATTTTCTCTCAGTCTCTCTCTTTTAATCTTTTCTTTAAGTCTTTCATTTATGAAATTTTCTCCTAGTCATTAATTTCTGATCATTTCTCTCAGTACTTCATTTCTGACCTTTTTTCTCAGTTCTTCATTTATGATCTTTTCTCTCAGTTCTTCATTTATGATCTTTTCTCTCAGTTCTTAATGTATGATCTTTTCTCTCAGTTCTTCATTTATGATCTTTTCTCTCAGTTCTTCATTTATGATCTTTTCTCTCAGTCCTTAATTTATTATCTTTTCTCTCAGCTCTTCATGTATGATCTTTTCTCTCAGTCCTTAATTTCTTACCTTTTCTCTCAGTTCTTCATTTATGATCTTTTCTCTCAGTCCTTAATTTAAGATTTTTTCTCTCAGTTCTTCATTTATGATCATTTCTCTAAGCACTTAATTTCTGACCTTTTCTCTCAGTTCTTCATTTATGATCTTTTCTCTCAGTTCTTCATTTATGATCATTTCTCTCAGTACTTAATTTCTGACCTTTTCTCTCAGTTCTTCATTTATGATCTTTTCTCTCAGTTCTTCATTTATGATCTTTTCTCTCAGCCCTTAATTTATTATCTTTTATCTCAGTTCTTCATTTATGATCTTTTCTCTCAGTCCTTAATTTCTGACATTTTCTCTCAGTTCTTCATTTATGATCTTTTCTCTCAGTACTTCATTTATGATCTTTTCTCTCAGCTCTTCATTTATGATATTTTCTCTCAGTCCTTAATTTATGATCTTTTCTCTGTTCTTCATTTATGATCTTTTCTCTCATTCCTTCATTCCTGATCTTTTCTCTCAGTTCTTCATTTATGACCTTTTCTATCAGGCTGTGGTCACTGTTGAGACACAATTGGTAAACAATTATAAATGTACTAATGTCAAAGACGAATGTGTCGGTCGAAAAGGCTAACATTAGGTCATTAGGGAGGCGCAACTACAGTAGAACAGCACTTAGAGGCAAGGAAGGAACAATTTTGAGACGACTCTCTGCCAAGGCTGAATGCAATTAATATAATATTTAGTAGCTGTAATTGTTTTAATAACGGTGTGGTCTTTGTGTTTAGGCTTCTATAATTGGTATATACATTTTGTATTTGGTATCAATAGTTTACCGAGCTCGCAACAGACATGCAAATATAACAAATATGTTATTATCACTCGATCAAAACTTTATTAATTTCTTGAAATTAAAAAGCGAATATTTTTTTTACATCAAAGCAAAAGCACTGTGCTTAAAAGGGAGCCGCGGTAGCTCAGTGGTTAGTGTACTGGACTACAAAGGACAAGAGGTAGGGTTAGATCCCAAACGACAGCTTCCGGTTCACCCAGCCTTTAATAGTTACCGGATTTTTTTCTGGGAAAGTAAAGCGACACGGGCGTAATACCGACCACATTACCCCAAAAATCATGTGCTGAGGGTCTGTAAAATGTATGGTCACGAACACCGTATTCTCCATACGCCACTTGGCGTGACGGGGTACTTTACATTTTTTTTTTTTACTGTACCTAAAACAGTTTTACTTTTCGTGAAAAAAAATAATAATTGATCTTGATTAACTTAAAGCATAAACAGATAAGCATAAACAGATAAGCATAAACAGATAATTTTGTTTAACTGCAATAACACACACGTAAATATAACAGTCACACATACACATGAATCGCATAATGTGTCCTCGACTGTCGTGACTGCCTCTTTTCAACCAAACAACTTTTCACATGGATTGTACTCTTCTTGCAATTCTCCAATCAATGGAAACCTGGGACAAAAATATCAAGACTGACACGATTATTTGACATTTATTTGGATAGTTATGAAGACTGTATTAAAGTATTATGATATTGTAGATGAACATAATGTTTGAACGTGGAAGATTGGTACTCGTAAATAAAGCAATCTTTCCTCTTTTGGAATCTTTATTTTAGGTATAAGTCTGTGTACTTATACTTTCCAAATAACAATAACAATATAACAATCGAGATTTTGCCAGCCCCTTTGATGGATGTTCGTTAATACACAGATTCTCACATGTACATAGATCATGACTATACTGCATTCACCTCATGGTATCTGCTTAGTACATACACTCATTATTGAAATCGAAACTTCAAAACATAATTTTACTAAAAGGTGACGTCACTGTACCATGGATAATGAGGGCTGGATAGTATAGAGTTACGACGTCGAAGGGGGCTGGTTAGTGTAGAAGTGCAGCGTCAAAGATCGCTGGGTAATATAGAGTTGCGACGTCGAAGAGGGCTAGGTAGTGTAGAGTTACGACGTCGAAGGGGGCTGGTTAGTGTAGAAGTGCAGCGTCAAAGAGGGCTGGGTAATATAGAGTTGCGACGTCGAAGGGGGCTAGGTAGTGTAGAGTTACGACGTCGAAGGGGGCTGGGTAGTGTAGAGTTACGACGTCGAAGGGGGCTGGGTAGTGTAGAGTTACGACGTCGAAGGGGGCTGGGTAGTGTAGAGTCACGACGTCGAAGGGGGCTGGGTAGTGTAGAGTTACGACGTCGAAGGGGGCTGGGTAGTGTAGAAGTGCGACGTCGAAGGAGGCTGGGTAGTATAGAGGTACGCCGTCGAAGGGGGTTGGGTAGTTTAGATTTGCGTGTCGAAAGGGGCTGGGTAATTTACAGGTATGACGTCGAAGAGGACTGGGTAATTTAGTGGTACGACATCTAAGAGGGCTGGGTAGTATAGAGGTACGACGACGAAGGGGGCTGGGTAATTTAGAGGTATGACATCGAAGAGGGATGGGTAATTTAGAGGTATGACATCGAAGAGGGATGGGCAATTTAGAGGTATGACGTCGAAGAGGGATGGGCAATTTAGAGGTACGACGTCGAAGGGGGCTGGGTAGTATAGAGTTACGACGTCCAAGAGAGCTGGGTAGTATAGAGTTGAGACGTCGAAGGGGCTGGGTAGTATAGAAGTGCGACATCGAAGGGGGCTGGGTAGTATAGAGTTGCGGCTTCGAAGAGAGCTGGGTAGTATAGAGTTGAGACGTCGAAGGGGCTGGGTAATATAGAAGTGCGACTTCGAAGAGAGCTGGGTAGTATAGAGTCACGACGTCGGCTTGTGGGCAGGAGGGACTTGGGTACAAATCCCACCAATGTGGTTTTAAACCCCCCAAAAAATTAATATGTAATTTCTTATGATAGCACCTCCCCTGATCTCTTGAAAAGTGTGATCCCATTTCTAGACTTCTCGTATAAGGGCAATGAAAAGGACACTCCGGATGCACGTTAAACAACCTTTGACAGTTAAAATCGGAACCATAAATGTGGCCGGTGTACGAGACAAACTGTGAGCAGACCACTCGCACCGCATGTCCCAGGCAGAGCTACGCAATTTATGCACGTGGGACTGGTGTCTTCTCGAATTTCTTTGAGAATCTCGAGGGGGATATTGGAGCCCATATGGATTCGTTCGGTGTGCAGTGATGGTGGTCGTAACAAAACAACCATGGATACAAGAGTATATAGCTTAACAATATCCCAACCGACTGCTTTCGTGTTCACCCAGCCTTAAAATGGGTACCGGATTTTTTTCTGGGAAAGTAAAGCGGAACGGGAGTATTACCGACCACATTACCCCAATAATCATGTGCTGAAGGTCTGTAAAATTTATGGTCACTAACATCATATTCTTTATATGCCACTTGGCGCGAAGGGGCTCTTTACTTTTTTTTTACTACTCTTAAACGCATCTCAATGGTTCTCAAAATTAGCAAAATATGATACTTAAATGATGATGCTGATGGTCTAAAAAAAACAATTATACAGAGGCAATCTAGTGTTTATTTTTATTTTTCACTTGCATTGTATTCTTCCTCACCTTTATGCACAAAATGTGTAGTTTAACAGCAAGAGAAAATATGGTGTGCGGACTTTTGTTCTTTTGATGGTCTCTCCTGCTATTTCAAAGCGTTTCTAATATTTCATTGTTCCATCTTTATCACGATCTTATGTTCGAGTTGTACTTATGGAAGGTTTGGTGCCTTTTATCTGTTGTTTCTTTATGTATTCAATTATGGAAATGATTCCTATCTTCTCAACTCTTCATCTCTGATCTTATCTAACGGGGTATTTCCTGTCATCTGTCAAATACATTTAATTTCTGGTAAGCGAACTTTTCTTGTTTTTCTTGAGTCTATAGTACAGGACTGACATTGGCAGTAAAAATTGGGGATGAAGATTGTGTTGTAGAGTGCCGGTTTTGCCTTTAGTTGTATATCCTTATTAAGCAGCAATGATGACATCTATCCAATGATTTGACACGTTTTATTACATCTTCAGTCTAGTTTTTTTGCTTGTGAATTATCATTTGTAACTGGATATACTCGCTATCTAAATTCCTCCACTTGTATTAATTGTAAGCCTTCTTTCATTATGTTGATATTCTGCTTGTTTTCTGTTGTTTGTCTCGCGATTGTCATAGCTTATCCTTTTCGTGTTGTACTAAATACATGCCATACTAAGTTAATTAAAGTGTTCCTACACGTAATATGTTTTATCATGCACTAGTGTTTCATCGTTAATGAACAGCAGCTGGCAAATCTCTGCCTCAGAAACGTTGGCTAACTTACATGTAGTTCATTGAAATAATAATCAGATACATAATTTGGAAGTACGAATGCGTGTCTTGCTCCTGTTCTAAACTTCAAGGTGATCTATGTTGGACTGCTACTGCTGCTGCTTTTATTTTGCAGATGTTGTTGCTGTAGTGACTTTTACATTTGGTGTTTAGATGTTGGCTTGCTCTCTAAATGTTCTTAGAGTTTCGCTATGCACTTATTTTGAGTGTGTTCTGTTGTTGTTGTTGTTGTTGATATATATGGTGTAGAATGAATAATTCGTCAGAACATTCTGTTTTTTTTTCCGGATTGCCCTTGAACGTAGCCGATCTGGATCTCTATAAAGGTCTTAGCATTTTCTCTATTATTGGTCTTAGTATTTTCTCTATTATTGGTCTTAGTATTTTCTATATTATTGGTCTTAGTATTTTCTCTATTATTGGTCTTAGTATTTTCTCTATTATTGGTCTTAGTATTTTCTCTATTATTGGTCTTAGTATTTTCTCTATTATTGGTCTTAGTATTTTCTCTATTATTGGTCTTAGTATTTTCTCTATTATTGGTCTTAGTATTTTCTCTATTATTGATCCTAGTATTTTCTCTATAATTAGTCTTAGCATTTTCTCTATTTTTGGTGTTAGTATTTTCTCTATAATTGGTCTTAGTATTTTCTCTATTATTGATCTTAGTCTTTTCTCTATAATTGGTCTTAGCATTTTCTCTATTTTTGGTATTAGCATTTTCTCTATTATTGATCTTAGTCTTTTCTCTATAATTGGTCTTAGCATTTTCTCTATTTTTGGTATTAGTATTTTCTCTATTATTGGTCTTAGTCTTTTCTCTATAATTGGTCTTAGCATTTTCTCTATAATTGGTCTTATTATTTTCTCTATTATTGATCTTATTATTTTCTCTATAATTGGTCTTAGTATTTTTTTCTATAATTGGTCTTAATCTTCTCTCCATAATTGGTCTTAATCTTTTCTCTATAATTGGTCTTTGTCTTTTCTCTCTAACTGGCCATAGTAATTTTTCTATAATCATTCTTAGTCTATTCTCTATAATTTGACGAATAATTTTCCAACATTCCAGAACAGATCTTTGCTTTCAGTCTTTCTTTTTACCTTTTTTTTTTTCATCCACATTGATATGGTGATGGTGTTGACATGTTTCCAGTCTTATGGATCTTTCTGTTGTTGCTGCTGTGATTTTGATCTTTCTGTTGTTGCTGCTGTGATTTTGATCTTTCTGTTGTTGCTGCTGTGATTTTGATCTTTCTGTTGTTACTGCTGTGATCTTGATCTTTCTGTTGTTGCTGCTGTGATTTTGATCTTTCTGTTGTTGCTGCTGTGATTTTGATCTTTCTGTTGTTGCTGCTGTGCATTGGATCTTTCTGTTGTAGCTGCTGTGATTTTGATCTTTCTGTTGTTGCTGCTGTGATTTTGATCTTTCTGTTGTTACTGCTGTGATCTTGATCTTTCTGTTGTTGCTGCTGTGATTTTGATCTTTCTGTTGTTGCTGCTGTGATTTTGATCTTTCTGTTGTTGCTGCTGTGCATTGGATCTTTCTGTTGTTGCTGCTGTGATTTTGATCTTTCTGTTGTTGCTGCTGTGATTTTGATCTTTCTGTTGTTACTGCTGTGATCTTGATCTTTCTGTTGTTGCTGCTGTGATTTTGATCTTTCTGTTGTTGCTGCTGTGATTTTGATCTTTCTGTTGTTGCTGCTGTGCATTGGATCTTTCTGTTGTTGCTGCTGTGATTTGGATCTTTCTGTTGTTGCCACTGTGCATTGGATCTTTCTGTTGTTGCTGCTGTGCATTGGATCTTTCTGTTGTTGCTGCTGTGCATTGGATCTTTCTGTTGTTGCCACGTTGCGTTGAGTTCTCTGTGCAACCATGTAACTTCTTCTGTCGCCTGCTATTATTTAATTTGATATGTTGTCTATCCGTGGTGCTTATTCCTTGGTGCATTTTTTATTACTCTTCAATTTCTTCTTGTATAATGCTAGGTTTAGTTTCCCTGAACTCTTGTACAGATTTTTTTGTTTTCGGCACATTTGATATTCTTCTTCTTCCTCTTTCCTTCATCATCTGCCTTTCAGCGTCGAGATATAATTTGCGGTCTTTTGCTCTTCAGTTCGCCTCTGCTGCAGTTATGTTTCCTAATGCTTCTAATATTCCATCGACCCATCATTTTCGTGGTCGGCCCTTGGGTCTGGTATTCTCACAACGTTTGTTGAAGGCTCGTTGTGTTGTGTTTTGTTCTTTCTACCTTGTCACGTGGCCAAACCATTTTATCTGTTGTTTCCTTATATATTCTATGGCTGGCGCTATTCCTAGCTTTCTTCAATTTTGTATTTGATGCCATATTTTTCTTATTTGTGTTTACACCTTTGATTAAAGTTCCTTATATTTGTCATACAGTCACTACTAATCTTTTAAAACAGACTTTATCAAAGTATTCTACTTTGCTTCTTTCATCAAAATTATAGTTTATTAGTGTTTATTTTTCGTACTAAGGCAGACGTTTTATATCCTTCTTGTTTTTTCTTCTCCTTCCGATGTTTGTATAGTTATTTTGTTATTTAATCGCTTTGCTGAAACGGGGCGCACGCCTTTCCTTCTTTCATCCTTAGTTTTGGTCCACGTATTTTTACTGCGATATAACTTTTATTACATTAAATTGTTTCTACTCTTTATATAGTGTGTTTACTTCATTAGGGAGTTTCTTCATTTCCCTTTTTAATATTAAAAGGAGGGTTTTTTTCTCTCCGACTTTTCATCTTTGACTGTTACAATCCTAGTACTGATACCGAAGTAGATGCCTGCCTTCTTTCCTAAGGAAAATCTGCAAGAGACCAATGAGAATGGCAGCATTTATAAACATGGTGGTGTGGGAATTAGCTAAATTTCGTGACTTTGTTCTAAGATAGATTTCAATGGTCATAACTTGATAACAACTTGAGATGTGGAGAATGCAAGGGAGAAACGTAAACAACTAATCAATCTAAGCTACGTGCACTTTCAACTATTTGTTGTAGATGAGATATTAAGTGGAAGTCAAGGTGACGAATTGTTTATTGAATTCTACCAGGAGTTTATATCAAATGTAATATTGTGGAATTTTCTTGTAATTTCCTGAACAATATATATCACTCACCACACCGTAAACAACATATGTTAATCAGGTGTAAATATTTGGCAGGATATATCATAATATATAGAAACTGAGAAGGGAGAACCCAGATTCCAGAGGAAATCATATTTAATCATCATCATCATCATGTGCCCTACCGGTTGGCGTAGGTGATCATGTCCCTCCACAAACTTATATCTACAGTACATCGTATCAGTTCTGTTGTTGACTGTTTTCAATGCCATGACACCAAGCTATCCAGTATGTTGTCTCTTTATCGTCCGCGATCTCTCTTTCCTTTTATTTTGCCAGTTGTAACCAAGTATTCCAACTTTCTTCCTCTCATGATGTTCCCGAAAAATCTTGATTGCTTCTTTCTGATGTTTTTTAAGAGCTCCCTTTTTGTGTTGGCCTCTTTGAGAACTTCCTCATTGGTCTTTTTAGCTGTCCAGGGAACTTTCAACATTCTTCTGACAAATCCCATCTCTGTGGCCTCTAATCGTCTTTTCATTTGTTTGTCTACTGTCCATGATTCGCTTCCATAGGTCAGAATTGGTTCTATATAGCACCGATGAACTCTCTTTCTCATTTGTATTGACAAATTTAATAGAGAGATCATATTTAATAGCTCATCATTGTTATAATAACAACAGTAGGTATAGAACAAATAGTCGCAAAGAATTCGTCATCCTTGAGAGCCGTCAACACATCTTAGATTGGCTACCATGGAGCGACATTCCGCTATATCTCTTGGTTAGATGGTGCAGGATGTCATAGGCTGACTCGTTCATCTTTTGATTTTATTCGTCTTGGTTGGACTTTCGTCTTTTCTCTATAATTGGTCTTAGTCTTGTTTCTATAATTGGTCTTAGTCTTCTCTCTTTAATTGGCCTTAGTCTTTTCTCTATAATTGGTCTTAGTATTGTTTCTATAATTGGTCTTAGTCTTGTTTCTATAATTGGTCTTAGTCTTTTCTCTATAATTAGTCTTAGTCTTTTCTCTATAATTAGTCTTAGTCTTTTCTCTATAAAAAAATTACGGAAAGAGTTAGAAGTTAATAACTACGTTATAATTAAGTCTTAGGAAATCTAATTAGATTGTGGCCATTGAAAGCTAGGCAGACAAATCAAAACCATTACAATACAGATATTTATAACTCAAGCTGAGGTATAGTGCCAGTAGTCAACTACAGAAGCAATAGATATGGATAAGCACATTATAGTCACCATAATGTGTTATGTTTGCATTAAAAAGGTATGTATAATTCTATATTAAAGGGACCAAGTTGAATTCGTATAAAGAGACCAAGATGACAATAATATATTGATATAACAAATACCATATGTACCATATGCATACATACTTGTGTGCATTGACCTATCAATGTTGAACTGTCAAAACCGTGAAATCCTATCATCATCATCATCCCCATAATGTTCTTATTTGCAACCGGTGTATCTGTATTTAAAAATATTTCTCTTTTTTTTTTTTACGTTCTAAGTGCGATCATCACCATTTTATGTGTTGTATCCTCCAGAATACTGAAACATCTCTGATTCCGGTTTCACTTTCTTTCTTCTCCGTTCTTGCTAATATAACATCTATACCTCCTACAGGTTGGGTCGCAGGAAAGTTGCACGACGTGTTTGTTTGTCGCTCTCCGTATTTGAAGAATGTGTTGGAGATGTATGTATATGTAATTTTGATTACAATTGTATGGCTCTTTATGGCGACATTTAGCTAGCAATTATTCAGATTTTTTCCACTGCCCTATCACAAAAGCGAACCACAATTTCTTGTTGTTACATAGCAGCAATATTAAGTCAATAATTCCATGAAAAAAGTAACACTGTCATAATACGTGAAGGTAAGACAAAGTTATTTCCTAATTAACGTATTATTAATGTGTGTACATTCTAGCGAAATCATGAAATCATACTTATTTCCCCCTAATCGAAGAGTAACGGGACTTTTGCCAGCCATGAATAATTGCAATTGTTTACAGTTGATTGAAATGTTCGCAGAAGCATATCTCTGAAACAAACAACAAACATGACCATAATTGTTACCTATATTGTCAACATTTCCACGACAATCACATGTTAGTAAATATACGAGTTGAAGCTGGTGTCTATGCTTGAGCAGCGTTTTCCCCATACAGAGTGGGGTTTTTTTTTAAACAGTTGTTATGTGCGTAAGATTTGTGTAACAGTGTTCTCATCATCATCATT
The DNA here is from genome assembly GCA_032433765.1 of Megaustenia siamemsis. Classification (NCBI taxonomy): domain Eukaryota; kingdom Metazoa; phylum Mollusca; class Gastropoda; order Stylommatophora; family Ariophantidae; genus Megaustenia; species Megaustenia siamemsis. The sequence continues at coordinate 19,049,847 of JAVIAB010000059.1, read as the reverse complement.
ATCATCGAGTGCCATCTCCGCAACGAAGGTTGGCTACCATGGAGCGCCATTCTGCTCTGTCTCTTGCTTTGATGGTGCAGGTTGTCATAGGCTGGTTTGTCCATTGGTTGATGTTACTCGTCCATGTTAGTCTCGGTTTGCCTCTGCCACGTTTACCTTGTATTTTCCCATCCAGGATTACTCTTAGTAAGCTTTTGTGTCTTTTAACATGACCCAAAAATCGCATGTCTTTTTGAATTGTATTTAGTTATTCTCTTTTCATTTTTAGTTGTTTTATGACTTCATCGTTTGTTTTCTTTTCCTTCCATCCGATTCTACCTATTCTTCTATATATCCACATTTCAAAGGCTTCAATTCTCTGTTCTGTTTTCTTGTCTAATGCCCATGTTTCTACACCATATAGGAATGTTGAGAAGATGTAACATTTAACAGTGATCTACTAATGCATATTGTTCGGACTAGCTGGTGGACTGTGCCTTTCTCCATGTTTAAGTGGAATATTATTTATTGTTTTCGCCGTTACTGATCTTCAATCAATGCGTTCACTAATCTATAAGCGAACACGTATTTTACTGTGGCATTCTGGTACCTTGTCACTGCTGTCTTGTGTGAGCTAAAGCGAGGCATAGGCTGGTGAGTAGACTTGAAAAAAGAAATCCGAAGTGGAGACCCTACTGGCATTCCCGACAGTCATATTGGTAGCAAACTTGGAACACTCTTATTTCATTTAGGATGAACCAAGGGGATATAATTTTGAGTTGTGGCAACAAACAAATCTCAATTAGTCATGTCTCGTCGTATGTAATAGAATTGAAAATCAGTGTATTAAACACATAAGCCCCAACGATCTCAAAGACTTCGTCTGCAACTGGAACAGTGAGTCCTGATGAGCAGATAAATGGCGACCGTTAAACTCCAACCATAACAACATACACTCGAAGACTTAGTGTGCATATGGTAGCACTTCAAACAACATTTATCGGGGAACGGATAATTTACAGAACAAGATAACATTTGAGTTTTACAGGACAAATGTACAGAAAATATAACGGTTATAGTGAGGAGGGTTTTTATTTCAATTTAAAACTCGTTGCCGCCCATGAGAGAACAACGAGGAAAGGTGTAAGGAAAATGAATGAAAACAGGCACAGTGGCTAATAGAGCTGAGTACAGGTCACAATTAACAATCACATTTGTCCAAGTGAAGTTCAAACAATAGGTTTCTTAGGGACATCAATGTTCTAGTATTGGTCCTAGCAAGGCATTATTATTACAGGATCAATATAATCCTCACCATGCACAGCTTACTTTGTAACAAAAAACGTATAGATATTGATTCCACAAAGTCACTAGTGTCAGCCAAATTATCAAACTACATCCATTCAAGAGTGACATATAGACAAGCCTGTTATTCACGATATTCAGTTATAACAATCCAATGCTCTTCGGTGACCTGTAATGATACAACAACTTATCGCTCAAGTTGAAAAAGCTATTTTCAAATATAAATTACATAAAAGTGATAAACAACAGCATATAATAAAGAAGGGAACTGGCAAATAATTATGTTACCGTGCACCGTGTAAAAAGTTCCCATATAATGACACAAGTATGTTACGGAAAGCAAATAAAATATCACCAACGACAAAAGCCCATAGCTCAAGCATCTTCCTAAATACAGACATCAGATGCTGCAAACGAACATAAAAGAAAAGAGAAAGAGAGGACACCATAGTAGTCACATCATTTTTAAAATGAAATACAATCCCATCTAACTCAATGACATCACAATTTCTCCCCAAATTACAATTTTGCTATTTTTTTCCTTATCGTTACATATAGCTTCCACTATAATACAATATGTATCGTTTCCTCTCTCTCTGCATATGTATATATTATATGTTGTTGCATAAAGCTGTGATAATTATTAACACACAATGTTATGCTGTAATATGCATTGCATATATTTGTGTGGAGCGAATGAAGTTTGATTGTGGGAGACATTAGAATCCAGAGATAGAGAACAATAATAATAATACTGATAATAGGCTTTCCATTTCGGTAGATAAATCAATCTGCCATAATAGGACATTCGAGAGCAAAGATATATTTTGTAATTATCGTGTAGAAATAATGTAGTTGGATGATGAGGCGGGTGTCAGTGCTTTTTCTGTGTCTTAGTTATTGCGTCTTTTCTTTTCCTGCCAAGCTTGTTGCATCTTAAGGTCTCTGATTACCACACCACTCTTTACCAATTTGCGCCACTTCTCTCTGTCTATAGCATTAGAGAAGAGTGTTGAGAATACCATGGACACATATGAAGAGTAATGAAAACGTCTTGAAAGAGGTCAAAACAAAAAGATAGTTAATACCCAACATTAGGTAGAAACAATCATCATTTTTTGGTCATGTTATAAAAAAGGAACAGCTGAAATATATTATGAAAACTGGGACAGGCCAATTATCTGAATTCTGGTTCTCAAGTTCCCTTTGTTGCCACCGAACTTCAGAATACAGATTTCTTGAGTTCAGTCAGTAAGGTTAAGATATATTACCATCTGAGTTGAACAACGACCTTTCTTTAACAAGGACTCTTGACTTTTTGGTACTCAAGTAATGTGATCTTCGTGTAACCTTCTATTTCCGATTTCTTGTTAATGTGTATTTTGGTTAATTTCACTACTTTCCCAGGATGACTGGCCCTTTTCCATGTATGTGGATTTTAATACTACCACACTGTCCTGAACTCTTAGGGTGCCAGTAAAAAACCCAGTTTTTCTGTTTTTTTGGAGTACATGCTGTAAAAGTGTTGCTCTTTACGGTCTTGGTCTAAAACAGGGCATTGAATTGCGTGACCTGTCTTTAGGTTGAGTTCAAAATTCCCTAGATGAAGCTAGGGTCATGTTTAGTTTGCAACCTCTTAACGAGTTCTAGGGTAATCCGAATATGTTTTCTAGGGTCACCGTTCGGTCAGTCACGGCGGTTATATTCTCAACTTGCTTTTTGTTTGTCTTCTTAATTATAAATAATATATATATATAGATGTGTGCTAATTATTTTTGTTATGTTTCATTGTTTAAATATGACCTAAATGTACCCGTAGCAAGATACACGGTTACAAATATACCAGAGTGCAATATATATCGAAATAGTCAGACGCTGGAGCGGGTATACCACTAAGTATATCTTTGTAGCATTGATGATCATGAAGGTGAAACAAATAAAGATTTGACGCAAGATAGCGAAACAAGCAGTGAACTTTAAAAACCTGATCAAAATATAGAAATCAAATTTACTAAGCAAGAAGACTAAGCTAAACGTATTCAACTCAAACGTATTATAAAGTTTTACATGAGCATGTGGACGCTGGAAAACATCAAGATTTTGTGAGAAAATTATCCCCCTTTGAAGATAAATTGCATAGGTAGAAAACTCTATGTAGAACGGAATAAATCCAAGACTAATAAAGAGATAAGAGAAGTGGCCATGAAACCGGCGATATCATTTACAGTTAGGAAGGCAAGAACATAGATGGATGGCGAAAACCCACTACAAGCCCTATGTGATGTCTAGCAACGCTGGAAGGGTCAAGGTCAAGGAACTTTGGAGAAAGTAACGGCAGCATCATCAAGAGCCATGTTTCTGGCGTCGGTGACATATTTCTTCTAACGTGATGTCTCTATAGCTGTTCTGCTGTTGACTTCTTTCCAAATGTTCTATTAAACGTATTTTACTCTTCTCTTTGTTTCCTCCTGACTCTTTTTCCCCTGTTTTCATTCAGCTGTCACTGTCCAGTGTGTTCCCTTCTTTTAACATTGATGTTTCATTATTTTTGATGTTGGAATTTAGCTGATTTTTTGTTGCTTAAAACATCAATAAACTGACTATAGTAACAAACACTGGTGAACATAATATCAGCAGTCTGATTGTTGTAGGGAAAATACTATTAGCGCACTGACCGGAGAAATGGCGTCGCAATTCATTTGGAAAATTATGTAGCTTGTGTCACTCGTTCTCAGAAACGTTCTGGTGCAATCTTTCAGATATTCGAACTCCTCCCTACCGTACCGTGTTAGGTTGTGGAAGCTAAATCTACCTAATCTGAAGATGAATAGACAATCACACACAAATGTTATATGACGGTCTGAATAACTTACTTTCCATAATTAGTAACAATGACTTCTAAATATAGCTTAATGTTAAATCATCATTATCGTGCGCAACACCTGTTGGCTTAGGCAAGTATGTCCTTCCACAATTTTCTATCCATAGTGCATGGATGGTATCGCTTCTGTTGTTGACTGTTTTCCATGCTATGATACTAAGCTATCCAGAATCATCTCTCTTTGTCGTCAGCGGTCTACATTTACATGTATTTTGCCAGTTCTAACCCGGCATTCCAACCTTCCTCTTCTCATGATGTCCCAGAAAAATGTTGATTTTTTATTTCTAATGTTTCTTTGTAGCGCCCTTTTTGTGTTGGCCTCCTTCAGAATTTCACTGGTTGGTCTTTAATAAATAGTACACAATAAATTGATAATGTAATTCGAATGTTACTAAATAAATAAATCAAATCTACTTTCTAATTACAGATCAAGATTGCCTATTGTGAAAATCAATCGTCTAATCTTCCTCTTTTCCATTAACTCTTCCGGAACGGAAGTTGTTTATCAATTTAGCGATAGAGATGTCAGAAACACAATTTTTTCATGTTTTTAAATATCATTCTACATGTTTATATTTATCTAACTTTAAACATATTATATATTTATTTATAATTGATTTATTAGATAATTGAACAATGAATTAGATGTCACCAATATAAAGATAACACAAGACATGTACACACATTTGACGTGATGACGTTTTACGCTCATCAAATTGAGAGGGAAGCACTGTGCGGCAAAACGTACATGACAGAAATCAGCACGGCGCGTGGTGCGTTGAAAAGTACGGAAGGAGTTAAAAACTCAAAATTTAACACCACTCTAGCGTTCTACAACATTAAATTATTAATTGTATTTATATTGTAGCACTTTTTGAATTTGTTTATCTGTGGATGAGTGCAGCAAACATTTTCCGTTAAGTTTTTATATGTTTTTGTGACAACATGTAATTGATCGACGATCATTTGCGATATATATATATATATATATATATATATATATCTGCGATCAGGACTCAATCAGAGTAGGATTCCAGACTCTCACATGAAGTCAGCTGTCAGGTTAAGTGTGTTGATCGCCCCCACAGACAGAACAACACAATAAGATTCTGCCAGATCCACTCTGATTGAACACCCGTTAAAACGTTGCACTGTGTTCTGCGCCAGTGGCCCAATGCATCCGATTTCAGCCAGTATTTTATTCGGGTTTGCTTTCCTTAAAAACAACAATTTGACAAATAATCAACAACAGAATAAAAAGATGAAACAAACATAACACGTAAAGAAAAGACGTACTGAGATTGATACATCATTCGAGCTGTCTACTATTTTTTTGTTATGTTCTTTTATTGACTATTTTTAATTTGTATCCGAGTGTTGTAAACATATCTCTTCCCCTGAACTGATGAGATTCCATACTCCATTTTCCGACCTTTTGTAAGAGCCTTAGTGCTATGTCTGAGAAATGTGAACAATGCGCATCCATCAAATGAAATGTGTGATTACTGCTTCTGTGACCACAAAGAAAGATTCGTCATTGTCAGCTGTCTGAATAAGCTGAATTAATACAAAACATGACAATTCCAATATATAAAACAAAGAGTCAGACAAAGGCTGTGTTCTGTCAGATTTGTTTTCACGTTACAGCGAACATATTATGAGATCAATAGTAGGCAAAAAATGAATTGAAGTCAACGGACAAGACATAAATAATTTGCAATATGCGGATGACTCATCCTTAATAGCAGAGACAGAGAATGAACTACAAGAAAGCAACAAAAAAAAGGTCTTATCTGAGTAGTAAGAAAATTGAAGTAATGGTCATATCGAAGAAACAATCACCATCATCATGCAGCATAAAAATAAACAGGACACATTTCAAACAAGTGCAACGCGTCAAATACGTGGGCACAGTAATAACATCAGATGGAAAAGCACCACATAAATAAAAAGTAGAATAGCTCCGGCCAAAATAGCATTTCAGAAAATGAAACATATATTGTGCAACAAATCTGTGTCAATAGAAGTGAGAAAGAGTGTTCATCGGTGCTATATAGAACAAATTCTGACCTTGGACACATTTAAATACAATAATATGATTTGTTTTTGTTGGTATGGACCAGCAACTTTCAAGCTGTTCCATGTATAATCTAATGGCTCTGGTATAGACCAGCAACTTTCAAACAGTTCCATGTATTATATAATGGCTCTGGTATAGACCAGCAACTTTCAAACAGTTCCATGTATTATATAATGGCTCTGGTATAGACCAGCAACTTTCAAACAGTTCCATGTATTATATAATGGCTCTGGTATAGACCAGCAACTTTCAAACAGTTCCATGTATAATCTAATGGCTCTGGTATAGACCAGCAACTTTCAAACAGTTCCATGTATAATCTAATGGCTCTGGTATAGACCAGCAACTTTCAAACAGTTCCATGTATAATCTAATGGCTCTGGTATGGACCAGCAACTTTCAAACAGTTCCATGTATAATCTAACGGCTCTGGTATGGACCAGCAACTTTCAAACAGTTCCATGTATAATCTAACGGCTCTGGTATGGACCAGCAACTTTAAAACAGTTCCATGTATAATCTAATGTCTCTGGTATAGACCAGCAACTTTCAAACAGTTCCATGTATAATCTAATGGCTCTGGTATGGACCAGCAACTTTCAAACAGTTCCATGTATAATCTAACGGCTCTGGTATGGACCAGCAACTTTCAAACAGTTCCATGTATAATCTAATGGCTCTGGTATGGACCAGCAACTTTCAAACAGTTCCATGTATAATCTAATGGCTCTGGTATAGACCAGCAACTTTCAAACAGTCCCATGTATAATCTAGTGGCTCTGGTAATGAAAGGAGTGAACTCCAATGCCACAGATCGCATCAAGTGTAGAAAAGAAAGAAAACTATTTCTTCTCATTGCTATCCCTTTCGTTGCTTTCAGATACTAAAATGTTCCATTGATATATTTAAATACTTTTCAAATATGTTCCCTTGATTCCCCAGGTTGAAATGATACAGAAATCAACGTTGATTATCTCCCATAATACCTAACCAAAAGCCATCTGTTTGTGTATTGTTATTCTAAAATGGTATAAATGTATAGGATATGGGATACATGTATATCGTTGGATCAAGCGAGACAATCTACTTTCATTACAAAATCCAATAGAATGTACAAATGGGTGTTTGAACGTTGCTGGTCCATACCTACAAAAAGAAAGCATGGTATTGTATTTAAATTTGACCACAATCTCACCTACGAGATAGTACTCTTGGAAATGTACACAGCGATTACGAAAAAAGTGTCCAGTTTTCACTCTTACATTTTAATGAAAGTTCCAACTATTAGATCATTTGTTGTTGTTCAAAGCTGGTGTTACACAGCCCATTTTTCTGAGTTAAAAAATGTTTGCTCCTCAAAACATAAATAATGCCCTAAAATTTAATAGCAGCAATAATAATTATTATTTGTAATATTATGCTAATTTATTAATATTATAGTCTTAATATACGGGTGTGTATAATGGACAAATGGACAACAGACCAGGTAATCACTGGAGGCTGTAGAAATGTGGTTTTACAGAAGAATGTTGAAAATACCTTGAGCAGCTAAGAAAAGTAATGAAATCGTTCTCTAAAAGTAATGTAATGAGAAATAATGATATGTAAAGCAATGTAATGAAAAGGGAACAGTTGTAATATATTGTGTCAACTGGGAAAATTATTGGACGAAGTGAAATACACCAGAAAACCTAAAAGAATGGCTTTGCAGAAGGTCAACAGCAGAAATGATAAATAACTGTCTAGATGGAGAGTTGTGGAGAAACATGATCACCTATACCTGCAGTACTTGGTATTTCATGAAGATAATATTGACAATTAATATTTGTATCATTCATCTACCTTCCGGAAAAAAATGCACTTGAAGAAATTACTTTGCTACAACGCAATTGTATTGCTCTTTTTCACCTCTATGGCTCTTTCTACTAAAGATCTTATGATATAAATGGCATTGCATGTTCCTTTTTCTCTAACAAAACCACACTGTTCATCGCTAATTTCTGGACTGATTTTGTTTCCAACCATTGGGTACATAAGGGATGGAAACGCAGAAAGCGAGGCTAAAGTGTACGTAGATGGTTCCCAGGGTTCAAGCCAGATACACCGATGGGAAGAGTGTAAACAAATCACGTCTCAACAAATCCAGCATAGACAACATACTGTTTATCTGAGAAATAATGTTCATGAATGTAGAACCCTATCCCGAGTGGGGAAATTGATATCATTTTGCTGCTACATTGCCTCTTTGATGTTGTTATACCTGCAATTATAACTATAATCATCATCATCAAGTACCGGGCCTGCTGGCGTAGGTGATCATGTCTCTCCACAACTTTCGGACTAGGCAGCTATTTATCATTTCTGTTGTTGACCTTCTGCCAAACCATTCTCTTAAGCTGTCTGTTATTTTTTTCTCTTTGCTTCCCTCTATCTCTTTGTCCCTCAATTGTTCCAGCTGTTACAATATATTTCAGTTGTTCTCTTCTCATTTCATGGCCAAAAAATGATGATTGTTTTTTCCTAATATTGGAAATTAGCTCTCTATTTGCTTTGACCTCTCTCAGAACATCTTCAGTACTCTTCTTAGCTGTCCATGGTACTCTCAACATTCTTCTGTAAAACCACATTTCTACAGACTCCAGTGATTTTCTTGTCTGTTGTCCTATTGTCCATGATTCGCACCCATATGTTAAGACTGGCTCTACATAACATTTAAGAACTCTTTTTTCTTGTTGTTCTTGTCAAAAATGGGTTGCATAGTATCTTCCTCATTTTTTTAAAGCTGTTTTTGCCTGAGCCATTCTGCATCTCACCTCTTTTGTACATCTTCCGTCTGAGGTTAACAAAGTTTCCAAATATTTAAATTCATTTACCTGTTTTACTATTGTTCCACTTGTCTTTATTTTGCACTGAGGTGATGTCTTTTTCTTTGTTGTTACCATTACCTCTGTATTTTTGCTATTAAGGCTGAGTCCTTTATTTTTGTTTACTTTCACTATAATGTCCAACATTTCATGTAACTCATTTTCGCTCTTAGCGATTAATACTGTATCATCAGCATATCTTAGATTATTTATATTATGACCACCAATTGTTATTCCAAGCATGTCCCTTATGGATCTTAAAATAATCTCACTATAAATATTAAACAAATCTAGTGACAGCACACAACCTTGTCTAACACCCTGTTTTATTTGTTGAAACATTCCCAATTGGTTTCCAGTTCTTATGGCCGCTGTTTGTTGCCAGTACATGTTCTTTATTATTCTTAGATCTTTGCTGTCTACATTTATGCTTTCTAAAATTTTGATTATTTCTTGGTGCTTTACTTTGTCAAATGCCTTGGTGTAATCTATGAAACATAGGTATAGATCTGTTTTCACCTCTATGGCACTGTCTACTAAAGATCTTATGATATAAATGGCATTGCTTGTTCCTTTATCTCTAACAAAACCACACTTTTCATCGCTAATTTCTGGACTGATTTTGTTTTGCACTCTTCGCATGATAATTCTTAATAATAACTTAGTCATTTGACTCATAAGACTTATTGTGCGATGATCCTTGCATTCAATCGCACCCATGATAACTATAGTAATGCAAATTAAAAGATTTTTAATAAACTTTTACCGCAGGGTCATTTATATAATTTGGAAACTATGCTGTCGTCCATACTGAATGCAATTTATGTTTTTTAATCGCGTTCAGGCTCATAAATTGCAATGCCTATCATTTCATTTTTTCATTTCCATCATACAAAATGGAACCGCCGTTTGACATCGTCCTACTATTGAATATGTGTCAATACAGAAAACACTAAAACAAATCCCTATTATCAACCATGCGATAATCTTATTATTTCATTTTCCAAATAACAAACTATATAAATTGTCATCACTTTCTCTGAATGTCACAATGAATATATGAACTAAAACAAATTAATATAAATGTAAATTTAAACAAATAAGTATCTTTCTCATTTTAATTTCTTTCGATAGGAACCTTGGAATGTATCAAACCATTTCGGAAGCGGGCGCCTTCTTGTAAATATAATACTATACGACCGGGTACAGAACGGTAGATTCCATCATAAGTGTAGTTATTTTTTGGCAAATATATATTGTAAGATGTAGAATTCAATGCAGCAGGAGAACAACCCATGGGAATGATTACCCAGTCGGGCCCACCTCCCTAACAGTGTCAAGAAGCTAAAGGGCAGAAACACTTGCTCGAATGGGCCTCTACTTCCGGTGGTCAGGTTTTTCGTGCTGCGAAACTCTGTATAAAAGTGTCCTGTAATATATATATATATATGCATAGGGAGCCGCGATAGCTCAGTGGTTAGTGAACTGGACTACCACGGACAAGGGGAAGGGTTCGATCCCAATCGACGGCTTCCGGGTTCACCCAGCCTTAAATGGGTACCGGATTTTTTTCTGGGAAAGTAAAGCAGCACGGGCGTAATACTGACCACATTACCCCAAAAATCATGTGCTGCAGGTCTGTAAAATATAGGGTCACTAACACCATATTTCCCTATACGCCACTTGACGTGACGGGGGTACTTTACTTTACTTTTATATATATGCATGTATGTAGCAGGCATTGGTAGCCTAGTTGTGAAAACCACCAGACTAGGCTACCGCGGACAACCCGTGTTCGATTCTCGCTGGGAATCGTGTGAATTTTATTTGTGGTTGGAAAAAAAGATACCCCCGCAGTCGACTCAGCCGCTGGCCGAAATGAGTATCACAGTAACACTCTGTCAAGGTGAGGAATGGCGTTTCGCATCGTGAGTTGCGATGCTTGAGGCGACACTAGGCAGGAGTCTCCGAACACTTCTGAATAGGCAGCCCAGCAAAAACGGGGGGAAATCCATCTGCTAAGAAGCAGGTTGAAGTCCCGTATTTTGCACCATTAACTTGTATATATGCATGTAACAACGTCGGATATTTATAGAAGACAACTGAGGCTACCACTACTCTAGTATTTTATCAGATAGCATAACGCAATCTCATGTATAGAGACAATGGCTGCGATCTCCGACTAGTACAGTCACTGCCAAGATGGAAAGGAATGGCAAACTACTTTCTTGTATTGCCTTGTATAATTATGTCAAAACTCAAAGAAACAATCAACATTTTAGAAGAGGAAAGTTGGAATACTTGGTTACAACTGGCAAATTAAAAGTAAAGAGAGATCGCGGACGAAAAAGAAAGAAAATACTAGTTAGCTTAGAAAGCAGTCAACAACATAACTGATACGATGCACTGCAGATAGAAGATTGTGGAAGGACATGATCGCCTACGCCAACCGGTATGGCACATGATGATGATGATAACGCAATCAGTATTCTATTTTATTCATAGAGTCAGATTCATTGCATTTGGGGTATCCCAATACCAGGCTCCATCATCCGCCTCAGAATGTCTGGAAGCGTGTTCATGTTGATACATTTGTTTCTCTCACTAAGAAATCCATCACGACCAGACCAATTTTCCACTATTACACACTTCGGTCTCTCAATATAAACATCATTGTCCCATCCATTCACCTGATCTTCTCTTAAGACATAAAACCGAGCTTGGCGACGTCCTCTTTATCTATAGTCGGACCACATAAAGTATCTAAACTCTCAGCGATTGTAACGGTTGTTCTATTGCAGTGTACATCAATGTGCCAGGTACAGTACACACAGGTAAACGTAGTCATTGCAAAACCATCCAAACGCTGTATATTAATCATGCATTTGTATAGTTCATTATTGTTTGTATGTATAAGTGTTTAAATATTTCTTTGCGCTTTTTGTATGTATGTTTACACATTATATCATCATCATCATCATCATCGAGTGCCTTCTCCGCAACGAAGGTTGGCTACCATGGATCGCCATTCTACTCTGTTTCTTGCTTTGGTGGTGCAGGCTGTCATAGATTGACTTGTCCATCTTTTGATGTTACTCGTCCATGTTAGTCTTGGTCTGCCTCTGCCTCTTTTACCTGTATTTTTCCTTCCAATATTACTTTTAGTAGGTTGTTGTGTCTTTTAACATGCCCCAAAATTGCATTTGTCTTGTCTTAATTGTATTTAGTAGTTCTCTTTTTATTTCCAGTTGTTTTAAAACTTCATCGTTTGTTATCGTTTGTTTCCATCCAATTCTACCTATTCTTCTATAAATCCACATTTCAAAGACTTCAATTTTCTGTACATTATATATATATATATATATATATATATATATATATATATATATATATATATATCATCACAAGTACAATACCTGCTGGCGTAGGTGATCATATCTCTTCACAACGTTTAACCTTGACAGTTATTTATGATTTATTTTGTTGATCTTCTACATAGCCATTCGCTTAACCTGTATGGTATCTTTTCTCTTTGCTTCCCTCTATCTCTTCGTCCCTTAACTTTCCAAGTTGTCACAATATATTACAGCTGTTCTTTTCTCATTATATGTCAAACACATTTTGCTTGTTTCTTCCTAATATTGGAAATTAGCTCTCGATTTCTTTGGCCTCTTTCAGAACGTTTTCATTACTGTTTTTAGTTGCTCATGGTATTCTCAACATTCTTATGTAAAACCACTACAAACTGCAGTGATTTTCTTGTCTTTTGTCCTATTGTCCATCATTCACATCCATATGTTAAGACTTGTCCATCTTTTCATGTTACTCGTCCATGTTAGTCTTGGTCTAATACTATACGGCCGGGTATAGACCGGTACATTCCATCGCTCAAGAAGACTCGCTCTACATAACAGTAACAGCTATTGTTCTTGTTTCTATCTCAGTTGTACAGTATCGTTGTACAGTATCTTCCTCTCTTTTTTTTTTTTTTTTTTTTTGGAAAGCTGCATTTGCCTGAGCCATTCTGCATCTCACCTCTGTCGTGCATCTACCATCTGCGGTTAAGAATGTTTCCAGATATTTAAGCTCATTTACCTGTTTTAATATTGTTCCACTTGTCCTTATTGTGCGGTAAGGTCCTTTTCTTTGTTGCACAATTACTTCCGTATTTTTGCTATTTAGGCTAAGTCCTTTATTTTTGCTTTCCTTAACTATAATATTAAGCATTTTTTGTAACTTATTTTTTTACACTCTTAGTGATAAAGACTGTATCATAAGCATACCTTAGATTATTCATTTTACCACCTCCAATTAATATTCTAGGTACGCCCATTATGGGTCTTAAATTAATCTCATTATACATATTAAATAAATCTGGTGACAGCACACACCTTTGCCTAGCACTTTGTTTTAGTTGTTGAAACATTATCAATTGATTTCCAGCTTTTATAGTTAATGTTTGTTGCCAGTGCATATTCTTTATTTTTCTCAGACCTTCATTGTCTACGCTTATGCCTTCTAAAACTGTGATTATATCTTGTTGCAGTACTATGTCAAATGCATTTGTATAATCTATGACATAGATATATATCTTTTTCACCTCTATGGCTCTTTCTACTAAAGATGTAACGATGTATATGACATTGTCCGTTCCTTTATCTCCAAACAAAACCACGCTGTTCATCGCTAATTTCTGAACTGATTGTTTCGCACTCGTCGCATGATGATTATTAGTACACACACACATACACACACACACATACGCAAACACACACACACACTCTCACACACATACGCAAACACACACACACACACTCTCACACACACACACAAACCCTGACTGTATACACATATAATAATTTTAGTTTCATATAAACACAAGTTCGACACTCAGGACGCCCACAGGTACGATAACACTAACCGTTTCAGTGAATTACTTTTCAAGCTGTACAAATCTAGATCAATTAAAAGTCCCCGAAAACTTTGTCTCACAGAAGCAACGCCTCTGAAGTACACTTTGCCATTCCTTGATTCTTCAATGAAAATCATGGGATCCTGTTATCAGGCAAAAAAAAGAACAAAATATTTCACGTTTTATTACTTTTTTTTTTTTTTATAAAATAAGGCCACAGCACACCCCGTACATTTAATTAAACAAATTAATTATATTCAGTCCTCAGCTGAAATGTTCATTTCAGACAATGAAGACACAGATAACTTCAATCTACCTGTCTGCCTGCCTGCCTGCCTACTTACCTACCTACCTACATACCTGCCTGCCTACCTACCTACCTACCTACCTGCCTACCTGACTACCTACCTACCTAAATACCTACCTACCTAAATACCTACCTACTACCTATATATCTAACTACCTACATATTTACACACATACATGCCTATCTACCAGCCTATCTACCTACATGCCTACATGTCTACCTATATAATTACCCACCCACCAGCTAACCTACCTAGAGAGACATAGCTAAGGATTTCAGCGCTTGGGAACAAGGTCATTCCCCACATTCATTTATCTATCTATCTATCTGTCTGTCTGGTCTGTCTGGTCTGTCTGGTCTGTCTGTCTGGTCTGTCTGGTCTGTCTGTCTGTCTATCTATATGTATATCTATCTGTAGCAGTGGGTCGGGATGATGTAATGGTGAGTGAACGAGAGGGGATCACGGCAAAGCGAGAAGAGTGAACTCTAAGACAAAAACATAAGAGTCTCGTGTATGGGTGAGAGTCAATCAGAGAAAGGACCATAATTATAACGAATGATATGATTGGGTGACAGGAAAAGACATACGCAAAAGTACAAAAAGACAAAGTCAGTTGAGCAGAGGACCTCAGTGAGGCAGGAAGCGTTGACCTGTACTTAGATAGGTTAAGCCATGTTTATAGCTCGTTTCAAAACATATGCCCAACTTCAAAACGCTATTACTGTCTAATCGTTTGTTAAATACTTTTGAAATTTTCCAAATGTTATTAGAATGCAAAAGACCCTTTAAATGTATATTTAACAAATACCTTGCAGCTGCAGTTTTCTTAAAGCGGCGATATTTCTTTGATGTTTGTCAAAATTGTAAATTGTGAAGCCCTAAAGAATAGAAATTACCGTAGTTGCTGGTCTACGATTAATTTTCACTAGGTAAAGGCGTGGCCGTAATGGGAAAATAACTGGATAAAACAAAACACCAGGAGAATTATTGTCTGCTCAGTTCGAGGACGGACGATAATAATATCAAGGTATACCTCTATGTCCAATTTTCATAGTTGTGTGGTCCTGAAAAGGACCGTTTGTTGAAGTAATTTAAGGTAATATAGGGGCCAACATTGTGGGGGCTATATACTTTCATTCTTAATCAGACGAGTCTAAAAGATTAATAACTGTTTGGGGTTGAACATTCCACAAACCATCATTTTTCCAATATTCCTTTTCCTGTTTTAAGACGTGGTCTTCACATTTAGCCCAATAATCTTTGTCTATATTTAATAAAGCGAGATTAGCAAGAGTCTTTACATCGCATATTTTGAATGTTGTATTTTCATCTGCCACTTGTCCTTTTAATTGTGCCCAGATTAGTTCTATTGGATTTAAATGAGCATGGTAAGGTGGCAGCCTCAAACTTATATGACCGTGCTCTTGGATAATCTTATCTATTTGAAAAATCTTTGTCCTCTGTTTTTGCTTTACTAGAGATAGTAATTCAGGTTTTAAGTACATGTTATTAAATTATATGTGCTCCTTTGTGAGCCATATCTTAATAGCATCTTTTGTACTGGATGACGTCGGGACTTTATCTTCAAGTGCAACAATGTTGTGGTACGCTGCATTGTCCATTATTAGGCAAGATGGTCGATCTAGTGCTGGGAGAACATAATTTTCAATCCAATGTCTAAATATGTGACCATTCATCTCAGAGTGATAATCCCGATTGTCTATGGATTTTGAAAGAAAAATGAGCTCTGCATTCTGTATTAGTCCATGTTGTCGACTACCTGCATGAGCAATTATCAAGCGCTGTCCTTTGCTGCTAGGTATTAATCTCTTAATCTTTCCATCTGATGACTGCCATTCCCTTTGGTTAGTGTGGTGAGCATTGATCCATGTTTCATCCAAGTACACAATATCATAACCTTGCTTGCGCACCTCTTTTACTTCACGTAAGTACTTGCTTCTCATGACTACTATATGTGGCTTCTCACAGATGATGTTTCGTCCATTGGAATACTTTCTGAATGTAAAGCCTGCAGCTCTCACATTCCTCCATAATGTAGACTTTGATATTTCAATACTGTTGTTCTTTTTCAGCGATACTTTTAATTTTCTTATTGTAACAGTTTCATTCATACCCAACATTTGCGAATTTTACTTCTAATAAGTTCACTGTCGAAATTATCCAACATTTTTGCTCTTCCTTGTGATTTTGTATATTTTGAACATTGACGGTCACGTGCTTGAATCCAGCGATTAAATGACCGTTTAGATAAATCCAAAATGTGTCTTGTCCTATTCTCAGGGTTTTCTAAAGAATGAAATAATCTTCCTCGTTTAGCCTCTTTGCAAAAATAGTCATACATTTTTATTGCGATGTTTTGTAAACTGCAGAATTTCATTTTAAGACTCATGATAAATGTTATTGTTCCACGTTACGCCGCTGAATTAACGGAAATGGAACACACAATGTCTCGTGTTTACTACAAGTGTCTAATTGTGTCAGATGACTCACGCGGAAAGCGTGAAAAATCGTAAATTTGAGCGTGTATAGATTTGTAATCGCTATTTTTAACTTAAATACTGTAAACACTAAGTTTTGACTACATCAATGGGTCGTTATAAATTTATATAAATCAAATAAGCAATAATAATAACCAAATGTTTGTTTTTAATGAAATTAATTCCCTGTTGGGTTCTAATCATTATAACTATACATGCAAATTTTGGAAAAATTACAAAAAGCGGTTTAAAAGATATTGATTTTTAAAGTTGGGCACGACTTATGAAACAAGCTATAGTAGTTAGTCCTGCTGTCAGTTGGACAGAGACTATTTCTCAGGATTAAAAGTTAGTTGATAGAGGGTTTAACTGAACTGAGTTACACCAAAGTAGACTTATAAAATGAACAGTGAACTAGTTCCTGCTAGAAGGTAGGCAGTGTTGAGCCGCCTCAGTGTTGAATTAGGAACCAACAAGTTATATCAAGTCAGTAGAGATCTAGGAGTAAGATAGGAGTCGCCCAGCAGACAAGTCCTGAGCAAGTAAGCTTCAAGAGTGTAATTGTGCTAGAGATGTGAGAAGTTATTAGCGTGATTATACAGAACGTTTATTGTGGCTGGCATTTGAGTTGATAATGATTGTGAGCAGCCAAGAACTGTTATTGTGACTGCGGTATGTTGCTAATGCTGGTAAGCCACTAAGAACCATTTCGTGTGGCTGAATGAATTATGTACTGCCCTGTGAATACGGAAGGGGATTCTATGAATAAACAGTGAGTAATTTTTATGTGGCGTTTGCCTTCAATCAGTTTATTCCAGCAGTATACTAGTTGACTAGATGCGAACGACGCTGGGCAAGCTGAGAATGTGGGCGTCAGACTTAACGAGACCGGAACGTTGAAAAACCAACGTGAAGTACTGTTAATTACCGAGTCACGGAGAAGCATACGGCGTGTCCGACCAGTTGCGAAGCCGACACTCCTTCCAGCACGAGACGGTGGTCACTGGGAGTGACAGGTCTGTTCCGCGACACGGAAAATTCCAGATTTCGTTCATCGTAATTAGACAAGCTGCCTCATTGTTTCTATCTTCTGAATTTCCATTACTACACAGCAACTGCTAAAAAGTTTCAAATTGTCTACGTCAAATAAACCTCTAAAGTATTTAAAATATCTAAGATGGGCCAATTAATTATATTCTTTCTGATGTGTCCTAACTATTGTCATTTCTATAATTATGACTGCTGTAAACTGCAAGAGTCTATCTAAAAATGCTCCTCCCTCATCATGAATGTTTTCATCCTTCAATATAGACCCCATTTCTGTAGGGCAATCATCCAATGTAAACCGAACTGCGACTTTTCTCTTCACTGGTTTGTGACATACTGTCCAATCTGTCACCAAGAAATTGGCTTTTAGCCTTTATCACGTGACAAAATACAGCTCAAATGACTAGTATCCATTGCTATGTCCTCAATCCACCAGGTGATTTAACTTTTTTTATTGTTCAACCTTAATAAAGGCAACTTTGGTGCGTCTATTTCTGATCTCGTTACCACAAGGGTGAAGTTTAAGAAAATATCGTTTCCGAGTATGCTGTGAGCTATTCACCCCCCCCCCACACACACACACACACTCACCCCCACCACATCCTCACTGACTAAAGATTGCCTGGCCATTGTACCGAGTTAGATATGTTAGTGCAGAGGTTGAATCATAAATCATTAACACATCATTAACACATCATTAACACATCATTAACACATCATTAACACATCATTAACACATCATTAACACATAATTCTAAAAAAAAAGTACCCGTTAAATACTAGTGGATAAAGAGATACAACGAAGACGATGGCGCTGGATAGGACACATACTGCGTAAGCGAACTGAGAGTATTATACAATAGGCCCTTTTTTGGAATCGCCAAGGAAAAAAACAGCAAGAAAGACTATAGAAAAAATTTTCTTGGAGAAGATAGATGGAAGCTGAGATAAAGATAATGGGGAAGACATGGAATAATCTTAAAAGAGGGACAATAAACAGAACTGCTTGTAACCTGTTTTTTGAAGACCTATGCTCCACAGGGAGTTGAAAGGAAGAAGACGATTGCAAAATTGGAATTCCAATTGTACCTCTTTATATGTCTACAAAACAATCTAACTGAATCATTATTTAAGACGCCGTCTAAGATGTATCCCTGGCATGTCCTGGACAACCAAAATAACAAAGAAGTACATTATGGTCTTAGCCGGAGTACCTAGTTGCTGATATATTTTATTATCAATCTAAAGAACCAGAGGGAGCCGCGATAGCTCAGTGGTTAGTGAACTGGATTACAAACGACAAAAGGTAGGGTTCGATCGGAACAGACGACTTCCGAATTCACCCAACATTAAATGTTTACCGGATTTTTTCTGAAAAATTAAAGCGTAACGGGCGTAATACCGACCACATTACCCCAAAAATCATGTGCTGAAGGTCTGTAAAATGTATGGTCACTAACACCATATTCCCTATACGCCACTTGGCGTGACGGAGGCTCTTTACTTTTTTACTTTACTAAAGAACCAGGATTTAACAGACAGACGTTATGTATAACGCACATGTTAATTGGTATAGTTATAGGTATAATTATATACAAATATAACAATTTAAGCAATGTATCTAAAGTTACCTACCTTCTGTATTACTCGGATTGTCACAGGTCTCATAGTCGAAAAATATACATTTTTCACCTTTCTATATTCATGATAGTTACTGTATTTCCCATTATAAACAGCCATAAATTGGAGGATCGATGTATCTAAAGCTGAATGCAGACACAACAATTCATTATTTCCTTTTTTCCCATGAAAACCTTTTTCATGACACCCATTTCTACATGTAAATTATATCATTATTTCGAAAAGTAAAGGTTAATCTATTCTGGTATTCTCTCTCTCTCTCCAGGATTCCAGACTCTCACATGAAGTCAGCTGTCAGGTTAAGTGTGTTGATCGCCCCCACAGACAGAACATCACAATTAGAGTCTGCC
This sequence comes from Megaustenia siamemsis, assembly GCA_032433765.1. Taxonomy (NCBI): domain Eukaryota; kingdom Metazoa; phylum Mollusca; class Gastropoda; order Stylommatophora; family Ariophantidae; genus Megaustenia; species Megaustenia siamemsis. The sequence goes on along the minus strand of JAVIAB010000059.1, from coordinate 19,029,982 downwards.
AGATCCACTCTGATTGAACACCCATTAAAACGTTGCACTGTATTCTGCGCCAGTGGCCCAGTGCATCCGATTTCAGCCAGCATTTTATTCAGGTTAGCTTTCCTTAGCCTTTGATTGTCCCCAATCTTCCTGCAAGGCAGCAAATGATCTTTTCTGTAGGGGGATTCTGCCCTTAGATGGTCGGCCCTCCCAGGTTGACGAGCACCATCTGCCCGAGTCACTAGAGGTTACTAACATTCTTGTATTCAATTGTTATGATCCTTGTTCCCACACTGAAGGTACATACTACTATTTCTTACAACTTTCAAACTGTATATTAGAGGAAAGTGGTAAATGTCGACCTACTTTAATAACAGCAAAGTAAACTGTGACGTAATAAAGTGATGTATTCTAATAGAAAAGTGAAGGCACTTTTGAGGTCTTCAGATCACTGATAAATATTATCTAATCTGCGACTATCGTTTTCATCAGCTACCAGAGACAATGTTTTTTTTTTTTGTTTTGTATTAACAGAAAAACGAGAATTTATTTTTTAGAAAAATGTATTACAGTTTTTAAACAGCAAAAAAAAAAAAAAAATCTTGTTAAAAATGATCGCAGTTTGAAAAAAAAACATTGCATACATCTTTGCACTTCTAAAAAATAACGTGGTGGCCCCATTGATGTTTCGATCAACAGGTAAGAAGTCACTGAACTGTAAGGTTTCTGAACGTTAAAGATGAGGTGATATGTTGATTATATGAATCGAGCTCACTTCACACTCATTGGTAAATAGCAGTTTCATCCACATGAGGCAATGTGTGTTATATGATTGTTAATGAAACTTTCCTGGTCTCTCTCTCTCTTTCTGTGATCAGGACTCAATCAGAGTAGGATTCCAGACTCTCATATAAAGTCAGCTGTCAGGCTAAGGGTGTTGATTGCCCCCACAGGCAGAACATTACAATTAGAGTCTGCCAGATCCACTCTGATTGAACACCTGTTAAAATGTTGCACTGTGTTCTGCGCCAGTGGCCCAGTGCATCCGATTTCAGCCAGCATTTTATTCAGGTTTGCTTTCCTTAGCCTTTGATTGTCTCCAATCTTCCTGCAAGGCAGCAGATTGTCTTTTCTGTAGGGGGATTCTGCCCTTAGATGGTCGGCCCTCCCAGGTTGACGAGCACAATCTGCCCGAGTCACTAGAGGTGACTAACACAGACACGCACACACAAAGACACGAGATGTGACCAACACAGACATGCACACACAAAGACATGAGATATGACTAACATAAACATGCACACAAAGATATGAGACATCACTAACCCAGACATGCACACACAAAGATATGACACACGACCAACACAGATACACACTAAGACATGATATATGACCAAACACAGACACACATTCTTTACGAAAGTGGTCTTCAAATCTAGGTCAGACCTCTATTATAGGAACCATGTAACATTTGGAGCCATATAACAGCTAAGAAGAGTAAAGAAAACGTTCTGAAAGAGGCCAAAGCAAAAAGAGAGGTAATCTCCAAAATTAAGAAGACATATTCATCATGTTTTGGCCCTGTAATGAGAAGATAACAACCGGAGAATAGTGTAACAAGATGAAAGTTGAGGGACGACGAGATTGAGGGAGGCAAAGAGAAAAGGTATCATACAGGTTAACCGAATGGCTTAGCAGAAGGTCAACAACGGAAATGATAAATAACTGTCGAGATTGAAAGTTGTGGAGAAACATGATCACCTGTGCCAGCAGGCATGGTACTTGACGATGATGATGATGATAAGTCAATATTTTAATTCAGAATTAGTTTTTGCGTAATTATCATTATACCGGTCCACTGATATGAAAGTTTTGGGTTTGTTTCACAGATTCAGCTTTTACATGCATGAACACATACTTTTTTGTAATATACTGCTACTTTGTAATGATACAAGGTGCAGTGATTTTATATGAAAAAACAAACAAAACGACGTTGCATTATTCTAGCCACATCAACCACATATGCAATTATGGACAAAGGGAAATAATCATTTGGACTAATAGTCAATTCTAAATAGACATCTAAAGGCATGGCTAGTGGTCTACCTGGCTATTTACACATCAAAGTGTAAGAAGGGATTTACACATGCAAATGTAAGCTGTGATTTTCACATCAAAATATAAGCTGATTTAACCATCAAAATATAGGATGATTTACATATCCATATGTAAGCTGTCATTTGGTTGGTTGGTTGCGTACGCACAAAGACTAAAGTGTTCTAGGGTATCGTGGTAGACTAGAATATTCCTTTTCGTCATCTGCCCTTACAAGGACGTAATGGACGTGTCTGCGCTGTGTTGTGGTTTGCAGGATAACTGTTATATTTGCGCCTTTCGGCCCGATACATCCGACTTCAGCACGACATTTTTGAGTACCGGGTTGTCTTCCCTCTTCGATCCCTGCTCGCTTGGCCAGACTAGACAGGTTAGTTTGTTACTGGAGGCACCGCGGAGAGGTGGAGCAGGGTCTAAATGGTTTTGGTCCACCGATCCAGACGCAAGCCATCAGTTATGGGTCGCTGACAACTTCCAGCTCTGGGGCTGTCATTTACAAATGATAATATAGGCCAATTTACATATCACGATGTAAACTGTGATTTACACATCAAAATATAGACTGATTTACACACAAAAATGTAGGCTGTATATTTTATCGAATGTAACCTACGACCTCCATGGGGGTCTGTCAGTGGAACCCACGCTGCGTACATAGATTGTATATTCCTTCTATCTGGAATATAGTATTACGGGCTGACGATGTGCAATACATATTATTTTGGTCGGATTAATCATAAGTGCACATAAGCATAGTGGTTACCCCCTTATAGCTGGAACAGGATACACCAGGGCGAACATTTCAAAGTAGTTAAATTCGCCTGTCCACGCTAAAGACGAGTCATTTATATCTAGGGGATAATAACATCTATATGCATACAAACATACATATATACTCATGCTTACATACAAATATGCACGCACACATGCATACACACATATGTACGTACGTGTGTGTATATATATATATATATATATATATATATATATATATACATATAATATGGTATGCTTAAAGCTTCACGTAACAAGTGGACACACAATGGTGTCCTTAACATATACCAGTTAGATACATTTATCATATGTGTAGCGTCAATGCAGTGTGTTGTGATGTGTTAAGGGAAGTTGCGATCGATTAAATTTTGTCTCCACAATTTTGTTCATGTTTTATGTTGGCCTGTTCATTTGTAGGATTTTGATGATTGTGTACATTCAACAGAATATCAGACTTTCTTATACCATGGGCGGGATATCGCCTATTTTAACCGTATGCGAAAAGATTCGTGATTTCGGTATTGTTCTAGTTTAGCGTATTTATAATACTAGTCACCTCTCCTGATTGACCACCCCTATTATAATATATACACTTGCATGTAGCTTGAGTGCATTTAATTTATAAAGAAAAATGTCAAATAAGGTTCAGAGTTAGGTTTAAGGTTAAGTTAACGGTATTCCTAACCTAACTTAGGTGTCAACTAATGACAGAGAATGACGGAATAAAGTGCACGGGAACGTTACCCCGGGCAGAAAGAAGCTAAACTAGGACATCACCTTCGGTTGCAACCTTAAGTCAAGACTCAACTACTTGTTATCTTATGTTACATAAATATGTTTTATTTCAATAGTGTTCTTTTATCAATGCTTTTGTTTTCTATTTTGTTTCTAAACCATGTCTTTATTTGTCTATTTAAATGTGTGTTGGAAATAGTAGTTTCTTTGTGATCATTGTAATGCAAATCTCTTGTGTTTATTTTAATGCTTACCATTTATAGAATGTTCACAGTACTTTGTCATTTAAATAAATGTCATTCCCATTGCGTGTGATGTCAGTGCCATACTTACATAGCAAATTCCAGAACAATCAATATGATAATTCGCATCGATATGGCTTGAGTCACGTGCAAATGTGGAGTTGGAAAACCTGACAGAAAACCACCCTCCAGAACTGCTTCATACATATAAGGATATATATATATATATATATATATATATATATATAAGTTGTATATAGTTTAATAGCAAACCATAAAGTACCCCTTTATTGACTGTTCTGACAACCCTGTCGAACTGTCGCCAAAAAATAAAGAAGATATATATATGTACAAGTTGAAATGTTGTGATATTACTTAAGAAATCCTAAAATAAAATAGTAGAATTGTTATCAGTATTAATGTTCTTAACTACGTGAATCATGCTATACGACTACTATGATTTTATTTACCTGAATGTGCAACTTGGACAACCATAACTCCAAACAAAAGAATAATGACACATCTCATCATTCTTGAAACCATGGCTGCTGATGTAGAGAAATGTATAATAAATAATAAATGGAATAAAAATATGATACAAGAAAAACAATTTAATTTATATTAATTTTATAATGAATCAATTGTTAAATATTTTAACATGTTTACTACATTGTTGTTAAGATCATCACTGCACACCGGACGAATCAACGGTGGCTTTACTATCCACCTCGGAAACAATCCGAACTGCGTCTGCTAGAGGGCGAGAAGAGTGCAGTGCAAACAAGAGAGGAGATTACACTCAAGTGAGTCTTGAAAAAAACGATTAGAGGTCACAGAGATGAGATTTCTCAGAAGAATATTGAAAGTTCCTTGAACAGCAGCTGAAAAGACCAATGAGGAATTTATCAAAGAAGCCAACACAAAAAGGATGCTCCTAAAAACATCAGAAAGAAACAGTCAACACTTTCTGGGCACATCATGAGATAAGGAAATTTGGAATACTTGGTTATAACTGGCAAAAATACAGGGAAAACGAGATCGCAGACGGCAGAGAGAGAAGATGTTAGAAAGGTTTGGTGTATGACATGGAGAACTGTCAACAACAGAATTGATACGTTTCACTGTGGATAGAAAATTGTGGGAGTACGTGATAGTCTACGCCAACCGGTATGGCGCATGATGATGATGAGGAGTCTCGAGTTGCGACAGGGAAGCACTAAGACTGCGCGATTAATGGAAATCATGAATAGAGAAACATAAAGAAGGGATCGTATATCACCGAAGGACGTTGTGAACGTACGACCACATAACTTGGAGATATCCACACTTTGACCAAATAACTTGGAGATATCCACACTTTGACCACATAACTCGGAGATATCCACATGAAATGTGATGTGTAAGGTCAGCATAGAGAAATAGCGAAATGAAGAAATATACAGGAAATTAGGAACGGAATAAGAAAAACTTCAAATGTAGTAACGAAACATATAACAAAAGACAGACAGACTTTGGGCATTGGAGGAGCCGACGCATATGAACATGCAGGCGTGATTTCCAGAGAGTGATTAAGTTTGGCAAGATGGGATTTCAAAATGAACCTTCAGAGAGAGATAGAAAGAGAGAGAAATAGAGAGAGATTGCGTTTAAGACAAGACACTGTTATTGATGTCTAAATTATGGTAATTAATCTGACATAAATGGAGGACTGTCCGTTATAGACTAATCCAGAAATGAAATAGTTAGAGAACATAATGATCTAATAGAGAAGCATGGCATAGTCATGGTCCAAAAGGAGGACAAAAAATAAAAAAAAGTAAAGTACCCCCCGTCACGCCAAGTGGCGTATAGGGAAATATGGTGTCAGTGACCCTATATTTTACAGACCTTCAGCACATGATTTTTGGGGTAATGTGGTCGGTATTACGCCCGTGCTGCTTTACTTTCCCAGAAAAAATCCGGTACCCATTTAAGGCTGGGTGAACCCGGAGCCGTCGGTTGGGATCGAACCCTACCCCTACCGTAGTAGTCCAGTTCACTAACCACTGAGCTATCGCGGCTCCCACTAATTTTTAGGGAATTAGTAAAACCCAGGTGTCCTCGCCAGGGTACGAACCCTGGCTGTTGCCGTGGTAAGCCAACCGCCTATCGATTGCGCTAACCGGACACCCCAAAAGTAGGACAAAGCATTCGCAAAACTACATTAATTTCGTTATGATGAATATAACGCATTTCGACTTATAGCATTGAAACAGAGACAAATACAGTGGAATATTGTTAGAGTAACTCACTAGAGACAATAACGTACACTAGAGATGAAATATAAAATAATAGTAATTAAATGTTTATATTTGAATTGACTACATAACTATCTCAAAGGCCACGAGTTTATCCTATCAGTGAAAGTAAAGAAGAATGGGAAGAGATACAATAGCAACACCTGTCCGTGCTCAGACCCGGAGAAGATGGAAGAGATATAACAGCAACACCCGTCCGTGCTCAGAACAGGAGAAAGGGGAAGAGATATAACAACACCTGTCCGTGCTCAGAACAGGAGAAAGGGGAAGAGATATAACAGCAACACCTGTCTGTGCTCAGACCCGGAGAAGATGGAAGAGATATAACAGCAACACCTGTCCGTGCTCAGACCCGGAGAAGATGGAAGAGATATAACAACACCCGTCCGTACTTAGACCCGTAGAAGATGGAAGAGATATAGCAGCAACACCTGTCCGTGCTCAGACCCGGAGAAGATGGAAGAGATATAACAACAACACCCGTCCGTACTTAGACCCGGATAAGATGGAAGAGATATAACAGCAACACCCGTCCGTGCTCAGAACAGGAGAAATGGGAAGAGATATAACAGCAACACCTGTCCGTGCTCAGACCCGGAGAAGATGGAAGAGATATAACAGCAACACCTGTCCGTGCTCAGACCCGGAGAAGATGGAAGAGATATAACAACAACACCCGTCCGTACTTAGACACGGAGAAGAATGAAGAGATATAACAGCAACACCCGTCCGTGCTCAGAACAGGAGAAAGGGGAAGAGATATAACAGCAACACCCGTCCGTGCTCAGAACAGGAGAAAGGGGAAGAGATATAACAGCAACACCCGTCCGTGCTCAGAACAGGAGAAAGGGGAAGAGATATAACAGGACACCTGTTCATTCTCAGAACCGGAGAAGGGGGAAGAGATATAACAACACACCTGTCCATTCTCAGAACAGGGGAACGGGGAGGAAATATAACAACACACCTGTCGTCCACACTCAGAAACGGAGAAGGGGAAGAGATATAGCAGCACATCAGTTCGTGCTCAGAACTGGAGGAGACGAACATCAGAAGGTCACACCATTTCTCAAAGCTAAAGGTTAAACAGAAGAGTCGATCAGTAATAAATAACATAATCATCATCATGTGTATTTTATTAAAGTATTATGAGACGGAGAAACAATAATTAACTGTCGTGTATTATTTTATTAAAATGCCTCTATATATGCCCATATGGAATGCAATAGACGAAGTATTTTTATTGTGGAGAAATAGTGATTATTTTCTCATTTCAGTTTTCCTGAAATTTGTTCAAGTGTGACTTTTGTTTAAGGGGTTTCATAAATAATATCCTGATTTGGAAAAGTTGAAATTTAAATAAGTTAATTGGTTGAATTAAAAGAATCAGAATACATTGTTGTAAAATAGCGAATTTTGAAGAGTACAGACTATAGAACATGAGAGAACACGACCCATGTATTAGAGGAATACTAATAATTGCCGACACTAGTATGTTACAGTCTAGACGATATTTTCAAGGAAAAATGTGAAGTCGCCGACACAAATACATTATTAGAAGTACTGTTTACATTATTAATCTCATGGACCGTGGCTGTGTCTGATATCAAATATGTATGTACAGATGTATGCAATAAAGCTGATATCAAGAAATACAACAAATCGTGCGTTGCGCATTGTAAGGCGATATCGGGATACATATACGGGACCCCCTGGTGTATAAAACCATGCCCATCCAGAGCTTGCTGCCTCTACAATTGTATATTATTTTTCACTGCTTGGTTAGTTAGTTAATAGCCTCCGTCAGTCATAGCCTATGGATTTTGCAGAGCACATAGGAAATGTTTTTCTTTCTATTCTTTCGCCGTGTATTCTTTGTTTCTATGAATCTTGTCTGCTTTTTGTTTGAGAGCTTAAGTGTGTGTTTCCAAAGATTGCTCTATGCAGCTATCTCTTCCCTGTACATAGGGTTTATGTTCAGTCTTCATATCGCGTTTACACACGTCTATAAATCGCCGAATTGGGCGCCGCCTAGTTATTTTACCATCTCATAGTTGTCCATAAAGTATAGTTTTTTTTAATTGTTGACTGTGATCTTAATGATTAGAACATATTTTTTCTCTATCTCCCTATATCTATATGTACTCAATTGTTCGTGTAGTCACAACCTGTTTCAACTGTTCCCATTTCATTAACAAACCATAAAGTAATGCTTATCTATATCTAGATGTTGACAATACAACGTATGTTTTTACTATTAACCACTTTTTAACGTTATCATTATGTGTACGTGCCCCTTGAGTTCTATTCTTTCTTCTGTCTATCCCCGCAACGATGTTCGTGTCAGTGGCCCGATTGCCACGTTTACCTTCTGTATGTTCTGATGTATGGCAGCATATAATACGATTCCAACATACACACGGCACACTTATCAGCCTGAAGCCAAGAACAAATCAAATCAATATTAAATCTGTTAAAATAGAGTTAAAAACAAGTGTATAACCAGGTCATAATAAAGATGACAGAAATCTGGAAAAATAATTATGTATTGCGAGCTGGTATCAGCGACTTCCCAGCCAATCAACACTCCGTGTTAAAGATACTGACTTGCGTGGCATAAAGCAGTTCAACATCGACAGTGATATTCTGGAAACGTTTTACAGATAGACAGAAATAAAGCTATTTACAAAAGAGTGGTTTGAAGATCACAGATGTAAAGAGAAAAAAAAAACACATGCCAAGAAAAGAGAGAAAGAAGGAGGAAGAAGCAACATCACCAGTGACAGTCTGAACATTCAAATACATCTGCTCTATACTTTAACATGATTGCCAGTAAGCTATCAAACATGTAGTCTACAAGACGAATCCAACGTATAATTCTCTACTATTTGTGACAATTTTTCTACAATTCGATGATACGTCTATGGCTTATCAAAAGTCAAGAAATTGTTAAGCTTGCTGTAAATTCATTTTTTAGGGGCACAGTAATTGCTGCATTGACAAAGATCAAATGATTCAACCTATATAAGTAAACTCTATTAACTACATTATTTTATATTATTCATGTGTAACCTCCTGGACCTTGTAAGAACATCTACAAAAAAGCATGGCAATCCATTCAGTGGCTTGCGATAAATTTGATGAAGTTTGAAGGAATTCGTTTTAGATATTACTTCTCACAAATTATATATCTTCCGCAAACATACTTTCCCACACTTCTCAGTTCTTTCGTGCATTTTTTGAGACTTTAATGTCGTTGTTCATTCTTAATCATATTTTCAATTTAATTAGTGTCAATGCCTCCTTCAGAGGGAGCCGCGATAGCTCAGTGTTTAGTGAACTGGACAACAAAGGGCAAGAGGTAGGGTTCGATCCCAACCGACGGCTTCCGGGTTCACCCAGCCTTTAATGGGTACCGGATTTTTTTCTGGGAAAGTAAAGCGGCACGGGCGTAATACCGACCACATTACCCCAAAAATCATGTGCCGAAAGTATGTAAAATTTATGGTCACTAACACCATATTCCCGAGCGTAATCGATAGGCGGTTGGCTTACCACGGCAACAGCCGGGGTTCGTACCCTGGCGTGACGGAGTTACTTTACACTTTATTACAATGCCTTCTTCAGAGCAAACATTCAACAAATTTCTATTTGTTTTTTTTTATCTGTTTATAATCTGTTTTAAATATGTTTTAAGGTTCTCTCCTTTCTTGATGTCTTGTATTTCTTTATCATAAATATCCATATTCCTGGACCCAGCGATGACATTACCGTTTTCTTAATCACAAACTATGCATTGTTCACGGTTTGATATAGAACGATAAAGACTCCCCGGTTTAAACTCTCACTCTCTCTCCCTCTCTGTAAACATATTGATAAATTTTCACCAACAATACAACAAGCAGGAATTGAACAACAAAAACATGAATGGACACAAATATGTATACAATTTTTAACAGTAAAAGTGTTAATAAAAGTTACTATAACCACTAAAATAAGTATTATTTGTTAAACTCTCAAAACTTTTTTCAGATATGTTATAATATATTTTCTCCCATTAATATGAAACTTTGTGTAAAATATTCAAACACTCAATATGAGATATTATGTGCGAAATCTATGGATGGAAGTTGGCCACCAGAAATGATTGGTTTAATCTTTGCTGTACTATTTATATTCATCATTTGCGGTGTCAATAAACTGTGTTAGGTTGTTGTTCGGGTATTGTCCTGACCTTAAAATCATACAATTCGAATTTATGAATCCTGCGGTGAATTTTACAATAGATCAAGTTTTTTTTGCGACGAAAAGTCTTCGCTTTGATTTTTCTTTCGATGAATTTTCCGTCATGTTTTTTTCTGCGATGTTCTTAACGGCTCCGTTGTACAGATATAAACCTTAGAGTGGTCATACATAAACATTAGAGTGTACAGACATAAACCTTAGAATGTACAGATATAAACCTTAGAATGTACAGATATAAACCTTAGAGAAATGAATTAACTGGATCAACGTAAACAAGTCACAACGACGCACGCATCTCTTGGTTGTCCAGGTGAACAATATGTGGTTACCCAGCCTGATGTACACGCTGACACAAACCACTTATCAAGCTTCTGGAAAAAAAAATAACGTTTCTAGTTAGGGAGCATTGCTACGTGATTAGGAAACACTAGAGCCACAAAATAAAGCCAGTAATCGTGCGAATTACATTTTTATAATTACACTTACATTCACTACACTACAGCAGAGGGCGGCATTTATATAAAGAAGAATTACACCAACAGTATAAATAATATAATACCGTATCGCTGTGCTTGCTCGCAATGAAAACTTGTAGCTCATCCTGAAAACTACTGTTAACCTTATATGTTGAAAATAGCAGGGCTCAACCCCGAACCAAGTGATATAATTGGTCATTAACATTACTCACTTTACATACCTTTAATAAAAATAACAGTCGCGATAACCACGCCTCAACTACACTCTGTTATATCACCGGCTAGTTCATCGATATCGCCTGCCATAGGAAGAGTTGTAAACGTATTGTGTAAGACCTGCCAAATAATGAACTGGACTAAACACACAGATCATTGAACAAACACGTAAGCGATAATTAATTTAAAGGAGGTCTGAATCATACATCTCCACATGTAAAGCAGGGAAAGTGATAACGGAAGATAGACAACCAAGCTTAGAAAAAACTAAGCTATATTATAACGGAAGTTGAGGAGTGACATGAGCACCTACGTCAGCAGGCATGGGACTTGATGATGATATTACAACGGCAAACGAGTCGTACAGACACAGTATCTTTTGTCTGGAAACCAATTCACTCCTCACCTCAACAAAAAAAAAGAATACAGATAGAACAAGTACAGAAGACCAGCTTGCCCATCTCACACAAGACATAGAAAATGACTTTTGGGAGAAAAATAAATGAATAGCTGTTTTCCTTGATCTCTGCCTTGCCTTTGACACTTTATGGAATGATGAGTAGTGCTGAGAATTCTGCAGGCAGGAGTCACACAAAACATATTCTCCTGGATCAAAGAAGACCTATTCAAAGAACATTCATCGTGAACACAAACTATCATCTCACCTGACACACCTGGACGACCATTTCTCTTCCATCTCATGTCCCACAGTTCACATGTCGGACTTCCTGGACAATGTCCTTCAACCCATAGTAACAGGCCTCCCTTCCTATGCCAACGACACTAACGACGCCCTTAACATCTTTGCCGCTATAACCCTTCTTCCTGATCGCAATTACCGCCTCTTTGTCATGGGTGTCTCCTCCCTTTACACTTTTATTCCCCACACCAACGGCTTTTCCAACTCTTCAATTTTTCCGGGACCAGAGGAGCCAACCTACGCCCCCCTCCGTCTAGAGGAACTAGTCCTGAACCTCAACTTTCTCGAGTTCAATGGCAACTTCTTCACCCAGATCAGCGGTATGGCGATGGTCACCAAAATGGTCCCTAGCTATGCGTGTATCTTCATGGGTTACCTCGAGCACCAGATCACCCACACATACCAGGGCCCTCTTCCTGACTGCTCTCACCTTCTCTACCTATCCCCCCTTGAACAGAGTAGTTCCCGTCCTCACATATCACCTTCACCGCTACGCTGTGATTAGGATCAGTCACCGCTACCTCAGTGGACCTGATTCAACTACCGGTCTGCTCTTCCCCGAACCCCCATTAGTGACCTTTAAGCGTGACCAGAACCTTCGAGACTTTCTTGTTAGGGGCAGCCTTCCTGCTTCCTCCTTTAGCCATCGGGGTACTACCGCTGCAGAGTATGCAATACTTGTAAGCACGTTCTCCAGACCGATACGGTTCTCTTCCCCGACGATCCTTTCGAGATCAGAGAGGGATTCACTTGCACATCGCGTAACATCATTAATGCCATCATTTGCAAGTAATGCAGCTTTGTCTTACATTAGTGAAAAAACCGACGTCGGTGATAGATGCCGTGAACATATCTATATGACATAATCCGAGATGCAAGCACCCCCGCAGTAGCTCACTTTAGCTATAGGGGACACCGTGACACAGCTGATGTCCTGGTTACTGGCCTGTTATCATGCTCCTCTGACAGCCACAGTCGATTCACTCTAGAGAATCGCCTGATCGCTCGTTGGGGTTGCTTCACCCCGCATGGCATCAATGTATCTCTTCGTTACACAGTTATCTCTAACTTCATTAAAGAAGAAAAAAACATAACACACTTCAAGCCATATACGGAGATGACGGTGAAATTACACCAATCATGCACTGAGAATGGACGAAAGAAGACTCGCGTCGCGAATTGACAGGGAAGTAGAAAAGGTATCACTATTACAAATAGGAAAGTAGAAAAAATATCGCCATTACAGATAGGCAAGTAGAAAAGTTCCTGTCATTAGATATAAGTAGATAACAAACATTATTACCATTACATCTGAAGAAGTAGAAAAGTTATTGCCATTACAGAAACGGAGCGAGGCACTTTATTACCTTTACAGATAAGGGGGCGGAATAGAAATTACCTTTAAGGATAAGGAAGCAGAGGAGTAATTGCCACTAATTATAAGGAGGAAGAAGTGTAATTGCCATTAAGGATAAGGATGAAGAAGAGTAATTGCTATTTAGGATAAGGAGGTAGAAGAGTAGTCGCCACTTAGGATAAGGAGGTAGATGAGTAATTGCCATTTGGGATAAGGAGGTAGAAGAGTAATTGCCATTTAGGATAAGGAGGTAGACGAGTAATTACCATTTAGGATAATGAGGTAGATGAGTAATTGTCATTTAGGATAAGGAGGTAGAAGACTAATTGCCACTTATGATAAGGAGGTAGAATAGTAATTGCCACTTAGGATAAGAAGACAGAATATTAATTACCATTTAGGATATGGCGACAGGAGAGAAATTGCATTAAAGATAGGGAGTTTTCTTCACTTGGATCCTTTTTTAAAAGTATAAATGTGTTAACTTAAGAGCACAAAATTAATTCAACAATTGATTTTAAAACAGTACACATTCTATCAATTGTTTTTAATTTCTATTTGTATCACGAATGTCTACAATTGTCTTTCTTTGGAGCCAAATGGTTGTGTAAATGTATACATTTCCTACTGAGATCTCGTTTCTTTTAGTCCCATGTGCCTCAGTCTTATCGAAACGCGACCAGTTGCATCTTAAACGATTATCGCCCCCTGGATCGTTTAAAAGCACCTATGTTTTTTTTCAGGTATAAATAATAAAACAGTTGGTTGATTGTGAATCATCTATTATTTTTTTGCTTTGATAACAAAACACACCTGGCAAACACGTATTCATTAGCTCGCATTCTATCTGCATACACCTGTGTGCAAATATTGTTACCACTAATTTATTACTACCACTAAATAAAAATAATTAAGTAAATATAATTAGAGCTTATAACCGCTAAATGTAGATTATAGCACGATTAGATGTCTCCTTACGTCATATTTTACAAACAAACCACGTGTACATTTGTGTACACATGTGATGGTTACATTTGTGAACAGGTATATAACATTGTATTAACGTGTTTCGAGTTCCATTATTATTGTGGTCAATAACTTCTTTGCTAGTAATTTATTATATTGCATTCTTCCTTCCCTGCACTTGCAATGAGCAGTTCAATACAATAGATAATCAACAGAAATGTCTTGTATTTGAAAATGTAATAGTTGGTTATCTAATACAAATATATTATATTATATTCTAGTCCACTGTGTGCTTTTAAATTACGTTATTTAGAATCAGTTGCACTACATCCATAGCGCGACAAATTATAATCGCCATCACGTCATTTCTCGAAGCGGTGTCAGACTTATTGTCCCAGTCAGATGTTGGTTGTAAACACATCTTCACCTACTGTATACACAGGATAGACGAGGCCCACTTTTTTATCACTTAGGATATCAATGCTGTAAGATAATTTATTATCTTACCCATTTATTTCCTACTCCCTTCAGGAATTGAGACAGGAATGCCATCTACCGCCATGATCAGTGCTAGTACTGCCAACCAGCATATCTGAAATTCAGTTCCGGGAACATTAGTGGTTCCCTGACTACACCTAAAATAGTGCGCTGTTGTGTGAGCCACTATAGAGCTACATCCATGCCCGCTAAATAGTGCTTCTGTCTATTTTCTAAATCATGCAATGGGAGTCTTTCATCAGGATAGCATGATTCGCTTTCTAAGTAGCCAACCGCCATTGATATGCCCGTCTTTGATGCCTCTATTCTCAGTTTAAATGATGGATACAGGACTTCTACAATTGCCAATATCCAAGCCACTTCTCTGTCATTCATAAATGCCTACCAACTTAACTGGCTGCGAGACACAGAATCATCCGTTTGAAAGTACACCAATCATTTAGTCTATTAGTCAGTGAGTTAGTTAGCCATCAAATAAATCGAATGAATATGTAAAATCGCTTGATAATAATAAGTCAGTGTGTTTTTCCCCGCGTTTATGAGAAGAGTAATGTTTTTATTTGAGAAACAAAAACAAAGACACGAACACCATCTGGTGCCTGCACTGGACAAATGGCCTTTGTTCTCCGGTCCAATGAGCCGCCCCCCCCCCCCTCCTCTCCTGGCAGACCCCAGTAATAAGAAAATATGGTTAAGAAAGTAAAGTTTTTGTCAAACAAAAAGTGTACAAATGTCGTTCCATAACTGTTCTCGAGGTGTTAAGCTAAAGACATGTTGAGATACAGTTGGATACCTAACATTGTAAAGGAAATGCTTTTATTTTTAACATAAATGAATGACAGGGAATATTGTTTCCAAAGTGCAAACGAAATAAAACATTATTTTCTTATAGTTTGCTTGGAAGAGATTACATGTTGCACATTGTGAAAAGTTAAATATAATATAAAAGGGAAAAAAGATTGATGGTAGAAGAAGTGAAATAAGAGACAGTGTAGGAGCTTGGTATGAGGTCAACTTAATAGATAGTACAGAAGTGTGTTAACAATTATTTGTATCTATAGACTAGGGTCCTTCAACACCGACAATCTGTTTAATCTTGCTCGTGAAGATTATCCCCCGTCGAGAGCAGTCAGGGGCTTATGAGCAAGTCTTCCCAGGGAACTTTACAGGACATGCAGTGGACTGTAGGCACATCGCTAATGGGGTAAATGAACCATTCCATGCTTCTTGAAGTGTTTTCTTATCTGAATGTTTGTCAAATGAAATTATTACAGGAAACATTACTAGATTAATGTTTTTTCATACTTATTGATGTGTCATTACACAATACCCTAATGGAAGTCATCTTGGGGATGGGGGGATGGATGCAAGCCAGCGAGGGAGCGGCAGGTCAAGTCTATAGCGGACTAATAATATTAAAATGTGGGCAAGAGTAAACTGATGCCACAGGGTTGCCAAACCTCGATGTGGAGACGGCACTTAGTGAATGAATGAAAGGTTATAAAGGAGTGTACTAGAGGTCAAGGACTAAATTAAAGCATGCGTGAAAGATTTAGAGATGTGGAGAGAGATGATCGTCTACGGTAACGATCATATAGCACCTGATGATGATGACAGAGAGCAAGAACATGCTTGGTTTGTTCTGATTTTTTAAATAACGTGTGTGTGTACTTTGGCTCTAAGTAAAAAGATGTTGAAGTTACGATGTTATATCTTAGTGTCATTTGCACCACAATTTTTGTTTGTTTCGGAAATACCATTTCTACTTTGACGTGCTCATGTGTGACAGCTTCCGTTTTGAGCCTGATGTGGTCTCTACAAAGAATGAAACAATGGTACGTTATTATCTAAAGCGAAGAGGTCCCAGGTATACATTTATTTATTTTTTTTTATTTTCAAGCAGCAAAAGATTAAACATTAAATATATAGTGAATAGTATCATCTAGAAATATTTGTTTTAACAATGACTTACATATTTATGCAAATCATAGCACATTCATTAGTGAGCTAGTAAGGTCATTATGACCTTCCTGACCCCTTACATTAGCAACATACAGCTCAAGTCACGTCAGTTATATCTTATCTACTCCAGGTTTAAGCTGATTGGTGCCACAACATGACTACGTCAGTCCTTGCACGATCAGCCAGTAAATGAGAACCAGTCACGAAAAGTAGTCTCATCAATGTTGCCCATTTTCAAATCTTATTAATGTATTTCTCTTATTTTAAAGTTACTAACATTATCACTCAACAGAAAGTTGAAAGATGAAGTAAAACAAGAACAAAAGTTAGGAGGCTACAAAACAACTTATACTTTTGTGTTTTGTTTTATTGTTCGTCAGTGTTCACACATATATAATGCGCACTTTCATGCACTTCAATTTCTTAATCGTCTGTTGTCTTTCATCAACGAGGGAGTCAATGTGTTGTAGTTTTCCTCATGCAACACACATTGTGAGATCTGCTTTTTGATCAACGCATCGTCATCTTGGTCAGCCATTTTCTCATTTTGATTCTTTGGAATCAAAGAAAGTGTTGGATGCGATAATTTCTAGCTTGTCTACTAACCTTGCTGTTTCGACTCGAAGGTCATGCGTTAGGCGCCAAAAAAATGATGTTTTCACACTACAGGCTGACAAAGATTGCAGACCTGCTGTAGGCTTTGGTGTCGTAAGTCCTCAACTGAAATGTGGATGAGAGTCACAGCGACCTGAGTGAAGTATTAGTCTGAAAGCTGTTGTTCACACCTCGTACACACCTCGTAATGTGACACGGTCACTCGCAGCATTACAAAAGTCGATGTTAATCACCAGAGAAATTATGTCAGGGATTGCAAGGCTGGACTTGGCAAAATAGAAATGAATAAAAATAAAACGATAAGAAAAAAAAGAAGTGACAAAGTATCAATGAAACTGATAAGCAAAAACACGTAAGCAAGGTCTAGTATAGTTCCAATATTATTTGATCGAAAGATTGATCTCTTTATAGTTGACGTCACAACAAAACTACAGTTCTCAGTGCTGAAACTCACAAAATCGATCAACATCCAGGTCAAGTTCTAGTTTGATCGGGTACATTGACGTTCGCAAACAAATGTTGTTTCACTTTCTAAGCAGTAGCCGACTCGTTTAATTTAATAATAAATAATAAATAATAATTAAGTATTATTTATTTTTCACTTTAGGGATCTTGTACTGTGTTTCGTGCGTTGTTGGCTGCACTGACTAGAGTAATTTATGGGCGCATCCATTGTTATGTGTGCTACGTCATCGTGATGGCTGATTGGATTGTATATCCCACAGACCGGCCGTACGCTAATAATGAAAGGGGAAATAACGGAACTTTATTCATGACTTTGCAGCAAAGGGCTGACTCCCGGTGTTTCATGTTAATCAGGGGTGATGTTGTCTGGATTCAAAAGGGCTACTGTGAGAAAGAGAGGGTAGACGTGTGAACTTCGTTTATAATTTCACAAATTCACATTGCAGGGGAATCCTACGGTCTGTTGTTTGATACGCGACAGGGATAATCGGATGACAGTGTTTCATATGTTAACAACTCTTGATCTGGAGTTCGTCTACAAATGCGCTTGGTCTGGTGGATAGATTAATTTAATACAATACAATACTATACAAAAAAAATGAATTCATGGAATTTAAGAAATGCAAGAACACATACGAACAAGTTAGTGAAATATAAGAATGAAACACTCCCTGTGACACTAAATGACGTATTGAAGGAATGGTAGGAAGGGAAAGAAGGAAGGAATCACCACTAATTTATCATGGGAATTAATTATTAAAATTTAAAGGACATGAGAATCTCTGAAAAAAAGCTATATTGACAATATAAATTATGTTTGATTGTAATTTCACCATCTCATATCAACGAAGGCGGAAACAAGATAATGATATATTGCTCAAAAGAGGGAGGGGGAGATAATACAAGGGATCAATGTGAGTAACAACTCTTACCTTAACCTCTGTGCTCCAACTGTTATGCACTACTGTTATAATAATATAATACTTAACTCCCCTGCAACACTAAAACTATTTCATTTGTCTCCCTTAGTCTGTCAGGACTTGATTACCCGGTGCAGTCCCATTTTATAAAAAAAACATAGACTGACATTTTAGAATGCATTGTGCACGCTGCCTCACTTTTCTCATATAATGTGAATAATACATTTCAGCACTCTTCAAATAATGACATCCTCTTCTTCAGCGTTCACATATGGATGGACGAGGATGCTTTATGTCGTTGGTATACAACAAGCTGTGATATTAGCGCCCTTCAGCTCAACACACCCGTCCATTGATATATTGTAAAATGTTTAACAATTTTGCCCACGCAGTGATTATTTGGGCCTACCTTTATTTTGTACACTTTATTTCATTACCATCATCAAGTAGCATGCCTGCTGGCGCATTTGATTATAATCATAATATTTAAGAGAATAACATAAAATTGTCAAATTGTTATAATTAAATTATTTTTAAAGTGCATGCAGAAGATTACTTAAAAAATAAAACATTTAGATCTATATTTTATCGAGGTATAACGTTCTTTGATCATCTGTGCACTGCACTAAAACTGGGAAACATCTAAATGTTCGGTATCAAAACAATGTGCTCCACTCTCTCATTACAAGCATCTCTTATCATTCATCCCTTGAATAATCACATCTATATCTCACTTTTATCTTCTCTTACCTTATTGGTATCTTGTCCTGTAATACGTAGTCCTCAGTCTATAGCACAAATTGTTGTGGTATGTATCTCTCATATTTGAGTCTAGAGAATGCATTATGTGTACACACAAATAAGATTTGAAAATCACACACTACATATATATATACATATATATATATATATATATATATATATATATATATATATATATATACATCTTTATAAGTATATAGCTTATGGAACATCAATGAGATGCAGGTTATCCAGTATAGTAGCCTCCGTCAGTTATAGTTGACTATGGATTTTTCAGCGCCCCTAGAAATGCTTTTTTTTTCGTTTCTTTCGCCGTGTAATCTCTTTCTCTATGAATATGTCTGCTTCTTGTCTGATGTGAATCTTTAGAATGTGTTTCCAGAGAATGCGGTCTGTAGCTTTGTCTTCCCATGCTGCAGGGTTTATGTTCAGTGTCTTCATGTCGCGTTAACACACATCTACAAATCGGAGTTTTGGGCGCCCCCTAGTTCTTTTACCACATGCCAGTTGTCCGTATAGTATATCTTTCGGTATGCGGCCATCTTTCATACGGTGTACATTGCCGAGCCAGCGTAACCTACGTTCTTTGAGCAGCGTGTAGATATTCGGTATGCCTGTGCGAGTCATGATCTCAACGATTGTCACTTTATCCTTCCAGGTGATACCAAGAATACGGCGTAGACATCGCATATGGAATCCATTTAGCCTTCTCTCCTGCTTATTAAGTTATCCAGT
Organism: Megaustenia siamemsis; assembly: GCA_032433765.1. Classification (NCBI taxonomy): domain Eukaryota; kingdom Metazoa; phylum Mollusca; class Gastropoda; order Stylommatophora; family Ariophantidae; genus Megaustenia; species Megaustenia siamemsis. The sequence goes on along the minus strand of JAVIAB010000059.1, from coordinate 19,009,923 downwards.
ATAGAACCGCAACCATGCTTCATAAATCATAGCAATGCCTTTGGCTACGTAAAACATCATAAACTGTGGAGCACCATGAATGATATAGGCTTTCCAACACACCTAATGCTACTTATCGAATCACTATATCACGAACAGCTAGCAGTTTTCATAATAGCTGGCAAAATATCAAATTAGTTTGAAGTATAAAAAGGGGTTAGGTAGGAATATATCCTTTCTCTATACCTAAAAGAAAAATCTATGCTAAGAACGCCATGATAAATGTCACAAACGATGACATATTTGTGAAGTTCGACCATTTCACAATAAATGACAACACATTTCCAAAACTCAAATATGCTGATGATACATTACTACCCTCGATCGTTACAACATGATTATGAGAGGTATACGAGTGTGTTAAAAAACACAATGATAAGTAAAACCTCTTTCTAAAGATACAGAAAACTAAGTTAATATCCATTGACAAAATAGATAGCCAAACCAAAATCATCATAAACAGTGAAGATCTTGAAATTAAAAAGAATTTTAAAAAACTATGAATAATTGGGATCTGTAGTAACTAACAATGGAGGCTGTCAGAAATAGAACAAAATAAGGTTAACAATAACAACACAAAAATTAAACGCCATGAAGAACACGTGACGTATAACAGCAATGCAGTAAAATTAAAATTATCGAGGACATGTATCTTCGCGATTACAATATATGTCTGTGAATTATGGTTAATTTCACAAATGACAAGCAGGAAAATCGAATTATTCGAAACAAAATGTTGCATACAAATAGTTAAATTCCATGGATGATGAAAACAAAATAGAGCAATCGCGGCATTTCAAAATAGTTAAATACTAAAACCAACTGGTTTATATAAGCTTTATTCTTCAGAGGAAATTAAAATAACATGACAACATGAAAAACACAGTGGGATGGAAAGAAACAAAAATGGAAAGCATTGTCCCTGGGCGACGCATTAGGGGCAGACCAAGAAAAAAGTGGTATCGAGCCATCACGGAGGCCCTGAACATAAACAACAGAAGAATTAGAAGATCTGGATAGAGACAAATTATTTCAGATGGGCTGTGGTGAATGTAACGTTCTTTAAAGAACATGCGACCTGATGGCATGTGTGCTTGTGTGTATGTGCGTGGGTGTGTGTGTGTGGGCGTGTGTGTGTGTGTGTGTGTGCAAATATTATGCCAATGTTCATATTCATGCATTTTCTCCAGTACCATCTGTAGCGATCAAACGATTGTCGTCTATATCTCTTTGCTAAACATTATGTTCACGAATGCACATTTGAGAAGAGACGTTTCCTTTCTCCAGCTGTGACTTGATCGAACAACACAGCTCGACATCAGACAATCGCAATGTTCTTGTCGACGTGAGTGCTGTTTTTGTAGAACCTGCACCGAGTAAGACAAGTCGCACACAGTCTTATAAAGGGAACTTGTGTGCTTGCTTCAAACACGTCTATTGTAAATATGAAGGTGTGATGTGATTGATATGTTTAAATATGATGTGACAATTGTTTCACTCTGTCTGAAGTAATATATCTTCAAAAACAAAGTAGCATGAAGTGATAATCCAAATACAAAACAAATCAGGAACAACGATAATTCCGGAGTTTAACATAAGCCATTTGTATGCCACCTATTCCAAGACATGTATTAATTGAATTAGCGCAGTTAGTTGTTGTCGAATGGGAGAAATATGAAAGATCGCCTTGTTCACCAATAGATAACAGCCTACTAAAAGTAATATTGGAATGAAAAATACAAGGTAAAAGAGGCAGAGGCAGACCAAGACTTACATGGACGAGTAACATCAAAAGATGGACAAGTCAATCTATGACAGCCTGCACCATCAAAGCAAGAAACAGAGTAGAATGGCGATCCATGGTAGCCAACCTTCGTTGCGGAGAAGGCACTCGATGATGATGATGATCACCAATTGAACGTGGGTTCATACAAGCAATGCTAGCTATACGTGACTTGTTTCAGCGCCATATGTACAGGAAGATGATCTGATAACAGTCGAAAGTTGAGTCTCAGTATCGCTGAGGGCATTTCTTAACCTCTTGGAGAGACAACTCATTTTTCCAATTTTACCTGTAGGCTTTCCGAACCACAAGATGGTTTCCCAAATTACTTTTGCTTTGAGCTGCACTTGAATTATGTTCCACTACATTGTGATTCTGTGTCCAAGCGTGAGGCATAACATATGGCATATCGCTCTCGCCCTTGGATCTGGAGAGAGTTTAGTAGCATTTATGTGTTTGATCGGGGGCTAGTCTACAAAACTGGCTTCGGTTCTTCTGTGGTCTGCATGCTTTTGCATGCATTTGTAGCACTTGCTTATCGCAGATACATCACCATAGTTCCCTAATGTTCTGTTGCAGCAATGAATGTCTGTCTCGTATGAATTTATTACTTAGGTTTCTTATTTCCTGTATCACACCGTATTTCACATTTCATGTATCATTAAAAGAACAGCTTTCGAAACATGTAATAAAGAAGTATAAATCAGCATAGTTGATTATTTATGAAACATTTCTTTTTTGACATAGAAGTAGAAGAAAAAGCGTTCAAAAACGCTTAATCTAGGCTCTTAAAACAACATAAAAATCAACAAAACGGAAAGTATGCATTGGCTTGAGTACGTAGTAAGATAGAAAGATAAAATTATGACACAACGAGCCACCAACAAACGCTCCAAGAAAACCAGATTCAATGTTCTAGAAAAATAAATTACGGAAGTTTAAAAAAGATGCGGGAAGCATAATAGATCAAGAGAAGAGCAAAAGGTCTCAACAAACATGTATCATCGACACTGACAAGCAAACATGGAAGAACAGAACAAAGAAGTGTTGTTGTCAAGGACATGTAACTTTCCCCTTTATCTCAAATAAATATAATTTATTGGTCCTCCCATTACACTTAGTAAGCGTAAGCAGTCGTCACACAGATCTGCGTCTTGTACTGAACTTATCGACACTTTATATTAATGATTGTAAGAAACCAAAACAAATTCCATATTCTATGTTTCTTACATAATAGTACATTGGTTTTTCCATATCACAAATATTGACGAGGTGTTAGTTACATAATAGTACATTGACTTTTCTATATCTCAAATATTAACGAGGAGTTAGTTACATAATTGTACCCTATCTTTGTGTCCATATCTATGTTAGGCACGTGTCATATCTGTGTGTGTGCATGTCTATGTCAGTCATATCTCATATCTTTATGTGCATGTTTATGTTAGTCATGTGTCATATATTTTGATGTGTGTCAGTTTTAGTCATGCCACGTATCGCTTTGTGCATGTCTGTGTTGGTCACATCTCATATCTTTGTATGTACATGTCTGTGTTGGTCACATCTCCTATCTTTGTGTGTGCATGTCTGTGTTGGTCACATCTCATATCTTTGTGTGTGCATGTCTGTGTTGGTCACATCTCCTATCTTTGTGTGTGCATGTCTGTGTTAGTCACATCTCCTATCTTTGTGTGTGCATGTCTGTGTTAGTCACATCTCACATCTTTGTGTGTGCATGTCTGTGTTAGTCACATCTCCTATCTTTGTGTGTGCATGTCTGTGTTAGTCACATCTCACATCATTGTGTGTGCATGTCTCTGTTAGTCACATCTCCTATCTTTGTGTGTGCATGTCTGTGTTAGTCACATCTCACATATTTGTGTGTGCATGTCTATGTTAGTCACATCTCCTATCTTTGTGTGCATGTCTGTGTTAGTCACATCTCACATCTTTGTGTGTGCATGTCTGTGTTAGTCACCTCTAGTCATTCGGGCAGATGGTGCTCGTAAACCTGGGAGGGCCGACCATCTAAGGGCAGAATCCCCCTACAGAAAAGATCATCTGCTGCCTTGCAGGAAGATTGGGGACAATCAAAGGCTAAGGAATGCAAACCTGAATAAAATGCTGGCTGAAATCGGATGCACTGGGCCACTGGCGCAGAACACAGTGCAACGTTTTAACGGGTGTTAAATCAGAGTGGATCTGGCAGACTCTAATTGTGATGTTCTGCCTGTGGGGGCGATCAACACACTTAACTTGACAGATGACTTCATGTGAGAGTCTTGAATCTTACTCTGATTGAGTCCTGATCGCAGAGAGAAAGAGAGAGATAATAGTACCTTGGTTTTTCTCTATACAGTTTGGGAGCCGCGATAGTTCAGTGGTTTGTGAACTGGACTACAAAGGATAATAAAGGTCGGGTTCGATCCTGATCGATGGCTTCCGAATTCACTCAGCCTAAAATGGGTACCACATTTTTTTGGTGAACTTTCGGTGTATGATGGATAGGCGGTGGGAGCAATTGAAGGCTATGCATGAAAAGTGTTCCTTGTTGCAGTTTCCTCATATTCCAAGTCCGGCTTGTTGCAGGAGTTACTGAATTAGGTGCTCTGTGCACACCGTGAGCTGTGTGTTTCATCCATTTTGATCATGTTTCGATATTCCAATTGTTTACGATGAATGATGTTATCGTATGACAGGGAACAGTTGGCTGTGTTCACTTTTTGTGCAGTTTCGCCTTATGTCTTTTGGCGTGTGCTGAGACTGCTACAATGGGGACTACAGTTACCTTTCTTTTTTTGGGAGATGAGATATTAATTAGGATGATTTCGCTGGCACGGGCGGTTGAGCAATTATGAATTTTAATTCGTTTGCAGTGTTACCAGGGCCTTCCATAACCAAACAACCAAATAGTTACATAATAGTACATTGTTTTTTTTTATATCTCAAATATTGACGTGGAGTTAGTTACATAATAGTACATTGTTTTTTTATATCGCAAATATTATGTGGAGTTAGTTACATAATAGTACATTGTTTTTATTTATATCGCAAATATTGACGTGGAGTTATTTACATAATAGTACATTTGTTGTTTATATCACAAATATTGACGTGGAGTTAGTTACATAATAGTACATTTGTTGTTTATATCACAAATATTGACGTGGAGTTAGTTACATAATAGTACATTTGTTGTTTATATCACACATATTGACGTGGAGTTAGTTACATAATAGTACATTGGTTGTTTATATCGCAAATATTGACGTGGAGTTAGTTACATAATAGTACATTTGTTGTTTATATCACAAATATTGACGTGGAGTTAGTTACATAATAGTACATTTGTTGTTTATATCACAAATATTGACGTGGAGTTAGTTACATAATAGTACATTTGTTGTTTATATCACAAATATTGACGTGGAGTTAGTTACATAATAGTACATTTGTTGTTTATGTCGCAAATATTGACGTGGAGTTAGTTACATAATAGTACATTGGTTGTTTATATCACAAATATTGACGTGGAGTTAGTTACATAATAGTACATTGGTTGTTTATGTCGCAAATATTGACAGGTAGTTAGAAACAATGCCCCACGGTCATGACGACTAAAGGAAGTCGTTTATTATTAAAGTATTTCATTTTTGTCCTTGACATTATATCCTTATATGTGTCTTGTTTTGTCGTTGATGATATTCATATTTGTAGAGCTGACTATAACCGGTGCTGAAACTACAGTATGATCCGCATAATCGCCTTTCTCTATGTCTCATACCTCACTTACGTCTGTGATTCTTGCTGTTTTAAGCAACCAATTTTAAATCAATTTTACCCAGGACATTTTGCTCAATGCAACCTGATTTTATTTTTAATCCGCCGCGGGCCACAAAAAGGACGTCGCGGGCCACTTGTGTCCCGCGGGCACCTAATTGGCCATCCCTGCTTTAGACATTTGTATGTTTGGAAGGGCATACTAAGGTGCAAATGAAAGTTAAGTAAGTGCAGGTTACTTTCGTGCCTTGATCGACCTATGGGAAAATGTGGTGCGAGTGACCATATTTTTTCAAAGATCAAAGGCACAATTCGAGTTATGCGTTCAGCATTACATCGTGCCGCCTTACAACTTAAAGAAGTATATGGCACTAGCTTGTTAGAGACTCGGTGAACCAGACGACTTGCCGCTCCGATAACAAACCAGCACGTCTGGTCATTGATATGTTCATCTACCGTGGCACTGGTGGCGCATCTTCTTTCATGTCTTAGACCAGGTCAGAATGCGATAATTATAATATTTGATTCACCGCGACATGTAATTAGAAACCAAAGGGAACATTAACTTGCTAATTTGGGGGTGAGTAAGTCGACTGACGTTCAAAGTAACGTTTTCATTTCTTTACACACATGACTGCAAAACAAAATACTATTTATACATACAGCGTTAAATAGAGTCTGGTCACAATGTGTCAAATCTTTGAACAATAAAGGATTCAATAGATGTGACCTATGCCCAACCCTTTAATGAAGCACACAATATTTTTGTGCCGCAGACATAAATTAACTCATAAAATCTAAAATATGAGATTTAATGAGATGAAACCATAGCCTGCTGTGTTGTTGACGTTTATAAATAATATTTGTGATAATATATAATTAAACTTTTAAAACTATTTAATAGCTCCAAATTCGTTCGTGTAGATTATATCATCATCATTGAGTGCCGTCTCCGCATTGAAGGTTGGCTACCATGGAGCGCCATTCCACTGTGTCTCCTCTTTGATGGTGCAGATTGTCATAGGTTGACTTGTCCATCTTTTGATGTTGCTCGTTCATGTTAGTCTTGGTCCGCCTCTGCCTCTTTTAGCTTGTATTTTGCCTTCCAATATTACTTTTAGTAGGTTGTTATGTCTTTTAACAATGCCTCAAAAATTGCATTTGTTTTATTCTAATTGTGTTTAGTAGGTCTATTTTCATTTTTAGTTGTTTTAAAACTTCCTCGTTTGTTTTCTTTTTATTCCATCCATTTCTACCTATTCTTCTACATTTCAAAGGCTTTAATTTTCTTTTCTCTTTTCTTGTCTAATATCCATGTTTCTACAACATACAGGAAAATTGAGAAGATGTAAAATTATGCTATTCCTAGTTTTAGCCCTGGTGTTATTTGTTTTGATGTTAATATATTTTCCATGGCATTAAAATTACTTTTTGTCATACCTATTCTTTTGTTTATTTCAGTTATACATTTCCCATCGATTGTAGATTATATAATCTTTCAATAAAGAAAAAGTATTTCCTGTAGGGAACTCACACTCTAATTTATTTCCTGTTAAGATCCCATTGTTTTCAATGCCCGACTATTGAGGTCTAATTTTACCAAGGCGGTATTCTCACAAACAGTATGATTGTTAAATCATTTTATTTAGACCCCACAGATCACATTTATTTAATAACAAATATGTTGAATAAGGATCACAATGCAGGTTTTGTCCCAGGAAACCAATAACATTATAATGTCAGCTGTAAGATTCCCGTTTTTCGAGCGGTTTCTTCAGCAATACGTCATCCGGAAAGTTTTGTGTAATAGCAAAGGCGGATAAAGAAACATAAAACATGATAGATATGTGGCAGAAGAAAGCAAAAGAAAGGTCTCAGTCAAGACAGAAAAAGAAGTAACTCGTAATGTTGAAAAAAAGAAACAACCGTTATAATAATGCAGTGGAAATAAAAGAGACAAACCAAACCGGAAACAAGTGCAGGGCTTTAAATACTTGATAACAATAATAACATTAGACGAACGATTCTCCATAGAAATCAACGGCAGAATGTTACAAGCCACAATAGTTTTTAAAAATATTCTTTTTTAAATGTGTTCTTGTAGAACAAATCTATGCCAACAGAAATGAGTGGGAGAGTTCATCAGTTCTATCACTTGGAAACGAAGCTTGGATTGTAGACAAACAAATGGACAGACGATTAAAGGGCACAGAAATGGATTTCTCAGAAAAATGTTGATAGTTCCCTGAACAAATATAAAACATTAATGATGCACTTCTCAAAGAGACCAACACAAAAGGAAAACATATAAAAACATCAAATAGAAACGCGACATTTTTCTTCATTGAAATCAACACAAAATCAGAACTAAAATAAATCAGAAAGAAACACATTTTTCTGGAACAAGATGGGAATAGGAAAGTTGGAATATTTGGTTACAACCTGCAGAACAAAGGAAAAAACGACTTCTAGAAAATAAGAGAGAAGATACTAGCCAGATTGGGATCGCAAGACAGTCAACAGCCAAACATATAATTCAAACGATGCACTGTGGACAGAGAATTATGGATGGACATCATCGACTACGCTAATCGGTACAGCACATATGATGATTTAATGTGAATGTGTCTCTATGAAATACGCTATAAATATGGTCTTACATTCCGCTGGTGATGCAGAAACGTAAAAGATCTTGTTTTATATAATAACACCAACGTAGGTAACATGTTGCATTATTAAATGCGTGAGTTGATTAAGACTTCTAGGATAGTCTCTTACACTGTGCTATCAGTTTCTATATGTGCTATAAATATCAAGGTATTTTCTGAAATGATGAAACCGAACGATAACCCGATCTGTCATTTGCATCGATTGTCAATTTTCTGTGATTGTTTGTTTGTTAGACTCTATCCGACCTTAAATTTGCCGCACAATATTTGTTTGGGAATACGATTGTTTGCCATTCTTCGTACATGACCCAGCCACCTTAGTCTTCGACTTCTAAGTGTTGTCATGATGGATAAGAGTTTGACTCGTTGCAAGATATTAGAATTAGTTACTTTGTCCTGTCGTTTGATGTTCATAATCTTTTGAAGGCAACGCACATTAAAGCCGTTTTACCATTTCTCCAGTCCGGCATATGTAGTTCAAGGTTTTGATCCTTAACAAAGTGTCATAAACACACAGCTTTGATGAATTTGAATCTTAGTCCTGAGTGTTAATTTGGTGTTGGCCCATTATATATCTTTATGTTACCAAATGGGAAAGCTGTCATTCCGATTTAGGAATTTACTTCTCCTTCAATGGAGATAATGGTTGTGACTATAGAATCGAGGAAGGTGAACTTTATCACAGATTCAAGGGGTGTGTTGTTAAATGATATAATTGCGGGACTGGACCCTGCTGGAGCACCACAGTCTTCTGGATACTTATTGACAAGGAGCATAAATCACATGATCTAGCCAGATTGTCAGTCATTGACTGCAGGGTGGACTCATCGTGAGCAACCAGTACTGCAACATCAACAAATAGAAGCTCCTTGATTATGGTGTCAGGTGTTTTACATTTTGACCTCAGATGTGCAAGATTGAATAAGGAGACGTCAGATATTGTACTGATGTAGATGTCTACAGAGACTGTTTCAAACGCCTGGTATAGAAGGGCAGCGAAAAATATTCCGAATAGAGTAGAGGCCAGGACACACACACACACACACGCACGCACGCACGCACGCACGCACACACACACACACACAAACACACACACACACACACACACACATACATACATAATGTATGTATATTGCACATATACCTTAACGATCAAAATAAACATCAGTATACCAGTTGGCTGTGGAAGTTAAAGTAACAGAAAGCCACAGTTTTCTTTTCAAAATAATTGGGAAAATGAATTTGTTGCGGTAAGTTATGACGTCAATACAGAATTGATTTGTATTTTGTGTCACGTTTATTTATCGGGATAGAGAATTGAAAGAAATTATGTTTCAATTTCGGTTAAATAAGAAATACTTCTTGATGCAACAAGTTATAATGAACGGCATCATTTACCGGAACTTGGACACGACCTGTCTGACTGATCTATAATTGTTTCATCTATTCAAAAGATTTTAAACCAATTTGACAGGCGTACCAAAGTTTGGAGGAAAATGAACTGTTGTTTAACGTGCTGAGTACTCGTTGTTTAACATGATGTATAACTGTTCTTTAACGTTATGTATAACCGTTGTTTAACGTTATGTGTAACCGTTGTTTAACGTGACGTATAACTGTTGTTTAGCATGATGTATACTCTCTTCATATTATCTATTCTCTATTTGCAGTTGAGGATTGCTTCTATACTTGTTCACTTTTTTGTGAGTAAAAGTAAAGAGAAACAAACAAAATAATAATAATCAAATAATGAATGCCTTTAGCAAAAACAGCTTTAAGTGAAACATAATTTCAATATGCCTATTCGGTACAAGTGACATTCAAGTTATTGGGAGAAAGAATAGTGCAATACTGTAGGAAAAAACCAGACCAAAAAGGTATCCAAAAGAATGATACAAGAAGTCAATAATATCTTGCATAAAGGGAAAAGAAGAAAAAAAAATATTGAAACAGGTTTTAACCAAATGTAAGAAAGAAGACACATTAAGATCATCAGCCAATACATCAAAATAGATATCGAGGTCGGTAATTTGTGTAGATGGTAGAAATGTACTGACTCAGTCAAAGACTTATGGACATAGAATCCATAGTAAAGAACCAATTTTTAAAAGGGACGCGCACATAAATTAAAAGAATGACTGATAAGAATGAACAAAAAAAAAAAAATGATATGTGTTTTGTAGCAAACAGAAGGTTAAAACTTAATTAACAATAACGAGATAATCAACAGATGTTGTGAATATTTAGCAGAACTGTTTGAAGAGCAAAGGGACAATAAAATAACTATACAACTATACATACCAAATTACAAATACTACTAAACAAAATCAACGTAAGTATGAACAAGACTAAAACTATGATTATAAGCAGAGATAACATAACAAAGGGAGCCGCGATAGCTCAGTGGTTAGTGAACTGGACTCCAAAGGACAAGGGGTAGGGTTTGATCCCAACCGACGGCTTCCGGGTTCATCCAGCCTTAAATGGGTACCTGATTATTTTTCTGGGAAAGTAAAGCAGCACGGGCGTAATACCGACCACATTACCTCAAAAATCATGTGCTGAAGGTCTGTAAAATATAGCGTCACTAACACCATATTTCCCTAGACGCCACTTGGCGTGACGGGGGTACTTTACTTTTTTATAACACACAAAACATGCATATTGATATCAAAGTAGATGGTACGAAATAACAGAACAAAGAAGTATGTGTTAGCACTCGGAAAAATTGACAGACAAACAACAATAGAAAAAAACGAAGAACAATATATGGTCCGAAGTGGGATCGAACCCGTACTCAGTGGCACCGCGCCTTGCCACGAGAAGCCGAACGCTTGGCACACTGCCACGCAGCCAACTAAAAAATTGGCTATTGCAGCAGTGTCTTGCACGAAAGACTATAGCATAGTGTAACGATCACATACCGGAAATAAATTGTATATTTGTACTTTCCTATTAATGCAAGTATCTCCCAGTAGGGCTGAAAACACATACTTCTTTGTTCTATTATTCCCTATTATCGCCTCGGATGTTCCCCATATAATAATATTTATGTATTATTATTTGTACCCAGTATATAACCACTGGTCACTACTATTCGTGCTGTTTCGTCCAATAAATGTTTGTCTACAACACAAGCATTCAGCCCTACTGGGAGATACTTGCATTAATAGGAAAGTACAAATATACAATTTATTTCCGGTCTGTGATCGTTACCCTATGCTATAGTCATTGAGAGCGCCTTTCGTGCAAGACACTGCTGCAATAGCCAATTTTTTAGTTGGCTGCGTGGCAGCGTGCCAAGCGTTCGGCTTCTCGTGACAAGGCGCGGTGCCACTGAGTACGGGTTCGATCCCACTTCGGACCATATATTGTTCTTGGTTTTTTTCTATTGTTGTTTGTCTGTCAATTTTTCCGAGTGCTAACACATACTTCTTTGTTCTATTATTCCCTATTATCGCCTCTGAAGTTCCCCATATAATAATATTTATGTATTATTATTTGTACCTAGATGGTACGAACCCAGAAAGAGTTAAAGTATAGCTATATCGACTTGACAAAAAATGTCATGTAAAATGTAAGATAGAAATAAACAAAGGAATATAAATGACTGAAAGTAATTTTAGCATGAAAAATATAACAACATCAAAGCAACTAAAGCTAAGAGAATTGAAATGTTATAGATACTCAACGTGCATGTACGGTTCACAGAAATTGAATTTAACAAATTAAAAACAGAGCATAAAGTGGAAGACTTTCTAATGCGTGTCTATAGGAAAATAGGGAGAACTGCGTGAAAGGAAACAAGTACAAACAATTAAGTTTTGAATAACCTAAACATGAAAAAAAAGAGCTACTTGGCACAGTTCGAACTAGACAACAATCATTCTTTGACCATGTGAAAAGGCACAATACCCGACTCAAAATCATATTGGTGAGGCAAGTACACGGTAATCGAAGCAGACCATGCCTAAAGTGGATTGACAACAGCAAAAGATGGCCAGGTTAACCTTCGACAACATGCACAGTTAAAGCAAGTAAAAGTAAAGTACCCCCGTCACGCCAAGTGGTGTATAGGGAAATATGGTGTTAGTGACCCTATATTTTACAGACCTTCAGCACATGATTTTTGGGGTAATGTGGTCGGTATTACGCCCGTGCTGCTTTACTTTCCCAGAAAAAATCAGGTACCCATTTAAGGCTGGGTGAACCCGGAGCCGTCGGTTGGGATCGAACCCTACCCCTTGTCCGTAGTAGTCCAGTTCACTAACCACTGAGCTATCGCGGCTCCCACTAATTTTTAGGGAATTAGTAAAACCCAGGTGTCCTCGCCAGGGTACGAACCCCGGCTGTTGCCGTGGTAAGCCAACCGCCTATCGATTTAAAGCAAGAGACAGGGTAAATTAGCAGCCAATGGCAGCCAACTTCGATGTAGGAACGGAACCCAATAAATGATTGCATCTTCCTCTTCTTTCTTCTCCTTCCTCTTTCCTTCCTCATCTGCCTTTCAGCGTCGAGGAAAGATATAATTTGCGGTCTTTTGCACTTCTGTTCGTCTTTGCTGCTGTTATGCTTCCTAGTGCTTGATTGTATGATTGAATGATTGAAATGATTCCATGAATATAGTTAAACATGGTTTCAGTGCTATCTAACTTTTGCTTTTCTATATTGAAAAAAAATGGTTATATAATATTGATTTATGCCTCTGTATATAGTAAAAATGATTGGTTCTTTGGTCTTTTGAATTTACCTTGCGTATATAGATCTAGACCGATTATATGACGGTTTTTATTTCTCGGTTCGAACTTCAATTCGTTGGCTACGACAGCCGTACAAGTTAAACATCTCATTTCAGTGGTGACTATTGCACGTTTCTGCCTTTGTTTTGAGTGTAAACATTTGGCAAATTTTCAAAGAAACAGAAGACGAAATAACAATGTAGATGATAACATCATATCATATATCAAAGAAGAGAGTGTTTAAACGGGGTATGAATATCATATATATATATGAAAATAATGTACAACGTATCAAAAACTGAACGTAACGTACGTTGTTCATGTGAGGTTCTACTGAAGCATGCACATGATAAACAAAAATGCAATCTTCAGGCCATACATAACCATCAGCTGTTACGCAGTTTTCAAAAGTAATAGAACCACAGTTGGCGTTATATTGTAAAACACATTATATCATCGTCATCATCAAGTACCAGGCCTGCTAGCTTAGGTGATCATGTCTCTCCACAACTTTCGATCTCGACAGTTATTTATCATTTTTGTTGTTGATCTTCTGCCAATCCATTCTTTTCAGCTGTCTGGTATTTTTTTCTCTTTGCTTCCCTCTATCTCTTCGTCCCTCAATTTTCCCAGCTGTTACAATATATTCCAATCTCATTACATGGCCAAAATTGATGATTGTTTCTTCCTAATATTGGAAATTTGCTCTCTTTTTGCTTTGGCCTCTTCCATTTACTCTTCTTAGATGTTCATGGTATTCTCAATATTCTTCTGCAAAACCACATTTCTACAGACTCCAGTGATTTTCTTGTCCAGTGATTTCCTATTGTCCATGAATCACATCCACATAAGAACATAAGAACTGTTTTTCTTGTTTCTATTTAAAAAAATGGATTGCATGGTATCTTCCTCATTTTTTGGAAAGCTGCTTTTGCCTGAGCCATTCTGCATCTCACCTCTTTTGTACATCTTCCGTCTGACGTTAACAAAGTTCCCAAATATTTAAATTAATTTACCTGTTTTAATTTTGTTCCACTTGTCTTTATTTTGCACTGAGGTGATGTCTTTTTCTTTGTTGTTACACTTACTACTGTCCTTTTGCTATTAAGGCTGAGTCCTTTATTTTTGCTTTCTTTCACTATAATGTCCAACATTTCTTGTAACTCATTTTCACTCTTAGCGATTAAGACTGTATCATCAGCATACCTTAGATTATTTACATTATGACCTCCAATTGTTATTCCAGGCATGCCCCTTGTGGATCTTAAGATAATCTCACTATACATATTAAACAAATCTGGTGACAGCACACAACCTTTCCTAACACCCTGTTTTATTTGTTGAAACATTCCCGATTGTTTTCCAGTTCTTATGGTCGCTGTTTGTTGCCAGTACATGTTCTTTATTATTCTTATATCTTTCCTGTCTAAATTTATGCTTTCTAAATTTTAAAATATATTTTGGTGCTTTCCTTTGTCAAATGCTTTTGTATAATATATGAAACATAGGTATAGATCTGTTTTGCACCTCTATGGCTCATTCCACTAGAGATCTTACGATGTATATGGCATTGCTCGTTCCTTTACCTCTAACAAAACCACTCTGTTCATCACTAATTGTTGACATATATAACACCGGGCACATACCCGAATATCTACTAAAATCTATATTTGTAGCCATACAGAAGTAGTCAGTAGCCACTGATTGCGAAAACAATCGCACTATTAGTCTCATGTACCATATGACTAAAATATTACTAATAATCATCATGAGACGTGTTAGGAACAAAATAAACCAGAAGTAAGTGAGGAACATTGTGGATTTGTGGAAGGAAAGGGCACCAATAATGCAATATACATCCTGAGAACAATAATACAAAAAAAAAATTACCGAGGTAAAGAAAGATCTATATGTGTTCTTTATAGACTACATAAAAGCATTTGACAAAGTAATGCATGTGGGGAAAATCAATGCTGAAGAAATTATACACTGGTGGCAAAGATTTGAGAATTATGAAAAAAAACAGGTACTGGCAACAAACAGCAGCCATACGAATTAGCAGCCCAATAGAACAATACCAATATATAAAACAATGAGTCAGACAAGGCTATGTTCTGTCGCCGGATTTGTTTTCACTTTACAGCAAACATATTATGAGATTAATAGTAGATTTAACCGGATTTGAAGTCAACGATCACAACAATTTGCGATATGCGGATGACACAGTTTTAATATCAGAGACAGATAATTAACTACACGAAATAATATATGTAATAGTAAAAGAATGCAACACGAAAGTCTTAATCTGAATATTAAGAAACATATGTAATGGTCATATCGAAGTAACAATCAGCACTAACATGCAGCATACACACATACAAAACAGAACGCATCTAAAACAAGTGCACCACAACAAATATTTGGGCACAATAACAACATCAAATGGCAGTGAAAATCTCTTAAATAAAAAGCAGAGTAATTCAGGTCAATACAGAATTTCAGAAAGTGAAAAACCTCTTATACATCAAGTCTATGTCAATAGAAGAGAGAAAGAGAGTTTATCTGTGCTTTAAAGAACCAATTCTAACCTATGGAAGCGAATCAATGACAGTAGTGAAATAAAAGAAAACACGATTAGAGGCCAGAATAGATGTGACTTCTCAGAAGAATGTTGAATGTTCCCTGGACACCTAAAAAGGCCAGTGAGGACATTTTCAAAGAGGTTAACACAAAAAGGAATTTACTAAAAAAAAAAAGCATCAGAAAAATACAATCAGCATTTCTCAGGCACATCATGAGAAGAGGAAAATTGGAATACTTGGTTGCAACTTACACATACATGGAAAGAAAGATCGTGGACGACAAAGAGAGAAAACACTGCATTGCTTGGTGTCATGGCATGCAAAACAGTCAACAACAGAACTGATACGATGCACTGTAGATAGAAGATTATGGAAGGACCTGATCGATGATGTTAGGAAAAGTATTTTAGGATAGGGTTTATCCCAGGTCGTCTATGGAGTTCGTGCACGTGGGCCAAGCTTTTCTCCAAAGATTTTCTAGAGGGGGATACCAGAGCACCTATGGAATCGTCCGGTGCCAAGTAATGATGATAAAAACAAAGAAACATCAACCTCCACTTCGCTCACGATATTAGATAGCTTGGTGTCGTGGCATGGAAACAGTCAACACAAGAATGAATACGATGGACGATGAATTGAAGATTGTGGAATGATATGGTCACCTATGCCAAACGGTATGGCACATGATGATTGTGATGAGAAGGACACAACACTCTGTTTTCCCCCATTACCATTCTTCACCAGGTTTCTGAACTTTCAATTGCAAGATGTCTGTAGGCTGTTGGTGGTGATTCAGGAAGAGTTCCCAATATTGTATTATATCTCTCGTATGTAGATACTTGCAAAAATAAATGACTCAGCCTTAATAGCAAAAATACAGAAGTAATTGTAGCAGCAAAGAAAAAGACATCACATCAGAGAAAAATAAAGACAAGTGGAACAATATTAAAACAGGTAAATGAATTTAAATATTTGGGAACTTTGTTAACCTCAGACTGAAGATGTAAAAAAAGAGGTGAGACGCAGAATTGCTCAGACAAAAGCAGCTTTGCAACAACTGAGGAAGATGCAATGCAATCTATTTTTGACAATAGAAACAAGCATAATTTATATGACTAAAATGTAAAAAAGAGTTATTAAATGTTATGTAGAACCAGTCGTTAAATATGGATGTGAATCATGGACAATATGGCAACAGACAAGAAAATCACTGGAGTCTGTATAAATGTGGTTTTACATTAAGAATGTTGAGAATACCATGGACAGCTAAGAAGTGTACAGAAGACGTTCTGAAAGAGGCCAAAGCAAAACATGAGCTAATTTCCAATATTAGGAAGAAACAATCATCATTTGTTGGGCCATGTAATGAGAATAGAACAGCTGGAATATATTGTAACAACTTGGAAAATTGATGGACCAAGAGATAGAGGGAAGCAAAGAGAAAAGACACCAGACACCTTAAGAGAATGGATTGGCAGAAGGTCAACAACAGAAATGATAATTAATTGTCGAGATCGAAAGTTGTGGAGAGACATGATCATCTACGCCAGAAGGCCCGGTACTTGATGATGTCCTAGATACTTGTAACGGTGTGTAAACTAGGGGTAATTTAATTTCAAGGTCTTCGCCGGTGGTACGGTGTTTGTTTTGTGCATCTGAACTGAAATCAACTTGAATATTGTTTCTGGGGTTTAATGAGTTCGAAAGAATAACATAAGTTAGATGAATAATGGAGAAGGTTGAGGAAGTGTGTAAGTGATGTCACAAGGGCCACTAGGGCTATGGGAGGCAGAATGAGCACCATGATAATACATCTTATGCTATTGCTGATGTACCAGATAAGTGATAAGTAAAGAGAAGGTTACTAATTGCAAAAGCGCGCATATGAAGAACAGCATTGATGTCACATGCGTGAATTCTCCATTTCTCCTGTGTATATGTATATATATATATATATATATATATATATATATATATATATATATATATATATATGTATATAATAAATAAAATATATAATAAATAAATATATAAATGTCCATATGTTTCTTTTGTTATTTCTTACTGTTATTCTTTCGTTCATCATCTTTACTTCCTCATTTGCCTTTCAGCATCAAAAGGTGATATAGTTTACCGTTTTCGTTTTTTAACCTTTCTTAATGTTGTGAATCAGTTTATGTGTAATATTGTAACTATGCATCATGCAGCAATTTTTATTTATGAGATTTTCAATATTAATTGTAAATGTAAACATATTCCAGTAACTATACGTGGAAGACATACACAAATGACAGATTTTAAATTATTGAACATCTGTTGTTGATCTGAACTTGATCTTATTGGCTGTCCTTACATGGGGGATCGTAATGTGTAGGCGCACCAATCAGTGGATATCTATGATAGAAGTGACATTATATGATATATGTTGCATTTAAAATAATGTAATTGCATAATTAACTGACACATACTAGATATATACGTACAAATTAATAAATGCAATAAATACGTACATTCATATATGCACAAATTTTCTTTTCCTAGCATATTTCACATCTTAAAATGTGTAAATGTAATTTTAATTGTAACTTGTTTTTCGTGTTTATAGCTATTGATTGATAAATCATGTATTAATCTAATTATTCATGCCTTTGATAATGTACAATACAAGTGCTTTCATTATATATTTCAAGTTGTTATATATATATATATATATATATGTATAGATATTATATAATAATTGTTAACTGCTATGTTTAAAATATGAACATAATATGTGAAATTTCTCTACCTTTCAATTTCTTGTGAGATTTTCAACACTTTCCAAGTTGTTCTGTTTCTTGCCATCCATTTAAAATCATTCCATGTCTTCCTCAGCATCCTCATCTCTGCTTCCATCTGTTTTCTCCATGAATATGTTCGTCTTCCTCTTTGTCTTTTTCCTTGATTATTCCAAAAGAGGGCCGGTTGTGTAATACTCTCAGTTGGCTTCCACAGTATTTGCCCTATCCAGCGAAATCGTGTACGTTGTATTTCTTTATCTATTGGTATATAAGTGGTACTTTTCCATAATTCTAAGTTAGTGATTTTGTCCTGCTATTTCCATCCTTAGTCTGAGCAAGCAACCATTATTGAAGGTATGCATCTTCATGATTGTCAGTGTTGTTCTCCATGTTTCACAGCCACATTTTAGGACTAACTCAACACTGGAGTTGAAAATACGTGAAATACTTTTGACGACAATTAAAATAAATAAGAATCTACGCAGATGTAAAGTTGAACTAAGATACTTGTTCTATAATTCAAGAACATTATCTTTATCATAATTCACAATATTAATCTTTGTTCTGATGAATTAGAAGAAATGTTTGACCCCCATACGTGACCCATAACTATGAGGTAATGACATCTATCTATTGACCTTTCGAGCCGTAACCGGCCCATAGGGCGTAGACCAAGATACACCTTCTCCTATATGAATTTTTGTTCTAGCAGTTTTCTTTTAAAGATAATAATGACATACCTGGGTCCTATTCGTTTAAAGTGACACGGGAAACGAGTGGTAGTTTCATAAGCTTCCACTGGAGCTGTATACGCTAATTCATAGCAAGATAAATAAACAATGTAGTTTGGATGGTGCTGAAAGAGAATGACATTCTTGTTATAAAAGCATCTTAAAGAGATTTTGTAAATATCATAATCTAAGATGCTTGAGTAAACAAACCAATATATGCCTGCTTCACAGACTACACCAAAGCTTTTGGTAGAGTACACCATAAACAACTTATAGAATGCCTAAAAGAGATACATCTAGATGGCATGGGCATACGACTAATATGTAATCTATACTGGGAGCAAACAGCAATACTAAAATATAACAAAGAGAACTCTACACCCATTGATATAAAAAGAGGAGTACGACAAGGATGCATCCTGTCACCAAGCTTGTTCAATCTATACACTGAACAAATCTTTAAAAACATCGTAGAGATGCCAGGGCTACACATTAATGGAAAAATAATCAATAACCTAAGATATACTGACGATACTGTACTACTAGCAGAAAATCCTAAAGATCTACAACAATTACTTAATAAAATAAACAAAACAAACATAACATTTGTATGAGATATGAATATCAATAACACTAAAACTATGATCATACACAAAGAAAATACTCAAAACACAAAAGAGGGTATCAAAATTGAAGGAATAGACCTGGAGACAGTTCAGAGATACAACTACCTTAGACCTACTACAGCCAGTGATGGAAAATGTAAAACTGAAATAAACAAAAGATTAGGAATGGCAAAATGTAATTTTAATGTCATGAAGAAAATACTAACATCAAAACAAATAAACAGGGCTAAAACTAAAAATTGCAAAATGTTACATCTTCTCAATATTCCTAAATGGTGCAGAAACATGGACATTAGACAAGAAAACAGAAAATAGAATTGAAGCCTTTGTAATGTGGATATATAGAAGAATAGGTAGAATTGGATGGAAGTAAAAGAAAACAAACGATGAAGTCTTAAAACAACTAAAAATTAATAGAGAACTAGTAAGTACAATTCAAACAATAAAAATGCGATTTTTGGGGCATGTTAAAAGACATAACAGCCTACTAAAAGTAATCCTGGAGGGGAAAATACAAGGTAAAAGAGGCAGAGGCAGACCAAGACTAACATGGACAAGTAACATTAAAAGATGGACAAACTAGCCTATGACAACCTGCACCATCAAAGTAAGAGTCAGACCAGAATAGCGCTCCATGGTAGCCAACCTTCGTTGCGGAGACGCACTCGATGATGATGATGATGAAGATGCTTGAGTTGTTGTTGTTGTTGTTGTGGCACAACTAAAGAAGAGCTCAACGTGTGGATGCAAATGGCTTCAACGGGAAGTAAACAAATCAATCATCATCATCATGTGTTATACCGGTTAACGTAGGCGATCACCTCCACCGAAAATGTTCCATCAACACAGCATCATATCAATAATGTTATTGAGTGTTTTCCGTGCCATGACACTAGGCTGTCTAGTATCCTCTTTCGTTATCGTCCGCGATCTCTATTTCACTGTAGTTTGTCAGTCGTAATCAAGTATTTCAATTTTTTTTAAACAATACAGATTTAAAAAAAATTGAGGAAATCTTAAATATGGCACGTGGTCAATAACGGATTAAAGCGAGGCTACATCGATGATGCATTCATGGGCAATCAGGTTGCAGCTTTTATATAATATAAATGTGTATTTAGACATCAGGAAATAGAAAACGCAACATTTCTTCATTTCATTAATTATGTAAGTTATGTTTTAGAAAATGAAGTGAGAAAATCACGGTTCCTGTTTTCTTATTCAGAGATGCAAAAGGATATCAGAGGAAAACTGCTCTGTTGTTAACACGATGTTGGGTTCTATCCTGATCTGAAGATTCTAAGTTTTGACAGCCTTAAACAAGTACATTAGCTTTTATGGAGAAGAGGAAGGAAGCACTGGCCCCAGCACATCAAACATGTGACGATTGTTCAAAGAAAGGAAAAGTTACGATACTTCAGTTATCACACACTGAAGGCTACTTTCTTTCTTTCTTTCTTTCTTTCTTTCTTTCTTTCTTTCTTTCTTTCTTTCTTTCTTTCTTTCTTTCTTTCTTTCTTTCTTTCCTTCATTTTTCTTTCATTCTTTTTCTTTCTTCCTTTCTTTCTTTCTATCGTACTTTCTTTCATTCTTTCTTTCGTTAATTTTTCTTTCTTTCTTTCTTTGTCTTTCTTCCTTTCTTTCTTTCTATCTTTCTTTCTTTCTTTCTTTCTTTATATCTAATTTTCATGTGTACATACAAATATAAGTAAAAAGACAGTAACTGTCGAAATATGTTGCGACAAATGCTGCACAACAAGATAAGGAGGCCATAATCTGTAAAGTTATGATAATATTAAAATAGAATGTTAACAAATTTCGTGCAACAACGGGCTGGAATTAGTTTTATTTAACAAAAGTTGCATAAGAGCTGCAATGAAGAAAGTCGTTACAACATAAAGTTAGGAGTGATCCATCATAAATTGATCTCCATAAATAAACTAATGAGTAGCTGCAACCGCTCGTTGGTCGATCTTGATGGTTATACATTATGTTTTTGATTTAATTGAAATTAATGTATATTTTGCATACATCAATTTTCTAAGGCTCATCATCATCGAGTGCCGTCTCCGCATCGAAGGTTGGCTACCATGGAGCACCATTCCGCTTTGTCTCTTGCTTTGATGGTGCAGGTTGTCACAGGCTGACTTGTCCATCTTTTGATGTTACTCGTTCATGTTAGTCTTGGACGACCTATGTCTATTTCACCTTGTATTTTCCATTCCAAGATTACATTCAGTAGGCTGTTATGTCTTTTAACATGTCCAAAAAGTCTCATTTGTCTTGTTTGAATTGTATTTAGTAGTTGTTTTAAGACTTCATCGTTTGTTTTCTTTTCTTCCCATCCAATTCTATATATTCTTCTATATATCCACATTTCAAAGGCTTCCATTTTCTGTTCTGTTTTCTTGTCTAATGTCCATGTTTCCATGGACTAATGTCCACATAGGAATGTTGAGAAGATGTATTTTTCATGACATTAAAATTAGTTTTGCCATTCCTATTCTTTTGTTTTTTTCAGTTGTACATTTTCCATCACTGGTTATAGTATGTTCAAGGCAGTTGTAGTTCTGAACTGTCTCCAGGTCTATTCCTTAAATTTTGATATCTACTTGTATGTTTTAAGTATTTTCTTTGATTATAATCATAATTTTAGTCTTTTTTAAATTCATGTCTAATCCATATTTTTGCTTGTCGCTTTTATTTCATTTCGCAATTGTTGTAGATTTTTAGGATTTTCTGCAAGTAATACAGTATCATCATCGTATCTTAGGCTATTGATTATCTTTTCATTAATGTTTAAGCCTAGCATCTCTGTGATGTTTTTAAAGATTTTCTCAGTGTATAGATTGAACAAGCTTAGTGATTAGATGCATCTCTGTCTTACTCCTCTTTTTATATAAATGGGTGTAGAGATCTCTTTTTGTTATATTTTATTATTACTCTTTGTTCCCAGTATATATTACATGTGTATCGTATGTCCGTATCGTATATATATATATATATATATATATATATATATAATACGCATAACGTTATAATATTAAATAAAGAAAATGATATTACAAAAGTAGAACACGTTAAACGGTGTTAGCGAAAGATAAAAGAAAAAAAGAACATATTGAACGCAAACTTAGTAATAGAGTCGAGACTTGAAACAGTGGCAACTTAAACATTGCAAATAATAATAAATCAATATTAGGGAAAAAATTCAACGCGATAATTCAGGGAAACATAGAAGGAAGAGGTATGTATTACATCACTCAGAAAAAGAGACAAATAAACAACAGCAGAAAAAAAACATATATAAGAACAATATATGGTCCGAAGCAGGATCGAACCCGTACTCCATGGCACTGCGACTTGCCACGAGAAGCCGAACGCTTGGTAAACTGCCACTTAGCTAACTAAAAAATTAGCTATTGTGAACAGTGTCTTACGCGAAGGTGTTCTCATGACTATAGCATAGGGTTACGATCACAGATCGGAAATAGATTTTATTTATTCTGTATATTATTTTTTTGCGTAAGACACTGTTCACAATAGCTACTTTTTTAGTTAGTTGAGTGGCAGTGTACCAAGCGTTCGGCTTGTCATGGCAATGCGCAGTACCATGTAGTATAAGTTCGATCCTCCTCGGACCATATATTATTCTTTGCTTTTTTCTGTTGTTGTTTATTTATCATTTTTTTCTGAGTGCTGAAATACATACCTCTTCCTTCTATGATTCCCCAAAGAAGAGACAGCCAGAAAATAAAATGGTCATGCAGGACATTGAAGAACACAGGTCATTGGATATCTTAAATAGTTAAATTATTTTTCCATTGTAATTTCTTGTGTCGCAGATTCAGAGACAGTGGCATATGTATTAGGGGACGTTACAAGGACAGTAAAAAAAATAGTTCATGATTGTGTATTGTTCATGATTGTGTGTTGTTCATGATTGTGTGTTGTTCATGATTGTGTATTGTTCATGAGTGTGTGTTGTTCATGATTGTGTGTTGTTCATGATTGTGTGTTGTTCATGATTGTGTGTTGTTCATGATTGTATGTTGTTCATGATTGTATGTTGTTCATGAGTGTGTATTGTTCATGATTGTGTGTTTTTCATGATTGTGTGTTGTTCATGATTGTGTATTGTTCATGATTGTGTGTTGTTCATGATTGTGTGTTGTTCATGAGTGTGTATTGTTCATGATTGT
Organism: Megaustenia siamemsis; assembly: GCA_032433765.1. Lineage (NCBI taxonomy): Eukaryota > Metazoa > Mollusca > Gastropoda > Stylommatophora > Ariophantidae > Megaustenia > Megaustenia siamemsis. The sequence continues at coordinate 18,985,992 of JAVIAB010000059.1, read as the reverse complement.
GTGTTTTTCATGATCGTGTGTTGTTCATGATTGTGTATCGTTCATGATTGTGTGTTGTTCATGATTGTGAGTTGTTCATGATTGTCTATTGTTCATGATTGTGTGTTGTTCATGATTGTCTATTGTTCATGATTGTGTATTGTTCATGATTGTGTGTTGTTCAAGATTGTGTATTGTTCATGATTGTGTGTTGTTCATGATTGTGTGTTGTTCATGATTGTGTGTTGTTCATGAGGGTGTTTTGTTCATGATTGTGTGTTGTTCATGATTGTGTATTGTTCATGATTGTTTGTCGTTCATGATTGTGTGTTGTTCATGAGTGTGTATTGTTCATGATTGTGTGTTGTTCATGATGGTGTGTTGTTCATGATTGTGTGTTGTTCATGATTGTGTGTTGTTCATGATTGTGTATTGTTCATGAGTGTGTGTTGTTCATGATTGTGTGTTGTTCATGATTGTGTGTTGTTCATGATTATGGTGCCTGTGTCTAGCATGCACTATCACAACTTTCTTCATCCTCTGCAACTTTATCAAAGCTTTTGTCTTCACTGTGTATTTACTCATTCTAGGGTATATCACATAGTAATTTGTTGTGAATGCTCCTATAACGCTTCGTAATATATGACCCATCTATCTCCATCTCCTCCCTGATATCATTGTACTAATTACCTCTACACTATCTCCATAACCAATGGTTATATCAGAAACTAATCAGCAACACAGCAATGCATGATAGAACATGATGATAGCTATAAAGGAGATACACTATACATCAAAAGTTATAAATCAGCAAATCGTCTGATCGCCGTAGCTACCTATTGTGAGTCAGGAAGACAATAATACCAACCCCATTAACTGTGTGTCTGCAATCTTCACATAATAAGTCGTACTTTCCTGGAGACAGCGGCTTGACTGTAAAGTGACAGCCATAATAATTGTGAAAATCTTCTCGTTTGAAATTAGCCAGGTCGTCCACGTTGAATGATCCTGACCTAGTGTTGAAGACAAAGTTAGTAGCAGACAATTCATGTAGTTATTAAATGAAATTAATATAATGGATCATATTATCATAAGAATAATTATAAAACAACCTGATCAATGCAATTCAGTGTAGTCATACATTAGGTTCGTTGAAATGACGTATTTAAAGAATATATAAAGTATTAGCCTTGGGTTAGAGACACTGCCAGACAGCTTATCCACAAACTACCCTATAGACGATTGTAGATGATCAGCTCAAAATCGGTACCTTAGTTAGAGGCAAACGAAGTCTAATAATATGGACGAACAAATACAAATAAGAACAAGTCAGCCTATGGAAACCTGCTCAATAGAAGCAATAGTTAGATCAGAATGGCGCTACATTTTAGCCATTTTTCGACGACAAGACGTCACTCAATGGTGACGATGTTTCATTGGTTAATTAATTGCTACATCATAAAACAAAAAACAATATTCGTCAGAGAATGAAGAAATGATACGTTGGCTATGTTTATAGATTGACAGTCTGCAGAATAAGAGCTGATCTAAACTATACATTTCTGAAAAAACAAAATCCTTAGAGAGAGACAGCGATGTGATTAAAAATATTTAAAAAATATATTAGTGCTTATATAACGTCTACGGATGTCGCTCAAATTCACTCAAGACCTTTAAAAGTGAGGGCAAGAAAAATTCATGTTAAGACTATTAGTAGCAAAGTTGAAAATAGAAAAACTTTAAAAAAAAATTAGAAGAACAGCAGGCTTACACTACGTGAACACAGGAGCCAAGCCATTCTCGTAAGCTGTCTGGTATCTTTTCTCATTGCTTCCGTCTATAACTTTGTTCCTCAATTTTCCCACTTGTTACAATATATATCAGCTGTTCCCTTCTCATTATATGAGCAAAAACTGATGATTGTTTCTTCCGAATATTGGAAATTAGCTCGCGTTTTGCTTTGGCCTCTTTCAGAACGTTTTCATTACTCCTCTTAGCTGGCCATGGTATTCTCAAAATTCTTCTGTAAAACCACATTTCTACAGACTCCAGTGATTGTCTTTTCTGTTGGCATATTGTCCATGATTCGCATCCATATGTTAACACTGGCTATACGTAGTAGGAAACGCTTTGTACAGAGCTTCGCAGCAGGTGGCAATCTGATCATCAGAAGGAAAGACCCCCCCCCGGTCGAGCAAGTATTTCGGCCCTTTCACTTCTTGACACTCTAGTGGAGGTGGGCCCGCCTGGGTCATGACTCCCAGGCGTCGACCTTCTGCTGCATTGCCTCTAAGGCGTACACCGTATGTTCGGCACACAATAACTACACTTAATACACAAAACATTCTAAAATCGTTTAACTAAGCTAACCTAAGGCTTACACGTTGTTCCCAGATATTTAAATTCATGTACCCGTTTTCGTATTGTTTCACCTGTGTTTATTGTGCATTGCGACGAGGAATTTTTCTTTGTTGTTACTATTACTTTTGTCTTTTTGCTATTGAGGCTGAGTCCTTTATTTTTTCTTCCCTTCACTGTATGTCTAACATTTCTTGCAACCCAATTCCACTCTTGGCGATTAAGACTGTATCATCAGCATAGCTTAGATTGGGGCATCCGTAGCCTAGTTATGAATACCACCCGACTGGACTACCGCTTTTTGGACAACCCGTGTTCGATTCCCCCTGCGATTAGTGTGAATTGTACTCGTGGTTGGGAAAAAATACCCCCACAGTCGACCCAGCCGTTGGCAGAAATGGGTGCCAGGGTATTTCTCTGGGAAGGTGAGGCATGTCGCCTCGCATCGTGAGTTTCGATGCTTGAGGCGACACTATCCAGAATTCTCCGAACATTTCTGGATTGGCGTCCGAGCACATATGGGTGGAAACTCGCGTGCTAAGACCCCGGTTCAAGTCTCGTACTTTAATTTACTTTACTTTACTTTAGCTTAGATTATTTCTTTTATGACCTCCGATTATTATTCCAGGCATGTCCCTTATATATATTTAAATAATATCGCTATACATATTAAACACATCTGGTGAGAGCACCGTGAACGTTATTCGAGCGTCATCACGTACTATCCCAGAGAAAGCCTAAGCTTTTGTCGGAGGGAAGATCTACAAATAAGTACATGGAATGTTAGGTCTCTATAATAAGAAGGAAAATGGAAAACTCTTATTCGATTTACCACGATTAAACATAGACATTTTAGGCATATCAGAGACAAAATAGAAAGAATATGGGTACATAGAGGACGAAAATTAGACATTTATATACTCAAAAGAACATCAAAGGGGGTAGGAATACTAATAAAAAGAGAGCTACAAAAATATATAAATACCCACTGGACATACAATGAAAGGATTATACTAATCAAAATGAAAGAAACATCATTGGACATATCGATAATACAGAAATATGCAGTTATTAAAGACTGCACAGGAAAACAAATAGGGGCATACTATGAAGATGAAAATAAAATTATATAGCAAGTGAAATCTTCGGACATCGCAATTGTAATGGGAGATATGAATGCTAAAGTGGGGAAAAGGAAGACATAAGAGCATTATAGTAAATCATGGTCCAGGAAAATTAAATGATAGAGGTTAAAGATTAATAAAATTATGTGAAGGAAACAGACTGATAATATGTAACACCTTCTTTGAGCAAGAGAAAAGAAAACTATACACATGGAATAGCACTGAAGATAAGAAGGGGAATGACATAGACTACTTAATGATAAAAGATATGTTCCGTAACAGCGTCAAGAAAGCCTAAACCTATGCATGAGCAGATATTAACTCAGATCAAAATCATGTAATGTTTAAAATGAAAATCAAACTAAAGAGAAACAAGCAAACGACTTATTCATCAACATCACCACTAGATATAACAGCTTTAAGTAAAAAAAATGTTAAAGATACCTATACAATACAAGTAAAGAATACATATCAGAAGCTGCTATTAGAAGAAGGTATTGAGCAACACAGAAGAGAAATTCCTGATTAAAAAGTTGCAACTTAATGGCAATGCATAAAGAAAAGCATACAAGAAACTTGCGACACCTTACTCAAAAGAGAAAAGAAAAAAAAATGGATAAATAAAAACCAACTTTGAAAAAAATGAAGAAAGAAGACAAGCGAAGAACACTGCCCAATACAAGAACATAGATAATGAAATAAGCAAAATGTGCAAAAAGGCAAACGAAGACAGGCTCATCCAAAGATGACTAGAAATCGAAACTATGGAAAGTAAACACAAGTTAAGAGGGATGAACACATAAATAAAGAGAATTAGTAAAAAAAAAAAATTAAAGCCACAGATAACGGATGCAATGCAGGCAAAAAAATGCTAGCAGACTAAAAATATATAATATATAAATGGCAGGAAACTATAACAGAACTACTGTAATAGCGAGTGTAAGGGTTAAGGAGGTGGAGATAATCTTGGTGTGTTTAAAAGGGAGTGAGACTCATGGGGTAGGGCACGAGTAAGGGATGAAGTTTGGGAGTTAGAGGGTTGGTGCGAGCGGTCACGAGTTAAGAGTGACAGGTGAGTAGAGTTGAGACGTAGGTAGTTCTCAGGAATATCAAGAAAGTTGTGGGAGATATAAGGAGTGATTGAAATTCAGAGAGTGAAGTACGATCAAGGCTGAGTGTGACTTATGAGATTTGATTGGTTAGGACAGGAGGGTTTTTACGACGGATCAAGCGGATAAGCGAGAGTAAACTCAGAGATTATGGGAAGACTCCGAGAAGCAAAGAAGGAAGCCAATGCTAGATGACTTGTCTGTTAAATGGATAATTTTAGTAGCAACCAGGCGAAAGCAGACATTTCATTCATGGAGAACTTAAATAGGTTTTCCAGGAGTTAATGATACGAGAGTCCTAGAGAGGATCAATTCAGAGGAAGAGGTATGTTTACAGCACTCGGAAAAAATGACAAATAATCAACAACAGAAAAAAATATGGACCAAGGCAGGATCGAACCCGTACTCAGTGGCACAGCGCCTTGCCACGAAAAGCCAAACGCTTAGGAACTCTGCCACTCAGCTAACTCAGTCATATGTATTCAGTCCTAGAAAGGAAGTAAGAGGTTCGTAAATACTATCAGTTAGTGATACGAGAGTCCTAGAGAGGAAGTAAGAGGTTCGTAAATACTACCAGTTAGTGATACGAGAGTCCTAGAGAGGAAGTAAGAGGTTCGTAAATACTACCAGTTAGTGATAAGAGAGTCCTAGAGAGGAAGTAAGAGGTTCGTAAAAACTACCAGTTAGTGATAAGAGAGTCCTAGAGAGGAAGTAAGAGGTTCGTAATTACTACCAGTTAGTGATACGAGAGTCATAGAGAGGAACTAAGAGGTTCGTAAATACTACCAGTTAGTGATACGAGAGTCCTAAAGAGGAAGTAAGAGGTTCGTGAATACTACCAGTTAGTGATACAAGAGTCCTAGGGAGGAAGTAAGAGGTTCGTGAATACTACTAGTTAGTGATACGAGAGTCCTAGAGAGGAAGTAAGAGGTTCGTGAATACTACCAGTTAGTGATACGAGAGTCATAGAGAGGAAGTAAGAGGTTCGTAAATACTACCAGTTAGTGATACGAGAGTCCTAAAGAAGAAGTAAGAGGTTCGTGAATACTACCAGTTAGTGATATGAGAGTCCTAGAGAGGACGTAAGAGGCTCGTGAATACTACCAGTTAATGATACGAGAATCCTAGAGAGGAAGTAAGAGGTTCGTGAATACTACCAGTTAGTGATACGAGAGTCCTAGGGAGGAAGTAAGAGGTTCGTGAATACTACTAGTTAGTGATACGAGAGTCCTAGAGAGGAAGTAAGAGGTTCGTGAATACTACCAGTTAGTGATACGAGAATCCTAGAGAGGAAGTAATAGGTTCGTGAATACTACCAGTTAGTGATACGAGAATCCTAGAGAGGAAGCAAGAGGTTCGTGAATACTACCACTTAGTGATACGAGAATCCTAGAGAGGAAGTAAGAGGTTCATGAATACTACCAGCTAGTGATACGAGAGTCCTAGGGAGGAAGTAAGAGGTTCGTGAATACTACTAGTTAGTGATACGAGAGTTCTAGAGAGGAAGTAAGAGGTTCGTGAATACTACCAGTTAGTGATACGAGAATCCTAGAGAGGAAGTAAGAGGTTCGTGAATACTACCAGTTAGTGATACGAGAATCCTAGAGAGGAAGTAAGAAGTTCGTGAATACTACCAGTTAGTGATACGAGAATCCTAGAGAGGAAGTAAGATGTTCGTGAATACTACCAGTTAGTGATACGAGAATCCTAGAGAGGAAGTAAGAAGTTCGTGAATACTACCACTTAGTGATACGAGAATCCTAGAGAGGAAGTAAGAGGTTCGTGAATACTACCAGTTAGTGATACGAGAGTCCTAGATAGGAAGTAAGAGGTTCGTGAATACTACTAGTTAGTGATACGAGAGTCCTAGAGAGGAAGTAAGAGGTTCGTGAATACTACCAGTTAGTGATAGGATGTGGAGAAGGGAATGCGTGGCAATTGCGATATATTCATGATAGAAGTTATGATGAGGACATTAGGATGTTTACTAAGTGTGTAACATGTTCAGAGAAGTGGACAGAGGGGGTTTATTCCTCCTGGGCACTACGTTGTTACCTGAGCGGTCATCCACGCAGCCTGGATTTTGTATTGAAACATGTGTTCATTAGACTGTGTAAATAAAGCATTCTATTCTTACATTACAAGAGACTTGTGTGAAATCAATTATATGTGGATAAGTGTATGACGTATTCCAACCCAAAAGGCGAACCAAAACAAAATGCGTAGTTCCAGTATTGACACACAGGGGAAGTATACAATTGCAGTATTAGACACATAAGTAGTACACGCATATTGAGGGACATTATCCACCTGATCGCTCTTGAAGAATTAATTGTCTAATGCTAGTTTTATCATCATCATCAAGTACCATGTTTGATGCAGCTGACAGTTCACAGTTTATGTCAGTGTATATCAACGAGTTGTAGGATTTGTAGGATTTTAGCTTTCCAAAAAATGAGGAAGATACTATGCAATCCATTTTTGACAATAGAAACAAGAAAAAATAGTTCTTAAATGGTATGTAGAGTCAGTCTTAACATATGGATGTGGATCATGGACATTAATACAACTGACAAGTAGACCACTGGAGTCTGTAGAAATGTGGTTTTACAGAAAAAAAATTTGAGAATACCATGAACAGATAAGAAGAGTAATGAAAACGTTCTGAAAGAGGCTGGCCAAAAAAAGAGCTAATTTCCAATATTGTTAAGAAACAATCATCATTTTAGGCCATGTAATGAGAAGAGAACAACTGGAATATATTGTAACAACTTGGAAAATTGAGGGACGAAGAGATAGAGGGAATCAAAGAGAAAAGATACCAGACAGTTTAAAATAATGGCTTGGCAGAAGGTCAACAACAGAAATGATAAATAACTGTCGAGATCGAAAGTTGTGGAGAGGCATGATCACCCACGCATGATCACCTATGCAGCTTTGCATCTCTACGCATCTTGGTGCATCTTGGTGCATCTTGATGCCTTTACTTCTCTATGATCACCTACGCCAGAAGGCCCGGTACATGATGATGGTTATCAAAGAGTTCACACTATTTCACGATCAAAGCCATAAGAAACCAGCTATAAAATGTACATCAGTCTATACAATCTTTAAATATGAGGTGAAAAAGCTACAAAAACAATGAAAAAGAAACAAGGGCAGGGCCTGACAATATATAGATAGAGATGATACAGAAACTAGAAGATTTGAAGTGATCACATATACAATCTTTAAAACAATCACATAGATGTCTGGCTTATAACTTTAATGGAAAGATAATCAATGACCTCATATATACTGATGCTATTTTATTAGCTGCAGAAAATCCTACAGATCTACAACAATTACTAACTGAAGTAAATAAAACAAGCAAAAAAATATGGATTAGATACGAATATAACAAAATCTAAAACTATTATCATAAACAAAGGAAATAACTCAAAACTTACAAGTGGATTAAAAAATTGAAGGAATAGATCTGCAGACTGTTCAGAGCTAAACTACCTTGGACATACTATAACCAGTGATGGAAAATGTAAAATTGAAATAAACACAAAAATAAGTATGGAAAAAATAATCTTTGATGCCATGAAAAATATACTAACATCAAAACCAATAACACCAGGGTTAAACCTAAAAAGAGCAAAATGCTATATCTTCTCAACATTCTTATATGGTGTAGAAAAATGGATATTAGACAAGAAAACATAACAGAAAATGTAAGCCTTTGAAATGTGGATCAAAGAATAGGAGGAATTTAATGGAAAGAAAAGAAAACAAAGAGTGAAGTCTTAAAACAGCTAAAAATTAAACGAGAACTGCTAAAATACAAATGAAAAAAAAGTGTTTAGACATACTAAAAGACACAACATCCTACTAAAAGTAATCTTGAAAGGGAAAATACAAGGTAAAAGAGACAGAGGCAAACCAAGACTAATGTGGCCGAATAACATCGAAACAATGGCAAGTTAGCCCATGACAACCTGCAGAATAAAAGCATGACAGAGTTATTGAGTTATTTGCGCGTCATCATCATTGCACTCCGAACATGTCCATAGGTGCGCAGATCCCCTCCTCAGCAAGTCCCGCAGTGTCCAGCGACTGACGACTCCAGTTCTGTGTTGGTTGATAAGTCTTCTTACACGCCCACTGTTTCTCATTTCTGGATGTGCCCATCTTAACTCCCATCTCCATAATCCGAAGAAGTGACGTGGATGAGGAATCGTGGAAAAAGTAGATACAGCGCGGAATGACGCTCCATGGTAGCCAACCTTCGATGCCGATACGGCACTGGATGATTATAATGGTGACAGCACACAACCTTGCCTAACACACTGTTTTACTTGTTGAAACATTGCCAATTGATTGAAACATAGGTATATATCTGTTCTCACTTATTGAAACATAACGAACTACTAAACACAATTGGAACAAGACAAATGACATTTCTGGGGCATGTTAAAAGACACAACAGCCTAATAAAAGTAATATTGGAATGAAAATACAAGGTAAAAAAAGAAAACGCAGACAAAGACTAACATGGGTGAGTAACATCAAAAGATGGACAAGTTAACCTATGAGAATCTGCACCATTAAAGCAAGAGACAGAGAGGAATGACGCTCAATGGTAGCCAACCTTCGATGCGGAGACGGCACGCACTGATGAATGATGATGCTAGATGATTGTATTGAGCTAATACCTACCTAACGCCCACACAGAACAATACATGTAAATACATACTTGTAGCCAGTAGGATCAGTGAAGTTGAATATAATCAAGTAAAGAAGGTCGTCATTGGCACTTTCAGTCACGTTTAAAACCATCATGCGATAGACAGTTCCATTTACTGACTCCTCAATGTAGATCATAGGTCGCTGAATACAAGAATCATGGTTGTAAAATGGTAAAATCGCGACATAAACTTTCTTAACAACTGAAAATAAATTCAGCCCATTTTATTCACTTTATTTTTTTTTCTTCAAAATGTAACAGCGAACGTCAGGAAGAATAAAAGTTAATGCATATATATATATATACAGGGTGTTCGTCAAGTCGCAGTGCAGTGAATATTTCTAATATTCAGTAAATGACGTAATCATCATCTACGTACCACAATTTTGTAAACCACATTTATGAACAAACCGCTGCTTCCTTTAAGGTTTTATTTACGTAAAGGACGGGCACTACGCTACTTTCACTGTCTCATTGTTTGAAGGAAATGGTGTTGACGATTGAAAACAGGGTATTTCTGGTTGAGCATGTCTTTCGTAATGGCGGTAAATATACGGATGAGGTCATTAGACAATTCGTGAGGAAATTTCCAGACTCACAAGTCCCTCACCGAAATTCTGTTACAAAATTGATCAAAAAGTTTCGTGAAACCGGTAGTGTGGTAGATGCATACCGATCTGGAAGACCTTCAATTTCACAACACCAAATTATGGAACTCCAAGACAGAATTACAATGAGTCCAAATGCATCTTTAAACCACTTGTCTCAACAGGTGCAAATATCTAAGAGTTCTGTTCACAAGGTTTTAAGAAGTGAACTACACTATCGTCCATACAAATTAACTGAAGTGTCTCAACTCCAAGAAAGAGATTATGAATCCCGTTTAAACTACTGCATGTGGTTTCAGAATTTTATTTATGAACATGGCGCTGCCATCCTTGACGTCACTTTTTTCACTGATGAGGCCTGGTTTCATTTATCCGGTTATGTGAACAGTCAGAACAATCGGCTGTGGAGCAGGGAAAACCCCCATGAATTTCATCAAGTGCCGCTTTACGATCAAAAAGTCGGAGTGTGGTGCGCTATAAGTCGTATGCGGATAATAGGACCTATATTTTTTAACGAAACAATAAATGCAGAACGTTACCGTACTTTAATTCTGGAACCGTTCATAGCACACCTTACAGAACGGGAAATTATGGAATCCTGGTTTCAGCAGGATGGGGCAACAGCACACACAGCCACAGCAACACTCAATTATTTAGAAAGCATATTTGCAAATCGCATTATTTCACGTGGAATCTGGCCTGCTCGTTCACCAGATCTAACACCCCCAGATTATTATCTGTGGGGGGCATTGAAGGGGAAAGTTTATGAAAATAATCCGCAGACAATTAATGGCCTAAAGACTGAAATAGTAGACACGATTAAACAAATATCACCAGACATTATTCTGAAGGTTTTCGCAAATATGGAAAGACGAATCACGACATGTCTTGAGACCCGTGGTGGACATTTTCAACATATGCTTTAGGCACAACTTTATTGTGTTAATACCAACATTACCCATTATAAGCTCGCCGATAGCAGTCAAGTATATTTGAATATTTTAAAATTTGTGTGACGCATTAGTTCACCGCATTTCTGGTGACGTTTTACTTCCGAGAGTATAAATTCACTGCACTGCGACTTTAAAAACACCCTGTATATATATATATATATATATATATATATATATATATATATATATATATGTGTGTTTTTTAAAGTCGCAGTGCAGTGAATTTATACTCTCTAAAGAAAAAACGTCACCAGAAATGCGGTTAACTAATGCGTCACACAAATTGTAAAATAAATGGTATTATTCAAATATACTTGACTGCTATCGGCGAGCTTATAATGGGTAATGTTGGTATTAACACAATAAAGTTGTGCCTAAAGCATATGTTGAAAATGTCCACCACGGGCCTCAAGACATGTCGTGATTCGTCTTTCCATATTTGCGAAAACCTTCAGAATAATGTCTGGTGATATTTGTTTAATCTTGTCTACTATTTCAGTCGTTAGGTCATTAATTGTCTGCGGATTATTTTCATAAACTTTCCCCTTCAATGCCCCCCACAGATAATAATCTGGGGGTGTTAGATCTGGTGAACGAGAAGGCCAGATTCCACGTGAAATAATGCGATTTGCAAATATGCTTTCTAAATAATTGAGTGTTGTTGTGGCTGTGTGTGCTGTTGCCCCATCCTGCTGAAACCAGGATTCCATAATTTCCCGTTCTGTAAGGTGTGCTATGAACGGTTCCAGAATTAAAGTACGGTAACGTTCTGCATTTATTGTTTCATTAAGAAATATAGGTCCTATTATCCGCATACGACTTATAGCGCACCACACTCCGACTTTTTGATCGTAAAGCGGCACTTGATGAAATTCATGGGGGTTTTCACTGCTCCACAGCCGATTGTTCTGACTGTTCACATAACCGGATAAATGAAACCAGGCCTCATCAGTGAAAAAAGTGACGTCATGGATGGCAGCGCCATGTTCATGAATAAAATTCTGAAACCACATGCAGTAGTTTAAACGGGATTCATTATCTCTTTCTTGGAGTTGAGACACTTCAGTTAATTTGTATGGACGATAGTGTAGTTCACTTCTTAAAACCTTGTGAACAGAACTCTTAGATATTTGCACCTGTTGAGACAAGTGGTTTAAAGATGCATTTGGACTCATTGTAATTCTGTCTTGGAGTTCCATAATTTGGTGTTGTGAAATTGAAGGTCTTTAGGATCGGTATGCATCTACCACACTACCGGTTTCACGAAACTTTTTGATCAATTTTGTAACAGAATTTCGGTGAGGGACTTGTGAGTCTGGAAATTTCCTCACGAATTGTCTAATGACCTCATCCGTATATTTACCGCCATTACGAAAGACATAAAAAAGTAAAAAGTAAAGTACCCCCCGTCGTATAGTGGCGGCGTATAGGGAAATATGGTGTTAGTGACCCTATATTTTACAGACCTTCAGCACATGATTTTTGGGGTAATGTGGTCGGTATTACGCCCGTGCTGCTTTACTTTCCCAGAAAAAAAGTCCGGTACCCATTTAAGGCTGGGTGAACCCGGAGCCGTTGGTTGGGATCGAACCCTACCCCTTGTCCGTAGTAGTCCAGTTCTCTAACCACTGAGCTATCGCGGCTCCCACTAATTTTTAGGGAATTAGTAAAACCCAGGTGTCCTCGCCAGGGTACGAACCCCGGCTGTTGCCGTGGTAAGCCAACCGCCTATCGATTGCGCTAACCGGACACCCACGAAAGACATGCTCAACCAGAAATACCCTGTTTTCAATCGTCAACACCATTTCCTTCAAGCAATGAGACAGTGAAAGTAGCGTAGTGCCCGTCCTTTATGTAAATAAAACCTTAAAGGAAGCAGCGGTTTGTTCATAAATGTGGTTTACAAAATTGTGGTACGTAGATGATGATTACGTCATTTACTGAATTTTAGAAATATTCACTGCACTGCGACTTTACGAACACCCTGTATGACCTTTGGAGTCTTGACAGGCGATTGGTAGCAAGCAATCATGATAAGTCAGTAGTTCGGTAAAGCATTAGTGTCTCATACTGGTTGCTGCTTTACTGAACATCTTATCTCGTGGCTGAATTTATTAATCCTGGACAGACAGATCCATCCACAGAATGAGCAATGTGTACCCGGGATACCTGGCTTTGTCTCTTTTCTCTCGCGCCTTTTGTCTCCTGAATTTAATATCAGCACTGTCTCGAAAGTTGTTGTGCCATTTTTTATGTTTGCTCTCCATGTGCTACGATCCGCAGCCACGTTTTCCCAGTTCCAGACTGAAAATTCCCTCTAGGAAGCCCTGCAAACATTCTTATATTTCAGCACTGGTCTGCCCTTTGGTCTCTTTCCGTCCTTAAGTTTGCCATACAATATTTCTTTGAGAATACGATAGTTTACCATTCTTCTTACATGACCCAACCACCTTAGTCTACGAATCCTATGTGTTGCCAAGATCGATGGAAGCTTGGCTCGATGTAAGACATTAGAGTTGGTTACTTTGTCCTGCCATTTGATGTTCATAATCTTGCGAAGGCAACATACATGAAAGCTGTTTAACCTTTTCTCCTGCCCTGCATAGGTAGTCCAAGTTTCTGATCCGTATAGAAGTGTACTAAGCACATACATTTGGTGAAATATTTTGAACCTTAGTCCTGAGTGTTAAATTAGTGTTGGCCCATGCTCTATCTTTAAGTTTAGCAAATGTGGAAGCATATACTGCATATATGGGAATAATAAATAACAAATATTAGATCCGAAAGACGGAAGCACAGATATAATGTATATTGGCTAAGACTAAATGGTGTAGAGACAGACACATGGAAAGAAATACAAAACTATGTTATCACTTACACTCTGCAGTTGAGGTACCATCACAGGACGTATAATCACGAAAATATTGTCATAGTCTCCACTTAGAACTTTGTCCTGAGCCACTTTCTCAAACTGTCCGTTATAAACATATGACAGATCCAGAAATGTGGTTGTTAATTCTGTTCATAACGAAGCTGCATTATTATTGATTTAAACAAAGAGTAGTTGTAATGTTTTAGTCTGATAACAAATGTGCGGGTAATAAGATTGTTTTCAGCAAAATGTCATCATTGACATCAGTAGCAGAATTATATTTATTTTAAATTGTTTGTATGCGTTAAATAGTAGCCTAGTTTTCATGCATGCACAAGTAAAGTAAATGGGACAGTATTAAAAATAGATTATTGGATTCAAGTATCTAAGAACGATGATAACTGTATGTGGTTTGTGTACAACAGAGATGAGGTGCAGAATAGTTCTCACATAGTATACTTAGTCAATGTTGTCAATGGTTGTAGGAAAAGAGTCAGTGTTCTATAGAGACAGTCATCACATTTAGGTGTGAATGTCAGACATTTGTGAGACAAAATTGATAAATGCCTCAGGCATGTGGTTTTATAAAATAATATAAAGGAAAAACACGGAGCTCTAAAATGAAAGTTTAATGAAGACATTCTGCAGCAGGCCAACATCTAAAGAAAGTTTCTTTCTCAACTGCAGGGGGAAACACGCATCATTTTGTGGCCATGTTTATAGAAGGAAATACTGGAACATCATGTGACAAGACGAAAAGAACGAGAACAAAATGAAAGATTTTACTATAGAGGAAATTAACAGGCCATATTAAAGAGGAGATTTAGTGGAAAATCAACAGCAAAAATAATAAACATTAGAAATAGAAAAAGCTGCTGCCCAGCCGGCAAGGTAAGTCTAGATGTAGAATACATGCTCCGCTTGATTGACTAGCTTCGAGGTTCACCCAGACATAATCGAACATTCACGATTTATTTTTCGTGCATGAGATATGCTCTGACGTGGTGCTGACCAAATTACTAAAATGATTGATGGTTAAGGAAACTTATGTGGAATTACGCCATAATGTAATTATTAAGTATTCGCTATGCGCACCATACATTAGAAAGTAACTGCTCTGTAATGATTGCGATTTGATTTCTAGAATGTTTATATCTAACATGATATGTTTCAGATTTTGGTTCGTAGTTTTTCCAACCGAATTATATTTATAACTATAACTGATACATGGTCAATATTGCATTTGGTCTATTGCTAGTCTTATCTTCACACATAATAATGATTTCCTTAATCTTTTATTTATCACTAAATATTTGATTCTAGATTTTGTTATCTGGTCTTCTCCACACGCACAACCTACTGGGCTATTATTTTAGCTATGTTTTTTCCAATACAATGCATACACAAAGTTTCATGAATTCAACATCATCAAGTACCGGGCCTGCTGGCGTAGGTGATCACGTCTCTCCACAACTTTCCATCTCGACAGTTATTTATCATTTCTGTTATTGACCTTATGCCAAGTCATTCTCTTAAGCTGTCTGGTATCTTTTCTCTTTGATTCCCTCTATCTCTTCGTCCTTCAATCTGTCCAGTTGTTACAATATATTCCAGCTGCTCTCTTATCATTATATGGCCAAAAAATGCTGATTGTTTCTTCAAAATATTTGAATTAGCTCTCTTTTTGCTTTTCCCTCTTTCAGAACATTGTCATTACTCTTCTTAGCTGTCCATGGTATTCTCAATATTCTTCTGTAAAACCACATTTCTACATACTCCATTGATTTTCTTTTCTGTTGTCCTATTGTCCATTATTCACATCCATATGTTAAGACTGAGCCGCGAAAGCTCAGTGGTTAGTGAACTGGACCACAAAGTACAAGGGGTAGGGTTCGATCCCAACCGACGGCTTCCGGGTTCACCCAGCCTTAAATGGGTACCGGATTTTTTTCTGGGAAAGTAAAGCGGCACGGGCGTAATACCGACCACATTACCCCAAAAATCATGTGCCGACGGTCTGTAAAATTTATGTTCACTAACACCATATTCCCTATACGCCGCCACTTGGCGTAACGGGGGTACTTTACTTTTTTTTCTATATGTTAAGACTGGCTCGACATAACATTTATGAAACTCTAAATGAAAATTTTACAAAGTAAATGATGTGGAAATAATCAATATGCTGGATAAATTAAACATTGATTGTACGATCTAATAATGATGAACAAACGTATATAGGCAAAAGAAAGCAGTCATAGGAATTAGCAACCAAATAAAGCAATTCAAATATGTCAATCTAAAAATCTGACAAGGTTGTGTTCTTTCGCCGTATTTGTTCTCCTTTTAAGGCGAAAATATTATGAGATCGATAGTAGACATAACGGGAATTGAATTCAACAGTCACATCGTAAACAAGTTGCTATATGTTGATGACGCGATCTTACTATCAAAGTCAAAGAATGAACTAAACGAAATTAATGATATACTATTGAAAGAAAGCACTTGAACGAATGAAACAATCATCGCCACCTTGAAAATTAAAAATAAATGAACAGATCTGAAACAAGTGCAAAGCGTCAAATGCTTGGACACAATAGTAACTTCACATGGAAGATGCACCGCAGAAAATAAAAAGAATAGCTTAGGCGAAAATATCATAGAAAACGACTTGTGCGACGTCTATATATGTCAATTGAAGTGAGAACGCTAATTCATCAGTGCTATCTAGTAGCAATTCTGATCGATGGAAGCGAATTATGGATAGTGAACAAGCTAATGAAAAGACGATTGGAGATCAGAGAGATTGCATTATTCAGAAAAAATGTTAAAAGTTCCCTGAACAGCTAAAATGTTAACCATTACATTCTGGAAGAGACCAACACTAAAAGATAATTCCTACAAGTATCAGAAAGAAAAAATATCTGCACTTATCGTGCAGATCATGAGAAGAGGAAAGTTGGAGTAGAGGATTACAACTGACAAAATACAGATAAGAGAGATCGCGGGCGGGGAAGAGAGAAGATACTAGCTTGGTGTCATGGAATCAATTCAGAGGAAGAGGTTTGTTTACAGCACTCGGAAAAAAATGACAAATAATCAACAACAGAAAAAAAATATGGACCAAGGCATGATCGAACCCGTAATCAGTGGCACAGCGCCTTGCCACGAAAAGCCAAACGCTAAGGAGCACTGCCACTCAGCTAACATAGTGTCAAGGTATGGAAAACAGTAAACATAATTGATACGATGCACTGTTGAAAGAAATTTTCTGCTGCACATGATCGGCTGCCCCCACCTGTATTGCACATGAATATGATCATCATCACAATTTCCAAGTGTTATATCGCCCTGTATCGTCCAATATGTCAGAAATTGCCTCTTATGTTTTAAACCGCATTTTCCACATCAATTAGTCATTTCCTTATGTTGCTTTTTTTTTATAATCTCTGCATATATAATGTCCATTGTCATTTTAAACAAGGATGTATTTTATCGCCCTTGTTATTTGGAATTGTTATGGACTTCATAATGAAGAAATGCTGCACTGGTAATAAAGGCATCGAATGGATACAAGGAGACCATTTGGAGGACCTGGACTTTGCTGATGACATAGTTCTCATCAGCAATCAGATAAAAACGATGCAGGAAAACACAAATGAACTATCATCAATAGCCAGCAAAATTGGGCTTGAGGTCAATCATGAAAAGACTAAAGTCATGAAAAGTTTAATTCCAACAAGTGACAAAATATACATGGAAAACAAACCAGTAGAAGAGATCGATCACTTCATCTATCTTGGAAGTCACATTGATCGAGAAGGGGATACGAGCAAAGAAATTAGAATCAGACTGGCTAAAGCAGCAATGTCTTTCAGAAGCCTTGAAAAGTTGTGGAAATCAAAACTCATTAGCACAAACACAAAACTTAGGCTATTCAAATCAAATGTACTATCAACCCTTACGTATGCGTGTGAAAGCTGGAAAACAACAAGAGATATAGAAACAAAGTTGAACGCATTCGAAAATAAATGTCTAAGGAAAATACTTGGTATAGAATGGAACGAATTCAAAACAAACGAGGAAATTAGAGAAATCGCCAATCAACCACTAATATCTTCAGTAATAAAGAAAAGACGATGGTCATACGTTGGACATGTGATGAGAAGAGATAATAATCGAATAGCAAAGCAAGCCCTCATATGGGAAACAACAGGTAAAAGAAAAAGAGGAAGACCCAGGGAGACACTGAGAAGAACATTGATGAGAGAGGCAAGAGCAGCAGGAATCGGCTCCCTCAATGAGATAGAACTGCTTGCACAGAACAGAGACAGATGGCGAGATTTGATAAAATATCTTTAAAAGAAAACTGCTAGAACAAAAATTCATATAGGAGAAGGTGTATCTTGGTCTACGCCCTATGGGCCGGTTACGGCTCGAAAGGTCAATAGAGATAGATTGTCATTTAGGGAATGCATTATTTCATTGCCTCACAAAATACCTTTGCTAAGGTGTCTAATATCGTCGTCGGTGCTATTTCACTTGATTACATACTTCCACTTTACATCTATTCATCATCATCATCATCATCGTGTGCCTTCTCCGCAACGCAGGTTGGCTACCATGGATCGCCATTCTACTCTGTTTCTTGCTTTGATGGTGCAGGCTGACATAGATTGACTTGTCCATCTTTCGATGTTACTCGTCCATGTTAGTCTTGGTCTGCCTCTGCCTCTTTTACCTTGTATTTTTCCTTCCAATATTACTTTTAGTAGGCTGTTGTGTCTTTTAACATGCCCCAAAAATTTAATTTGTCTTGTCTTAATTGTGTTCAGCAGTTCTCTTTTTATTTTTAGTTGTTTTAAAACTTCATCGTTTGTTATCTTTTGTTTCAATCCAATTCTCCTATTCTTATTTAAATCCACATTTCAAAGGCTTCAATTTTCTGTTCTGTTTTCTTGTCTAATGTCCAAGTTTCTGCACCATACAGGAATATTGAGAAGATGTAACATTTTGCCATTCTTAGTTTCAGCCCTGCTGATATTTGTTTTGTTGTTAGTATATTTTTCATGGCATTAAAATTACTTTTTGCCATACCTATTCTTTTGTTTATTTCAGTTTTGCATTTTCCATCATTGGTTATAGTATGTCCCAGGTAGTTGTAACTCTGGACTGTCTCCAGATGTATTCCGTCAACTGTGATATTTAATTGTAGGTCTTGAGAATTTTCGTTGTTTATGATCATAGTTTTAGTCTTTTTGATATTCATTTCTAGTCCATTTCTTTGCTTGTTATGTTTATCACATTAATCAATTGTTGTAGGTCTTTAGGATTTTCTGCTAGTAGAACAGTATCATCAGCATATCTCAGGTTATTGATTACCTTTCCATTAATGTTTAAGCCTGGTTTCTCTGAGATGTTACATCTATTAGATTTTTCTTTAACTTGAACATTAATGCTATATATCGGATATACCAAAATGCCCAAAATTGTGCTTTTTCTCCATCTGTATTAGTATAAAATCCACTTTCTTTATTATACTCACTTCAATAAATATAGTGTGACGTACAGGCCCTAACCCCAGTTCCTATCCAACTGGTCCCTGCTCCACGTTCTACAATTATTAAATTGCGTACTTTTTAATTATTGAAAACAAATATAATGGCTATCACCAGAAGGTTGACAGATGAACGTCAGCAGACTGTCCCATCACATCAAGTTAACTCAATCAAGATGCATAGTGAAATACTAGTCAAAGATCCATGATATTCAACCTTTGATGCATATACAACATATAATTTTGATGAACGATAGTACATATTACTCGCGTTTCTCTTTCAAATATCCGCCCTTAGTTTTAAATTTATTTTCTTTGCGCCCCTCAGAAAACGCTCAACAGCCTGCAGTTACTTACCTTGAGCCCCGCAAACCGCCATCGTTGTCCAGCACAACAAGAGAAACAGCGACGTTTTCATCAGCAGAGCCATCTCTGTTATGGTAGGCAATTCAGTAGAATACATCAATATTAGAGAATAAGTAGAGAGATCCCAAATGTATTCAAACGTTAATTCATTCCAACAACATAATTTATATGTTGTGGTCTAAATGTATGTTAATGTATGTTATTCATCGTATCAGTCAGATAATATTGAAAGGTAGGATATTAGTTGCCACGTAAACATATTTATTTTTCAGACAGTCTAAGGTAGGCCGTAGAACAGACTGCATTGCTTATTTAATAGTATAAAAATGATACAAAAAACACAGTGCAATTCAAAGACAGCTATTTAGAGAGAAAGTTGAACTGGAACATGGGCGCATACACCGGCACATACGATACTATTAGATTATGTTCTTAACATATACAAATGTATTATGATATTTCTATCCGACTTTGGCGGAAGAATCAGAAATCTACGCTCAGAAAGCGAAAACATCAAAGTGTGTGGTACACATGAGGCATATTGAGGACACGAAAGACGAATACGGCAGACCACCGTGAAAGAGATTGGAGCTTTATCACGTAACATACCAAAGAAAGCCATGGTGAGAAATGTCATGTTAAAAGACACAACAGCCTATTAAAAGTAACATTACGAGGTAAAAGAGGCAGAGGCAGACCAAGACTAACATGGACGAGTTATTAGATTGATAAGTCAGCCTATGACAATCTGCACCATAAAAGAAAGAGACAGAGTTAAATGGCGCTCCATGGTAGTCAACTTTCGATGCGGAATGGTCACTCAATGATGATGATGATCTAGAGACGAAGACGGCACATAGGACGGAAGTCATAGCTCTCCACACATGACGATGGTCTGACTATGACTGTGTTCCTCTAGCGCCGGCACATAGGACGGAAGTCATAGCTCTCCACACATGACGATGGTCTGACTATGACTGTGTTCCTCTAGCGCCGGCACATAGGACGGAAGTCATAGCTCTCCACACATGACGATGGTCTGACTATGACTGTGTTCCTCTAGAGCCAAAGACGGCACATAGGACGGAAGTCATAGCTCTCCACACATGACGATGGTCTGACTATGACTGTGTTCCTCTAGCGCCGGCACATAGGACGGAAGTCATAGCTCTCCACACATGACGATGATCTGACTATCACTGTGTTCCTCTAGAGCCGGCACATTGGACGGAAGTCATAGCTCTTTTCACATGACGAAGTTCCGACTATGACTGTGTTCCTCTAGAGCCGAAGACGGCACATAGGACGGAAGTCATAGCTCTCCACACATGACGATGATCCGACTATGACTGTGTTCCTCTACAGCCGGCACATAGGACGGAAGTCATAGCTTTCCACACATGACGATGATCTGACTATGACTGTGTTCCTCTAGAGCCGGCACATAGGACGGAAGTCATAGCTTTCCACACATGACGATGATCCGACTATGACTGTGTTCCTCTAGAGCCGAAGATGGCACATAGGACGGAAGTAATAACTCTCCACACATGACGATTTGCTGCTAGCATTTGTAGTTCTTGTTGGTTATATTTTCTTAATTTTATAGTCGAGTCGTCCCGAGTAATTATTGTGTTAAGTCTTTATTTTGGTCTTCCTTATTTTCTTTATCCAGACGGTTTCCACATGAGTGCCATCATGGGGTAGTCTTTCTTCGTACAAATCTGAGAACGGAATCATTGCATTTATGTCTTCTGATGCCTAACGCTCGAAACGTACTCCTTTTTAAGTTTCACTTTTTCATATCGTTTTAAACCTGTTCTCTTCAAATTATATCTGACATTCTACGGGGACATATATTTTCAAAAACATTAAAATTTCTATGTAAAACATTTAGTGTTTACAACATTTATATAGGAGTGATATCATTGGTATCACACGGCAGTTGAACAATTTAAGTTTTGATAATAAGTGAGCGTACCGAAATTATTGCTTTGTCTATTACCATGCCCTACAATAAAAATAACAAATTAGTGATTTTATATTTACAGACATAAAAAGAGGATTAAATCATCTTCTGTAATACCATTCTTTATTGGAAGGAACGCGGTTTGGCCCGCGTTATGAAAAAAAAACATATATAAGAAGGCAATATCTTAAGTATATGGGGGGGGGGGGGTAGAACAGAAAGTAAACATAATGCTGAAACCATCTTGAAAATACAATGGAAGGAAAAAGATAGACAAAGAACCCTAGTTAATGAATCAAAATTGATAATAAAATCCGCAATATGTGTTCACACACTCAAGGCGACTAAATAATTGAAAGCTGAAAATTGAAACCACAGAAATGATAAAAGACGTGAAACGGATTAACACAGAAATAAAATGAATCACAAATATGAAAGATTGTCATGTTTTCAGCCTGCAACACTTCTCGAGCTAGGTCAGTTCTCTCTGACAGAGTACAGATCCAATATATAAAACACGGAATCTGTGAAGGCTGTGTTTGGTTGCCAGATATATGTTCTTACATTACAGTGAAAATATTATAGGATTAATAGCAGACAAAAAAATTAATAAAAGTCAACCGTCACAAATTAAACAATATAAAAGTAAATGGATGAATTACTCCTAATAGCAGAGATGGAGATAGAATAAAGGGAAATAATAGACATAATTGTGAGAGAAAACATCATGAAAAGGTCTCAGCCTAAGCAGTGACAAAATAGATTTATGTGCATAGAAAATAATAAAAAAAACCATTATCATGTTAAAACATAAAACTAAGCAGGAGAAATCTGAAACAGTCGCAATGACTTGCACATTTGGACACAATAATATCAGAAGTACCACACACAAATAAAAGGAAAACAGTGCAGGTCAAAGCAGCAATTCAGAAAATGCAAGACATTTAATGTAACAGGTCTATGTCTTGTCCGATGCGCAATGAGGGTGTGTTGTTGGACTGAACTATACAAAACTAGGTCTATGTCAACAGGAGAGTGAAAGACAGTATATATACCTGACCTGTGGAAGAGAATTAGAGACTGCAGAAAAGCAAATGAAAAGACGATTATAGGCAACAAAGATATAATTTTTAGAAGACTGCTGAGAGTTCCATGGACAGGCAAAAAGACCAACGGAAATATTATTAACGAGGCCGAACAAAAAAGAGAGTTCCTTAAAACATGATTTGACATTCTGTCGGCATATAATGAGAAGTGGAAAGTTGAAATACTTTTTTTCAACTGGCAAAATACAGGGAAAGAGACACCGCAGACGACAAGAAGAGAAAGTACTAGATAGCTTGGAGTTATGACATGGAAAACAGTCAAACAACAGAACTGTTACGATGCATAGTGAATAGAAAAGTGTGCAAGGATATGATCATCTACGCCAACCCGTATGGTACATGATGATGGTGATATCTGACAACAATGTGTCCGTCTTCATGTAGAAAATGCAAACGCTCTCCACCAGGCAACACGGACATAAAAGCTGTTGTATTCCATTATTTATTTACTGACACAGATGTGCTGACAAAATAAAACTTGACAAGCATACACGTCACGCTGTACAGATCACAGATGAGCGTTGCTCAACACATTCGTCAGCTTGTTAGACATACCGTGAGCAGTAACTGAAAATACAAGTAAAATGTGAACTGGAGAACACATTTCTCTTCTCCTTTATCTTCAGTATTTAGCTTAGTGTGTTTCGCAAGTTACACATAATATTTTAGCGGCCTCTATACATAAAGTCGCTATCAGTAGGCCATCAACAATATCCTTAGTTTATGTGCAAATTGCTTATCCTAGAGCTAGAATGTAAATATTCTCCGTAGACTTCACATATTTGGAATTCATTGTCCAGAGCAAAGTGATTCTTCTTCTTCTATCCTTCCTCTGCTGCCGTTGGCGTCGAGGGGAGAAACAATATGCGATTCTTTGCTCTTCTGTTGGCCTCTTCTGATGTTATTCCTCCTAGTGACTCTAGTATTACCTTTATCCATCTCTTTCTCGGTCTTCCTCTTAATCTGGCGTTTTCGTAGCGTTCATTTATGGCTCTTTGAGTCATTGTTAGTTCTTTTTGTCTTGTTATGTGGCCGAACCAATTTGCCTGGTGTTTCTTTATGTATTCGATGGCTGGTTCAATTTCTAGTTTCTTCCTCCGGTCAGTGTTTCTTACTCTTTTCTCCATTAAAAGTGATTGACCTGGCATACCGCATTGAAACTGCGCATTATGAAAACTGAAGCAGTATATGTCACGTGGTCTAATGTCTCGAGGAAGAGAATTTTCCGCTGAAGAACATTGTTATAGAAGAGCATGGTCTCAAGAGACACTAAATATTAATAGAGAACTCAACTTTAAGTACATCATGACGCTTGTTTAATTATAACTAATCTCTGAGCATAAAACCGCCTCATCTATTCAGCTTGTCCCGTGTGTTTTGGACAAGAAGAACACATAAATAAATATCGTTATCCAGAGGATTCACTTCGCAACAAAAATTCCAGAAAATTACTATTTTCGTCCACGTATGATCAGCCAGATCATCCGTAACTCCACTTCAGAGTTAAAATGGACACCTTGAACATTTCTGTCCAATTCTGTACGTCCATTTCTATTTAATCTTTACCTCGGTGGAAATTCCTGATGTTCATGTTTTCCAATAAAACTCCCTCTACTTTGTTGAATATCATTTGGTTGTGTCTGTCTTTCAAGCTACAATCTCATCCAGCACAGTAACCACGTTGCCTAAGGTCGTTGCTGTATTTTTGTTGAAGCCAAAGTTTATCAAATTATTTCCTTTATTCTTTTACGACATGGAAGGCTGTTTTACATTGAAAGTGTTCGGGACATTAAATGACAGTTGATGCTTTTTTTTGGGACGAAGAGGCGTCGCGCTGATCAAGGAATGTAACTAAAATAGTGTATTCAATTATAGACACGACGATAACAACTACAACTGCAATTATGCAACTGCGAAATAATTTTATTCCAACGTAGTACATGTATTAGAGTCCATATTGTGAAAACATATACATGATGTGAATAGTAACGAGATGTATAAACGTCTACAGTCATCCAGTACGTTTAAGTGTTTGTATAATGCACATTTTACTTTCTCTGTATTGTTATTATTATATATAATAGTATTATTATTATTAGGCCACTGAGATGGAATTTCTCAGAAGAATGTTGAAAGATCCCTGGACAAATAAAAAGACCAATGACGAAATTCTCAAAGAGGCCAACACAAAAAGGGAACTGCTAAAAATATTCAGAAAGAAGCAATCAACATTTTTGGGCACATCATGTTAATAGGAAAGTTGGAATATTTGGTTACACGTGCCAAATAAAAGGAAAGAGACATCGCGGACGACAAAAAGAGAAAATACTGGATATCTTGGTGTCATGGCATGTAAAACAGTCAACAACAGAACATAACCAATTAACGACTTTTGATCAATATCTTACTGAGACATAATAGATAAATTGATTTGCATGTCAAACGAAATTAATATTATACAAGTTTAAACATAAGATGTTTGGAGGAATGCGGTCGGAGCGATCAGAAATACAAATCAGAAATGATAGCACAAGAGAAAGAGGTTGACATTGAACCAAACTGAAGCTACATACAGAAGCAACAAACATAATGGTTTGACCAACTAGAAAGAATGTCGTGCAATACTTTACCACACTAAAGCATATATTAAATGAGGTGAAGGCAGAAGAACAAAAGGCAGAACCAGAGTAAGATGGGCAGTCAATATCACATAAACACTACAACAACATCAATTAATAATGAGTGTAGCCGACATAAGGGCAAGAACCAGAACTTTGTATATCACTGAAAACCAAAACGGTTACAAAGGAAGTGAATAAAGAAACAGAAAAAGAGGATGTATTATAATGTCTTTACCCCTTTACAAGTACAAACACCAACAACAGACAGTACAGTAGCAAACTACACATCAAAGTTAAGTTTAGCTTTAAGTTTTCAATGGAAGAAAAAAGTAAGAAATGAGAAAGTTGAAGAAGTGGTGGATAGTTATTTTCTAAGAGAAATGAATAAGAGAGGTAATAGAATGATTGAATGGGCATGATCACGCCTCAGGATTGTAGGAAACATGGTTTAAGTACCATCTGAGGAGAGCAGTCTTAAGGCGTGGACAAATCTGTAGAGATTCTTCGTAAATATATTTTAACTTAAGAATAATAACACGTACCTGTATAGTATGATATTATGTGAAACATGTACCAGAAGAAGATTACAATATCGATCATTTGTCAACTATAAATAAGCAATAAAAACAGCAGTTTGTAAACGGCATGTTCCACTTATATCTGTTTAATTCAGACAAGAAAGTACGTGGGAAATCGAGCATCGCAATACAGAACAGGTACATTGTAATAAAGAAATATAAACATAGATAACATTGGAAAATGTAGACAGAATTGATACAACAAACATCAAAAGAGATATTACATGTGAGGAAGAGAAGCAAGAAATGGATTACTATGACGTTTTACAGTTAATGAACACAAGAGGAGGGGATAAAAAAACACATACATCATCATCATCAAACACTATGTCTGCTGGCGTAGGTGATCATGTCTCTCCACAACTTTCGATCTCGACAGTTATTTATAATTTATGTTGTTGATCTTCTACCAAGCCATTCTCTTAAGCAGTCTAGTATCTTTTCTCTTTGCTTCCCTCTATCTCTTCGTCCCTCAATTTTTCCAGTTGTTACAATATATTCCAGTTGTTCTCTTCTCATTACATGACAAAAATAATGATGATTGTTTCTTCATAATATTGAAAATTAGCTCTGTTTTTGCTTTGACCTCTTTAAGATCATTTTGATTACTCTTCTTAGATGTCCATGGTATTCTCAACATTCTTCTGTAAAACCACATTTCTACTGACTCGAATGATTTCCTTGTCTGTTGTCCTATTCTCTGTGGTTCACATCCATATGTTAAGACTAGCTCTAAATAACATTTAAGAATTATTTTTCCTGTTTTTATTGTCAAAAATGGATTGCATAGTATCTTCCTCATTTTTTGGAAAGCTGCTTTTGTCTAAGCCATTCTGCATCTCAACTTCCTTGTACATCTTCCGTCTGAGGTTAACAAAGTTCCCAAATATTTAAATTCCAGTTGTTACAATATTTCCCGCTGTTCTCTACTCATTACATGGCCAAAAAATAATGATTGTGTTCTTCCAAATATTGGCAAATTCAGCTCTTTTTGCTTTGAAACGGGAGCCGCGATAGCTCAGTGGTTAGTGAACTAGACTATAAAGGACAAGAGGTCTGGTTCGATCCCAACCGACGGCTTCCGATTCACCCAGCCTTCAATGGGTACCGGATATTTTTCTTGGAAAGTAAAGCTGCACGGGCGTAGTACCGACCACATTACCCCAAAAATCATGTGCCGAAGGTCTGTAATATTTATGGTCACTAACACCATATTCCCTTTACGCCACTTGGCGTGACGTGGGTGTTTTACTTCTTATTACTTACTTGCTTTGAAACAAGATACAGAATACAAAAAATGCTTTATTTAGAAATTATAAACACAGATACAGCAAACAAATGTGATGAACAAAAGTAAAGTGGCTAAACCAGAAGTGCAAAGCGAATGAATAGCAAGCGAGAAGAAATGGAAAGACCATTCACAAATAAACTGAAAAGCTGTAAGAAATACAAGAACAAACGTTTGCTGATTAAATCAAAGAACGAAGAGTTGACTTTGAAATATGGAAACAACCGGGCACGATGGACACAGTACTTCAAGGAACTGTATGAGGATGGTTTACCAGGAGTAACCATTCTAGATAATAATGAACGACAGGAGATACAAAACTAGTGGAGGACACCTTGGAATGTATTGGATTTAACGATCACTGAAACCCAGCATTTATAGGTCATCAGGTTATAGTCAAAAAGAATAACAATAATTAGACTTCTGGAATTTTGTTTTCATCAAAATATGTACATGATGGATAACTCCATTAATGTGAAACATCCATAACAAGAAATATAGATCAATAAGCCTGATAATTGACAACCTCTTGTCATAGTTCGCAGGTATCATTTAAATAATGTCAGTATCATTCATCCATCTCATAACGCTGTCCCTTGCAACACAAGCCGCTCAGCAGTTTCTAATGGAATATAGAGAGGAAGAGAAGATCACCCTTTCGCTGAAATAATTTATGGAACTATACTAGACCTAACCTGTTTTTGTTTGCCATTTTGATTGATACTTGGTCAGTTATTTTTTATTATTGGTTTAATTTTTATGTATATCTCTTTTGACAGCTCCAGCCTTGTTATCTTACACATAATTTTTGTGGTGATTGACATCGACTTTTGTCATGCTGTGAGTGACAGTGTCACATTATGAGGTGTGAACTAAAACTTTCAGATTAATTACACTGATAAGGAAATAACATTGGCCCAGATAATGAAACAGTAACAACACGAATATCCAACTCATGTATCTATCTATTGACCATTCGAGCCGCAGCCGGCCAATAGGGCGTAGACCAAGATACTCCTTATCTTATCTGAATTTTTGTTCTAGCAGTTTTCAATTCTTTTAAAGATATTTTATCAAATCTCACCATTTGTTTTTTTTCAGTGCAAGCAACTCTATCTAATTGAGGGAGCCGATTCCTGCTGCTTTTGCCTCTCTCAGCAATGTTCTTCTCAGTGTCTCTCTGGGTCTTCCTCTTTTTCTCTTACCTGTTGTTTCTCACATGAGGGAATTTCATATACGATGTATCTTTTAATGTAACATAATTTTGATGTATAATAATTCCATCTTCTACTCTACATTTGATATAAACAGGGCTAAGACGATTACCGATACCATATCATCTCACTGCATGAAAAGAACAAAAAATCGTAATGTACCAGATACTTTTGAAGCCCCGTTTTGCTGAACATTTGACAGTTTTACCTATTACACGGTTCAAGTTAAAAAATGAAAAAAAAAAAAAAAGCTGTGAGGATTAAATCTGTCTGAAACCACTTTAGATTCAGAATAACGATAAACATTCCAATGTTTCCTTTATTCTCTTTTAAAATTGTCCTCTTTGAAGCTCATATTTTAAACAACAGGATACACAGGACAAATATTTCATGTCTTCAGATATATAGTTTCTTTTTCGGTTGGGGAGTTGCGATAGCTCAGTGGTTAGTGAACTGGACTACAAAGAACAAGCGGTCGATAATGATCGACGGATACAGGATTACCCAACCTTTAATCTTCTTCTTCCTCTTTTCTCTTTTCACTGATACCTAAAAGGTGTCGTGGTTTATATCATTTGTCGTTCTTGTGCTGCTCGAATTGTCCGAATTAGTGATTTGCCTTTGTTGTTACATGTCTCTGTCACTGCATCTATCCATCTTCTTCTTGGTCTTCCTCTTGGTCTTTTCCCATGCATTCTCGAAAAGAACGCCCTTGATGGTGATTGGTGAGGATTCATTCTGACCAGGTGACCAAACCATTTAGGTTGTTGTTCTATATATTCTTGGCAGGGTTTTGTTCCTACTATTTTTCTTTTGGTTTCATTTGGTATTCTATCTCTTCTTGTGTTGTTTACTTTTCTCAAGCATCGCATCTCACATGTATTGATCTTTCTTAAATGTGATTTAGAAAGGGTCCATGATTTACTTTAAAAGCATAAAGTTGGTATGAAGATGATATTTATCATTTGTTGTTTAGCTGGCATAGAAATGTTTGGATGTCTTAGCAATAGTGAAAGCTGGTAAACCTTAAATGGGTACTTGATTTTTTTTTCTGGGAAAGTAAAGCGGCACGGGCGTAATATCGACCACATTGCCCCAAAAAATGGAATGCCGATAGTTTATAAAAACTATGTTCACTAACACTATATTCCCTGTACCCCACTTGGCGTGACGGGACTGTACTATTTTTTTTTTTTTTGCATCAAGTGAGAAACAGTGTGTGTGTATGGGGGTGGCGGGAGTGAGAAGGCAATCTTAACAACAAATTCAGGCCGCCGTGGTCTTCAGTCCTAAATCAGGGGAGGTCATGTGCCGAAACAAACAAAAAACAAAGGGCGAGAGCCCCAACAGACGCATGATCACACTCGCCGACCTTGAAATCTAAGCGAAGAGGGATTATGATTATGATCAGACCAATAAATCTAGGTCGCGGTGACGCCCACCTCCAATTTAAATAACAACCCACGCCTCAAGAGCCTAGGGAAGGCCTGCAATCTTTGCCAGCCTGTAGTGTGAACGCATCATTTCTTGGCGCCTAACGCATGACCCTCAAGTAGGAACCATAGGGTTAGTAGACAAGCTAGAAATTATCGCCGTCAACACTTTCTTTGATTCCTAAAGAATCAAAATGAGAAAATTGCTGACCTAGATGACGACGCACTGATTAAATAGCAGATATCACGATGAGTGGTATTGCCTGAGGGAAACTACACGACACTGACTCCATCGATGCTGAAAGACAACATAGAAATCGAATCGTATGGAAGTACAGTTTAGGTGTGTGTGAATGATACATTGGAACAATGAGGGACACATTACAAAAAAACAACAACAAAATTCAAAGTTGTTTTGCAGTCTCATAACTTTGTTGTCTTGCTTTACTTTAACTGTCAACATTCTTTCAAGTGATGATGCTGTTAACTTAAGAATAAGAGAAATGTATTAATAAGATTTTAAAATGGGTAAAATTGTTGAGACTGTACTGTTCGTGACTGGTTCTCGTTTACAGCCTTTCCTTGCAAGGACCGGTGTAGTCTTGTCGGGCACCAATCAGCGGATACCTGCAATAGATAATTTATAGCTGATATTACTTCAGGTATCAAAAAGACTAAAACTATGATCATAAACAAAGAAAATTCTCAAGACCTACAATTAAATATCACAGTTGAGGGAACACATCTGGAGACAGTCCAGAGTTACCACTACCTAGGACATACTATAACCAATGATGGAAAATGCACAACTGAAATAAACAAAAGAATAGGTATGGCAAAAAGTAATTTTAATGCCATGAAAAATATACTAACAACAAAACAAATATCAGCAGGGCTGAAACTAAGAATGGCAAAATGTTACATCTTCTCAATAGTCCTGTATGGTGCAGAAACATGGACATTAGACAAGAAAACAGAACAGAAAATTGAAGCCTTTGAAATGTGGATTTATAGAAGAATAGGTAGAATTGGATGGAAACAAAAGATAACAAACGATGAAGTTTTAAAACAACTAAAAATAAAAAGAGAACTGCTGAGCACAATTAAGACAAGACAAATTAAATTTTTGGGGCATGTTAAAAGACACAACAGCCTACTAAAAGTAATATTGGAAGGAAAAATACAAGGCAAAAGAGGCAGAGGCAGACCAAGACTAACATGGACGAGTAACATCAAAAGATGGACAAGTCAATCTATGTCAGCCTGCACCATCAAAGCAAGAAACAGAGTAGAATGGCGATCTATGGTAGCCAACCTTCGTTGCTGAGAAGGCACACGATCATGATGATGATGATTCCTTCAGGTGAGTGTTGTTAATGCAGGTGTCAGGAACGTCGGAATCGTTAGCTCATTGAGTTGAGATGATTTGCATAATTATGTAAGTCTTTGTTAAAACAAATATTTCAAGTTGATATTATTCTCTATATGTTTGATGTTTAATTTTTCGCTGCTTGAAAATAAAATAATAAATGTATACCTGCGACCTCTTCGCTTTAGATAATAACGTATCATTGTTTCGGTCTCTATAGAAACCACATCAGGCTCAAAACGGAAACTGTCACACATGAGCACGTCAAAATAGAAATGGTATTTCTGAAACAATAAATGTAATGCAAATGACACTAAGATATTACATCGTAACTTCAATATCTTTTCATCAGAGCTAAAGTACACACACACACGCTTTGTTTTAGAAATCTGAACAAACCAAGAATGTTCTTGCTCTCTGTCATCATCATCAGGTGTTATATAAGCGTTAGCGTAGACTATCATCTCTCTCCACATCTCTAATTCTTTCACGAATGCCATAATTTAGTCATTGACCTCTAGTACACCCCTATCTATCTATCTTTCTTTGGCCCGAAGTATTGTCTATATCAGCAATGTCGTTTCCTGTATACATTTTACTGTCTTTTGTAATTCTTGCAGTGGTCTATATAGTTTTGTCTGTAGTGTTGTATCTATGGGCCAATGGATTTTCCTCAGTCTACTATATTCAGTGCAGTCTTGAAGTATGTGTTCAGCATGTCCACATGTACATTTAGTTTATGTGCCGATCCTGAATTTTGTGTACATGTGACTATGGGGTCGAATGTGTCCTGTTCTGAGGCGTATAATGATAACTTTTTCATATCTATTCATATTATGAAAGGCATCCTGATTTGGGGCCTGTGGTCCTCTGATTGATTTGATTATCTGTTTCTTATGATGGTATGTAACCGGTGTATCTAGTTGTGTGCATGTTGAACCTTCCTTTGCCAACTGATCTGCTTTCTCATTTCCTGGTATTTCATAGTGAGATGGGATTCACTGCAGGGCAACCCTGTGGTGCCTGCAGAGTTCAGTCAATAAGGTCTGCATATGTGGTAATTTTCTGGATTGTAGTGTCTGGAGTACTGATCTTGCATCTGTCAAAAACACTACAGGCTGTGGGCTAAGATTACTGTTCAGCAGTTTTTCTATTGCCAACTTTATTGCGTGTATTTCTGCATCATATTTGTGACACAATTTCCCTGTTGCTATTTTATTCATATTCCTAGTGTTATTTGGGTACTCTATATATGCACATACTCCCCCATTATTTACTGCATTCTATGCTGATCCATCTGTGTACACATGAATCCATAGGCCTTGTGGGTATTCTTCATTAAAGAAACTGAGAGTTATTGTTTTTCGCTATAGACTATTCTGTTCCTCTTTGTCAACTATTCCTTTCACTTCTGTCGGTATTTGTATTGATAATCCTGATTCCTCTGTCCAGGGAGTACGCTCTGGTATGGGCAGTAGGGGGTTAACAACTCTTGGCATGTTTGGTGTTTGTCTACTAATACGCTTGTTTTGGTGGATAAAACTGCTTCTCTTAAGTCGTCCCAATGCAAGATTTTGGAATCTGTCATTCATTGGATGTCTCTGCATGCATGAAAATGTTTCATCCTGTATCAGCACCTTTGTGTCCCTCCGTTCCCTCAGTGCTGGTATCCTCCACAATGTCTCCATCTCCAATATTGGGGTTGATTTCATTGCTCCTGTGAAGACCCTAAGTGCCTGGTTTTGTACTTTATCCAGTTCTTGCAGTGTGGTGTTTGATGCTGAACACTATGCGGATGATCCATATTCTAAATGTGGGCGTATACTCTGTTGGTAAACTTTACTGAGTATTTTCCCACTCGCACCCCATGTGGTTCCACACAGCTTTCTTAGAATAGCCAATTTCCTCCTTGCTTTTTGGGTTGCCTTATTTATCTGCTGTTTCCAAGATAGCGTATTATCAAATGTAACTCCGAGATACGTAGCTTGTATGTCTTCTTTCACAGGTTCATTATTTATGTAGATGGATCCTGCTTTTTGTATTGGGGAGAGAGTGAAAAGTGTAGTACTGCATTTGTCTGTATTGATGATTATACACCATCTATTTGTCCATGAATCCAATGCACCCATAGCTCTTTGTAGCAATTTGGAGGCCACAGTTGCATACTCCTCTGTGCACAACATTACCAAGACATCTGCATACATTGCCACTTTGATGCCATGTGGTAGTTCAGTAACTAGGTCATTGATGAAGATCAGAAAAAGTGTTGGAGATAGTACCCCTCCCTGTGGAACGCAATGGCGCAATAAGACCTTCTTACTCT
Source organism: Megaustenia siamemsis (assembly GCA_032433765.1). Classification (NCBI taxonomy): domain Eukaryota; kingdom Metazoa; phylum Mollusca; class Gastropoda; order Stylommatophora; family Ariophantidae; genus Megaustenia; species Megaustenia siamemsis. Next base: position 18,952,436 of record JAVIAB010000059.1, on the reverse strand, counting down.
TAAGACACCAAAGCTTTTGATAGAGTACACCACAAACAACTTATAGAATGCCTAAAAGAGATACATCTAGATCACATGGGTATACGACTAATATGCAATCTATACTGGGAGCAAACAGCAATAATAAAATATAACAAAGAGTTCTCTACACCCATTGATATAAAAAGAGGAGTAAGACAAGGATGCATCCTATCACCAAGCTTGTTCAATCTATACACTGAGCAAATCTTTAAAAACATCATAGAGATGCCAGGCCTACAAATTAATGGAAAGATAATCAATAACCTAAGATATGCTGACGATACTGTACTACTAGCAGAAAATCCTAAAGACCTACAACAATTACTTAATGAAATAAACACGACAAGCCAAAAATATGGACTAGATATGAATATCAAAAAGACTAAAACTATGATCATAAACAAAGAAAATACTCAAAACCCACAAGTGGATATCAAAGTTGAAGGAATAGACCTGGAGACAGTTCAGAACTATAACTACCTTGGACATACTATAAACAGTGATGGAAAATGTACAAATGAAATAAACAAAAGTATAGGAATGGCAAAAAGTAATTTTAATGTCATGAAGGACATAATAACATCAAAACAAATAACACCAGAGCTAAAACTAAGATTAGCAAAATGTTACATCTTCTCAATATTCCTATATGGTGCTGAAACATGGACATTAGACAAGAAAACAGAACAGAGAATTGAAGCCTTTGAAATGTGGATATATAGAAGAATAGGTAGAATTGGATGGAAGGAAAAGAAAACAAAAGACGAAGTCTTAAAACAAGTAAAAATGAAAAGAGAACTTCTGAACACAATTAGAACAAGACAAATGCGATTCTTAGGCAATGTTAAAAGACACAACAGCCTACTGAAAGTGATCCTGGAGGGGAAAATACAAGGTAAAAGAGGCAGAGGCAGACCAAGATTAACATGGACGAGTAGCATCAAAAGATGGACAAATCAACCGATGACAACTTGCACCATCAAAGCAAGAGATAGAGCAAAATGGCGCTCCATGGTAGCCAACCTTCGTTGCGGAGACGGCACTCAATGTTGATGATGACTCTTAAGACCATCTAGTTGCACTCTGGCTCTCCTGTTAATGCAGATATGTTTTGACCCATTTGTACATCCTGCCATTTACTCCATAATTTATCAGTTTCTTCAAAAGCCCTTCCTTCTATACCTTATCAAATTTCTTTCTTTAGGTCTATCCATGCTGCTAGTACCAGTTTCTTTTCTTGAAACGCATCCTCAATTTCCTGGGAAAGATAGGTTGCTTGATCTTCGGTAGAGTAACACTGTCTAAAGCCTGCTTGTTGTGGGACAAGGAGATTTTCACTTTCCAGGTACCACTGCAGTCTGAGATTGATTATACGTTCCATTGTTTTACACAAACAGCTTGTAAGGCTGATTGGTCTATAGCTGGATGTCATTGAACCATCTTTTCCTGGCTTTAGTAATGGTATCATAATTGCTTCTCTCCATGCCTATGGCACTCTACCTATGATCCAGCAAATGTTGTAGATCTGCAGTAGTTTTGCTTTAGCTGCAGTTCCCAAGTTCTTAATCATTTCATTGGGCACTCCATCACTGCCTGGTGACTTGTTCACTTTTAATTTGGATATTGCCATCTCTAGCTCTCTTTTTGTAATGGGTATTTCCATGACTTCATGTGTTGTCTCTTCTTGTCTTACATTTTGTTGTTTTAAACGGGTCTCTTGTAATTTCTCTAGGCTAATTTCAATATTATTGTCATTTGCAAAGGAGTCTGCAAAGTGATTTGCTGCATGCTTACGTGTTAGGATGTTTCCATACTTCTTCAGTGTAATTTTGATGTTCCTTTCTGTACCCTCATCATTCAGCTATTTTACAAGCGTCCACACTTTTCTTGTGTCTCGTTCGAGATTCAAGGACGCCAATGGGAAGTACACTCTTAATAAAAACCCTTCATTCATTAACTGAGTGCCGTCTCCACATCGAAGGTTGGTAACCTTGGGACTTCAGTTTACTCTCTCTCTTTGTTTGATAGTGCACGTTGCCATATGTCCACTTGCTCATATGTTAATATTGTAAATCCACTATAGACCAGGAAGTAAAGAATACTGACACTGTGACCTTCCAAGCATGTAATAAGAGACGACTAAGGAGGTTGATCGATGGCTTGACATGCTATCATTGTAGGAAGTATTGTTATGGAAACAGCCATAGATTTTAGAGTAGTGATCTCTGCAATATGTGCCATTTTGGCACGCAAGGTTTCTGTTTTTGAGATTGTAGTTCTACCTTATGTGCCGTCTTAGGCTAAAAAAGACAAAGGATAGACGTGTGCTATAGAAACGACACAGAATAAATGCCCCCAAGATTCATAGGAATAGGGGGGGGGGGAGGATGATGGATCACACGGCGATTTTACGGAGACAACCAGAACGGACTTACGGAGATGAGTTGTGGAAGGAAATTCTCAACACAGAAGGGCATGATGAACATAAAAAGAAAGAAGAAGAGGTGTGGGAGTGTAGCATCAGCAGCTCAACAGTGCACTGTCCCAAGAGATAAGTCATCAGAAGACCTCAGTCAGGGGTCAATCCACAGATAAGTTGTCAGAAGATCTTAGTCAGAAGTCAATCCACAGATAAGTTGTCAGAAGCTCTCAGTTAGGAGTCAATCCACAGATAAGTTGTCAGAAGCTCTCAGTTAGGAGTCAATCCACAGATAAGTTGTCAGAAGCTCTCAGTTAGGAGTCAATCCACAGATAAGTTGTCAGAAGCTCTCAGTTAGGAGTCAATCCACAGATAAGTTGTCAGAAGCTCTCAGTTAGGAGTCAATCCACAGATAAGTTGTCAGAAGCTCTCAGTTAGGAGTCAATCCACAGATAAGTTGTCAGAAGCTCTCAGTTAGGAGTCAATCCACAGATAAGTTGTCAGAAGCTCTCAGTTAGGAGTCAATCCACAGATAAGTTGTCAGAAGCTCTCAGTTAGGAGTCAATCCACAGATAAGTTGTCAGAAGCTCTCAGTTAGGAGTCAATCCACAGATAAGTTGTCAGAAGCTCTCAGTTAGGAGTCAATCCACAGATAAGTTGTCAGAAGCTCTCAGTTAGGAGTCAATCCACAGATAAGTTGTCAGAAGCTCTCAGTTAGGAGTCAATCCACAGAACTGAGAATATTTAATTCGAGCTGCCCGATGATCAACTAGCTGACCTCTTGGACGAGAAGAGAGAGAAGATAAAGTTTCCTCCTGTCTGCGACACAGTAGTTTGGGAGAAGTTAGACAAGTCGCTAGCAACACAGTAGTCTGGGAGAAGTTAGACAAGTCGCTAGCAGCACAGTAGCCTGGGAGAAGTTTGACAAGACTCTAGCAACACAGTAGTCTGGGAGAAGTTAGACAAGTCGCTAGCAACACAGTAGTCTGGGAGAAGTTATACAAGTCGCTAGCAACACAGTAGCCTGGGAGAAGTTAGACAAGTCGCTAGCAACACAGTAGTCTGGGAGAAGTTATACAAGTCGCTAGCAACACAGTAGTCTGGGAGAAGTTAGACAAGTCGCTAGCAACACAGTAGTCTGGGAGAAGTTAGACAAGTCGCTAGCAGCACAGTAGCCTGGGAGAAGTTTGACAAGTCGCTAGCAACACAGTAGCCTGGGAGAAGTTAGACAAGTCGTTAGCAACACAGTAGTCTGGGAGAAGTTAGATAAGTCGCTAGCAACACAGTAGTCTGAGAGAAGTTAGACAAGTCGCTAGCAACACAGTAGTCTGGGAGAAGTTAGACAAGTCGCTAGCAAAAGCCATAGACCACCACCATAAACGGCTGCACTTGTCTCAGAAGCATAGGCGAAGTGATATATTGTTACTGCATCAAGTAATTAGGCACGGAGAAAAAATGGGAGTTTGAAACGATAAAAAAATTAGACAAAAAAATAAATAGAAGCGATCAGGAAGCAGGACAACCATGCCTGGAAGCGCTACAGAAGCAGAGAAAGAAGCTTTTCATCAGGTGTGGCAGCACCTAAAAACCAAACATACGGCACTGTGTAGATATGAAATACTATATCGGAAATGGAAGACAACCAAGAATGCCAAAGAAACGTTCATCAAGGATCCCTTCAAGTTTGCGAGGGAGCTGTTTGGAACATTAACAGCCTGCAAGGAAGAGCTGAAGTCAGTGGTTAGTGAACTGGACTACAAAGGACAAGAGGTAGGGTTCGATCCCAACCGACGGCCCCGGGTTCACCCAGCCTTAAATTGGTACCGGATTAATTTCGGGGAAAGTTAGGCAGCACGGGCGTAATACCGACCACATTACCCCAAAAATCATGTGCTGAAGGTCTGTAAAATATATGGTCACTAACACCATGCTTTCCTATACGCCTATTGGCGTGACGGGGGTACTTTACTTTTGTTTTAAGGAAGTGCTGGAGAAACATCTGAGAGAGACCTACTCGGTCAGTCAGAAAGACGAACCGCTTAAGTTGATGGTCTGATGTGGCCGAGCGAACCTGACACCCCATTCAACTATAGGTCTCCGACGCTACAAGAAGTGATAAATGTAGCTCGCAGATACCGTAACAAATTACCACCAGGTCCAAACGGCATTTCGTACCTGGTTTAACCAAGTTGGCCAAAGGTACTGAAACGACTACACCGGCTGCTCAGGAGTGCGTGGAAAAGGCCGATTGTAAGCCAGGAGTGGAAGAAGACCAATGGAGTGTACATTCAGAAGGAACAGAACTGAAATGAGATTACGCAGTTCAGACCAATCTCTCTACTGAATGAGGAAGGAAAAGTAGTCTTCTCTATAATGGCAAAGAGACTCACGTCGTACCTCATGTAGAACGGGTACATAGATACTGCCATACAGAAGGGAGGAATCCCTGGTGTCTGGTGTTGTATGGAGACGCCACCATGATATGGGAGACGATACAGAGAGCGTCCTACCAACACATATGGATCAATTCCACTTCAGATTATATGGCAGGTTCTCCGAATGTGCCATGTACACCAGAGCGTGGCTGCAAACCTCAAACTGTATTTAACCGGCTTCACAGTGAGTTTCTCCACAAAGGAATATATGACCAACTGGATAGCATTGCAAGTCGACATTACCATGGGCAATACAATTTCGCCCATACTCTTCGTGATGGCGATGCAAATAATACTGAAAGCAGCAGAGGGAGTTGGAAAAGGACCAGACCTAGGAGATAGAAGTCACATGCCACTACTTAATTGATTTATGGATGAATCCACTGTTCTAGCGTCGGAAGAGAGCCATGCTGAAGGATGCTTGAACGCCAAGACGAGTTCATCGTATAGTGCCCAGAGCAAGGGCTACATTTTATCAAACAGAATAGACTTGTAGGAAAGTTCAAAGTTTTGTCCATCCATTTCATGTTGATACCCAAATTATTATGGCCCCTTCAGTTATACGAGATCAGCTCAAGTACGGTGGAAGCGATGAAGAGCACGATTAGCAAGTACACACGTTGAAATGGCTGGGAGTATCCCTGGACTTACGGATGTTGCGCTGTACTACAAGAAATCTAAGCTGGTTCTCTCGTGCAACTAAATCCTAGAAGAAATAAAAATCGGAAAGGCCAGACTGGCAGTTATGCTACAAAGCTCATCAGACGAAGCAGTCAGGACGGTGGGACATACAGTGAAGACTGGTCAGAAATGGCAGGCGTGTGCAGCAGTAAACGATGCACGAGAAAGTTTCCAACTGAAGGTAATGATGGGCTACACGCAGACCAACATGCGTAGATTTGGTCAAGGAGACATCCAACTGTGCTCTAAAGCATAAAATAGACAACGGAGGTACATGGTTGTTCGAGAGATCAGAGATGTCGAGGAGAACAAAAGTATGCAATAGGCAACACAACAGGTAAAGCACATCCGATGGACCACATGGGATAAGGCCTTGCAGATGACACAAACATTGACTGAAATTTGGCATATGGCACCGCTGGGGCTCTGCTACATAATCAGATTTGATGTACGACCTTCTACCATCAGCCTGAAATCGCGTGAAGTGGGGAAAGACAGATGACAATTGATATCCCCTTTTCAATGAAAGACAGACGATGGAGTATGTTCTTTCTTCATGCAAGACAGTGCTATGCCAAGGGCGGTACACATTGCGACACAACAAAATGCTGCATGAACTGGCTGCCATCGTGGACGGGGCAACACAACAAAATGCTGCATGAACTGGCTGCCATCGTGGACGGGGCAACACAACAAAATGCTGCATGAACTGGCTGTCATCGTGGACGGGGCAACACAACAAAATGCTGCATGAACTGGCTGCCATCGTGGACGGGGCAACACAACAAAATGCTGCATGAACTGGCTGTCATCGTGGACGGGGCAACACAACAAAATGCTGCATGAACTGGCTGCCATAGTGGACGGGGCAACACAACAATGTGCTGCATGAACTGGCTGCCATCGTGGACGGGGCAACACAACAATGTGCTACATGAACTGGCTGTCATCGTGGACGGGGCAACACAACAAAGTGCTGCATGAACTGGCTGTCATCGCGGACGGGGCAACACAACAAAGTGCTGCATGAACTGGCTGTCATCGCGGACGGGGTGACACAACAATGTGCTACATGAACTGGCTGTTATCGTGGACGGGGCAACACAACAAAGTGCTGCATGAACTGGCTGCCATCGTGGTCGGGGCGACACAACAAAGTGCTGCATGAACTGGCTGTCATCGTGGACGGGGTGACACAACAAAGTGCTGCATGAACTGGCTGCCATCGTGGACGGGGCGACACAACAAAGTGCTGCATGAACTGGCTGTCATCGTGGACGGGGTGACACAACAAAGTGCTGCATGAACTGGCTGTCATCGTGGACGGGGCGCGGATGAAGGCCAACACTAAAGTTCGACCAGCTACAACCAACACCAATGTGTTTAGAGCTAGACAGGCCGAACGATCCTGGACATAGCGAATGACTGAGATATGGATGTTGATCTCCCAGGGCAAGGGAAGTGCCCAAGGTACATCACGAGATCTAAAATGCGTTCGGACATTGCATGTATACATTACACGTTAGAAATGATCCACATCATCTTAATAGACCGCACAGTGTCATTCGAATCTAGAACAGATGAACAGTATATATTAAGAAAACAGAACAGAAAATTGAAGCCTTTGAAATGTGGATTTATAGAAGAATAGGTAGAATTGGATGGAAACAAAAGATAACAAACGATGAAGTTTTAAAACAACTGAAAATAAAAAGAGAACTACTGAATACAATTAAGACAAGACAAATGAAATTTTTGGGGCATGTTAAAAGACACAACAGCCTACTAAAAGTAATATTGGAAGGAAAAGTACAAGGTAAAAGAGGCAGAGGCAGACCAAGACTAACATGGACGAGTAACATCAAAAGATGGGCAAGTCAATCTATATCAGCCTGCACCATCAAAGCAAGAAACAGAGTAGAATGGCGATCCATGGTAGCCAACCTTCGTTGAGGAGAAGGCACGCGATGATGATGATGATGATGATGATGATGATGATGATATATAATAGCCAAATACAAGGATTGTGCCACCGAGCTGAAACAGCAAGGATTCCAGATTAGAGTGTGTTATGTTGTGATTAATGCCAGGTGACTCATCCCTCTAAGACCTATTACAGATGCTAGGAATTAAGGGGGGAATGCGAACAAGGATATTGAAGACGATTTCTGAGCCAGTGTAAAGAGCGTCGTGCTGAATGTGGCTGAATAGAGACATACATCAACAATCAAATAATTCGATGTTGAGACGATTAGGCGACCAATTTACACTTCAGACCACACCACGTAACTCAACATCGTTGGGACAGTTTAGTCCTAGAATAGCCAAAGCGCGGCCAAAAGCAATACGACTACATCATCGACCGTAGGTGAGGTATGCCGGTTCTTTGTAATACTGTCAGTGCACACAATGAATTTCCCAGCTCGACCTATCTTTATCACCTTTTACCAGTTTCTGATTCGATCCTTTCCGCCATAATCACGCTATATCAAAGCAGCTTCTGCGCGAGCCTATACAAGAAATATTGCAAGTAATAGCCATTTTAGACCACTCACGATTACCCAGTCTGGCCCACTTCCCTTGGAGTGTCAAGAAGCTAATGGACTGAAACACTTGCACGATGGGTCGTCTTCTGATGATGAGATTGCCTCCTGCTACGAAGATCTGTATAAAGAGTTTCCTATTATTTACCTGCCGTTGCCTTGCCTAGCTTTCAACCCCCCACCCCCTCTCCTCCACCCTCCCCCCCCAATATGACATCCATTAGGGTATTGTGTAATGACATATCAATGAGTATAAGAAAATATTATTCTCATAAACATAGCGTCTTGTAATAATGTCATTTGACAAACATCCGGATAAGAAAACACTTCAAGAAGCATGGAATGTTTCATTTACCCCATTGACGATGTGCCTGCAATCCACTGCTTGACCTGTAAAGATCCCTGGGAACACTTGCTCGTAAGCCCCCTGACAGCCCTCGACGGTGTGAAAATCTTCACGAGCAAAAGTAGCCAGATTGTCGGTGTTGAAGGACCCTGGTCTATAGATACAGATAATTGTTAACACACATCTGTACTATCTATTAAGATGACCTCATACCATTCTCCTATACTGTCTCCTATTTGTTCTCTTTTACCTTCTGTTTCATTTTTTTCTCTTTTTTCTTTTTTTCTCTCTTCTTCTTTCTTCCTCTTTTATGTTTTCACTGATACCTAAAAGGTGTCGTGGTTTATATCATTTGTCGTTATTGAGCTGTTCAAACTGTCTGAATTAGTGATTTTCCTTTGCTGTTACATGTCTCTGTCACTGCATCTTTCTTCACAAGTTGGAAAAGGCAACATCTTCCAAATACACTATAAGAAAAGAATGTTTGATTTCGCTAGCAGTTTAGTAACACGATTTTCTATCATTTACTTTTTTGTAAAGAAAAACATTTCTTTTACTATTTTAGATAGCCAACTGTATCTCAACAGTTCATTAGATTAACTCCATTTCCTCTTTCATGGAATGGTACAACATGCAGCCAACAAAAGACTCATAGCAACGTCCAGTGTTTTCATTTCAGCTTTAAATTTAGCACATATCTTCCTACAAACACCAAACATAATTTGTGATTGGATACTTGATACATTATGTTACATTCTTTCTAATTGTGACCTTTTTTTATTTTAAATTTGTGGCCTCGCCTGTGTGGCTACCATTCTTCCGACCACAGTCAGCGGAGATTATAAATATGATATTTTGAGCATTACATGACAGTTCCTTTATAAAAATGCAGATAGGAGAAGACAAAAAGAAAGTCCTAAATATAAATAAAGACCTGTGGATGCAGATTGTAAGAAGATAGATAAAACATGTCGCAGTAATAAAATAATGACACGAAACAGAGCGGCCCGGTGTGTGTTTGTTGAATTCATATACTGAACCGGAAGATGAAAGTTAGAAAAAAAAAAAAATAAGATATATGTATATTTCCAGCACTGCTAAAATTTGCTGTTGCAAAAAATAGCGCTAGGAATGGATACCATAGAGTTTAAATAGGCAGTACCTTACTGCAACTTAATGTTCATGCCACAATTATCGGGAACCTTACACAATTTACTGTTTGATATATTCACTACCGTTTTAAATGTGCATCCCTAAATAATCAAGCAACTGTGTCAATACAAATGAGTAGAACAATACAAACGTGTGAAGCCGAGGATCCGTGAAGTTGTAGAAAGTGACAATTAAAATGTGAATGTTTGGTAGTTCAGTCACGGCCCACAGCCATATCCGAACAACGCGGCCATTTTCAACTTCCTCAAAGTAGATCACAGGTTCCTGTAGTTAAGAAAATCATGATTTACTGGTACTGGATGTAGTATTTGTAGTTTAACATGCAAACTTTAACTTGTAAATGATTATATTCCAACAAGTGGCAGTGATTCTCTTTCTGATTGATAATCTATTTTAAATTTAATTTTACAAGAAAACAGTTGGGAAAATACCTAGATAAAAAGGTGACTTAGTGGGCGTACTGTGAGTGAAACCGGTATATCGGGATGAAAAAGTCATTGAGGTATCAGATAGACAATGATGTTGTTAATGTTCGTTAAATGGTACTCATAAAGATCATACTGGTATCATGTTTGATTTGAGTATATTTAGAGAAATAAAAAAATACCCTCATTATTTCAAATTAATGGAGATTTGGAGACTACTGTTCATGAAGATCTGGCATTTCATTATTATCCTGGAACAGTAACTCCGACATGGCAGTAGGTTAAGACCACATTGGCAAAAACCTCATTTTCAGTGGAATCAAATATTCATAGTTGAGCCTAAAACTGGCTCTGCTAATCTGGTTGTGTGAGGATATGGATTAAGGATTCATTCATTCACATCCGGTGTGTTCCCACGAGTCAAAGTTAACTGCCTTAATAAACAACATTTGATAAAAAACGTACTTCACATTATTCACGTTACTGCTTCAGTCATGATGACTTCGAAGACTGAAGAAAAGAGTCCGCTTGTCCAATGCAGAAGCTGCGAGATTTTCGGGCAAGTGAGTGAGTTATAGAGTAGCGAACAACTACTTTATGTGAGTGATTGACAGAGTAGCGAACAACTATTTTATGTGAGTGATAGAGTAGCGAACAACTACTTTATGTGAGTGATAGAGTAGCGAACAACTACTTTATGTGAGTGAGTGATAGAGTAGCGAATAACTACTTTATGTGAGTGAGTGATAGAGTAGCGAATAACTACCTTATATGAGTGAGTGAAAGAGTAGCGAACAACTACTTTATATGAGTGAGTGATAGAGTAGCGAATAACTACGTTATATGAGTGAGTGAAAGAGTAGCGAACAACTACTTTATGTGAGTGAGTGATAGAGTAGCGAATAACTACGTTATATGAGTGAGTGAAAGAGTAGCGAACAACTACTTTTCGTGAGTAAGCGATAGAGTAGCGAACAAATTCTTTATGTGAGCGAGTGATAGAGTAGCGAACAAAATATGCAGTGATTACGATGGACATATTGAACGACCAGGTCTGTTCCATTTGTCTCTCGTTGTGATCTTTGAATTCCAAAGCGCTTTGCTAGAGTCGCTGTTCTTTCGCTAAGTTTCAGCTTCATCTGGCTAAACGTTACTCCATATACAAGAAGGCTCTGACCCCCTCCTATTATTAATTCGCTGGCAGTTGGTGCTCCACGCCAGTGTCCGTCTGTACTGGATTCTGCAGCAACAATCCCACCTATAAAAATTGAGACCAGCCACAACGTGCACCCAATAAAAAAAAAATAATATTAGATAAGGTGATTTTAAAAACTGGCTGTCTCACAATAAAAGAACGCGCATTTTTGATGTAGCACTGAAGCTTAATGGAAATAAATTTGACTAGACTGCAAAGAGCATGTTAAAATAATTATGACTCATCAAGAGCAGCGAGTCAAGGAAATGAAAGAAAGATTGAGTCACGCCGTGTGGTGGCCTATAATAAATACAGCGTCAGTGTCCATGTGTTTCATAAGAAATTATGTTCATCACCATGTGGATAAATTAGGAATATTATGTTTCTATAGTTTGTTTAGTAATACGTCAATGTCGTCTTTCTCTCTCCAAGAAAAAAGAATCCGTTGCCCACTTAAGGCTGGGTTAATCTGGACATACTTGTCCACAGGTTTTTTTGTCACAAACGACTAGGATCCTGTGAGTCATCCCTCAGGCAACGACGGCAGATAAACCAATATAGTTGATGTGTAGTCTTTCACCAGGCTGAAGTTTATACTGAAGAGGGGATTTGAAAACTATCTAATGGACAGTGATGTTGATTTGATTATTAATATCTATAATTCTAATACTCTCCAATACGCACAACTAACGTCTTGGAACTGTATGTTAAAGATTGACAAGGCGTACAATACAATGTGACGTAGGTTATCAATCGGGATGTTTGGCAATAAATTCATTTTGGGCCAGATAATGTAACAAAGAGTAAATGGAAACTATGGGGAAATTGTTTAGAAATGACACCGTAAACAGCGGACCTTCTACTACAGGAGTACGCATAGACCAAACCGGCACACTAATTTTAGAATGTGCAGAACCATTACAATATTTCTAATGAGTTACATGACGCACACATTATCATTGGAAAATTGAAAAACAAAATGAAACCAAAGTTTTGATTTGGCCAAAATTGATTTGTTGGAAGTTTAGATACGAACAACTTGATTACATCATCATAGTGCTGACATAAAGAGACATATAAGCGACAACATTTCAGCACTTTTTTGTGTGTTGTAGACTACACTAAATCTCTTTCTAAAGACACGTTTAAATAAGTAATTGTAATAGTATAAAGCATAAACGTGAAGTACAATGATTTGCAACACAAAAAAAACATATATTAGTAGCACACTGTTGCGACAATAACTGATAATCAAATACGAGATATACGAGATAAAAGAAAGTGTAAGGCAGGTTGTACACTATTCATATATTTCTTTAATATTAACAGTAAATTGCACTTGAACCCGTAAATGATATATCGCAAATATTAGTCTGTGGGCTTATTATAAACATAGACACGACACGATACAGATCTTTAACCTGATAAAAGAATGAGTTTCATAAAATGATTTAAATATGAAGGTCTTAGTTTAAAGGATAAAAATGGAAGCAATAGTCACAAAAAGGAAAACAAAAGCTTTTACAAAGTATGTGTTAATGAAATATCAAGATTTATTATAAGAGACGAATGAATTCTATTCATAAACCATTGGGAGGTGTTGCCTTGAGATTGTTGATTAGACAAGCGCTCTGAGAAAAGATATAACAGTATAGGAGGTGCCAAGATACAGAGGAAACCATACTTAATTATATTCATAATCGACTTGACTGTCCGTTGCAGAACTTTGAACCACTCACGGCCCGTCTCAAAGAATCTTTGTCTCTTGCCAAATCTCCAACTACTTCTCTTGTCGTGCTCAGGATCTTTTTTCACATCATGATACTAACTTCATGGCCTCCCCATTCCTGTCTTCCTGGATATGTTCCTTTCACAATCCAGCCCTCTGTGTTTTTTAAGGTGGTCGCTGCATTTTAGTTCCATCTCTAAGATGCCGGTTAAAATAAATATATTATTGTTTAATGTTTTTATATTGATGCATTGGTTTTTTTTTTATTATCCAAGGTATTCGTCAGATGTTTCTGTAGCATTTTGTTTTAAATGTATCAGTTTTCCTAAATTTTGTTAGTGAATGTGTTTATGAACACAGCAATGCGCTGCTATGTGAAAAAAAAATAATTAATGTGAATATTTACGATATGAACCATTATGAAGATTGTGGCTGTGACAGAAGCTAAGACATGGTTGGTTAAAAGACCAAAAACAAATGCCGTCATTTTTACTGACTCAAAATGCGTTATTAATCGCATTGGCAAACACACACTCCGCATAAGAGCGGTGTTCCTACTCGACATATCTCACGTTAGCAGCCAAACTTGGATATATTGTCTTGGGCAAATGAGAGATCGTGGCAATGAGATAGTCGCCAGGTTGGCGGGGTCTGTCATAGCACAATAAACATTAACAATGGATACAATTGATATTACGAGGGTCATAATTAAAGGGATACAGCTCACATGATGGCGATTGGAAGCTGATGATGATGATGCACATGTCAAAAGATTGATAGAACACGGTGCTGCGAAAGACCAAAGCAGGAACAGCATCATCAGTGTCAGAGAACGCAACACGTTCAATCAATACAGGGCAGGAACAGCATCATCAGTGTCAGAGAACGCAACACGTTCAATCAATACAGGGCAGGAACAATCAGTAGATGAACACTCCGATTGTTGCTGGAACGGGCAGCAGAGCGGATTTGAAAATGTCCCAACTGCGATGACGCCAGCAATTCCGAATTAAAGACTAAACCTTTACTTGATTGACAGTGACTGACTTTAGCACTGACTGATCGATCAACTGACCTTCTGTAGTTGAGGTGCAAGCACTGGTTTGATTCTAAGCTCCAAGACGTCATGATGCCCACCTTCCTCCCGTTGCTGGTCCAAGTTGTCGAAGTTACCGTTGAGAATTGTGAAGAAATCCAGCTCATCGTCTGTTAAATCTACAATCAGAGGGACACAAATTGATGTTTTAAATTTTTAATATTTTTGCAAAGGTACAACAATCGAGCACGCACATATAAAAAAACCCATCATCATAGTGACCATACAACATATAGTAAACACGATGAGGTGTTATTCTTCATTGATTTCCTTCTGGTTCACTCTCAATATCTCACCAGACAGTATCATCCAGGTTTACATTTCTGACGTGAGAACGTTTCAAATGGTTACCTTATATGATATAGATTAATGAAGCAGGAAACCGGCTTCTAAAGAAAATAAACAGTGCCCATGGAATAGTAAACTGAAATATTAAAAATGGTGACCAAAGCTAAATCATTATCTTAAGTGTCGACAAATAATTAATACACAATTTCTACATGAATTTGAATGTACTTATGGATGGATCGGCACATATAGTTCACACAGTTACTCATTAGAAGAAGAATAATACAAGTAGTAACTGTGTGGAAACTCTGGAAAATGTAATCCAAAATAAATCATTCCAATAAATTAGTTCACTTATATATTACAATTTTCACAAGAATGTGATATCATCCGTTCAGCAAACTCCGTGTTCTAGTTTTCTATAATGGAGTGAGTGATCTATAGGTGAGGCGTCGATCTCCGACCAGAAAATCCACTAAATGTAGTTATAAACATTTTACTTCAGTGCGAGCTTTCTGTTCATGTTTATTGTTAGTGTTTGTAGCCAGTTTTACTCGCGGCCACTCACGATGTTAACGTCATTGTGTCAATCTCTAAATTGCCAATTATTGACTTGCAGAAGAACTACAAAAATATAACCTTCTTTACTATAACTTAATGTTATTATATTTTGCTCTCGGACGTTCAAGATTAAATAAGGAGCCGCCAGATCGTATGTGTATGCGGATATCTCGGGAGATATGCTAGAGAAGAAGTACTTCTTTCTATATATTGGTCATTGTTTACTTGAATATCTCTACCATTTGCAATTTAACTAGACCTGCCATTCGCCTAAACAACAATAATTTATTTCAGTCTTTTGTTGCAGAATGCAGTCGGTCCTTTGATATGGTATGTAAGGCAACTTATTTTAATTTCATTGGTAGACTTTATGTATCTTATACAGAATGGTATAGACGCGTGCCTATTGACAGCCTTGACTCTTATCTTCTACAAATATTTGTAGAGGCTATGTCTGTTAGAGCGATCGGGAGAAAATGTCGATTCATTTCAAGGAAACTAATATCAGTATGACATTACGATGAATTCCAGGAACATCGATCCTGCAGATCAAGATTCAGCTCTGGGAACATCATTGACTGAACGAGGTGACGAGAATAGTGGATCACGGTCGTGAATGACTGTTAATTTTTTTTTTTAAGTTTGCATCATTGAGTTAAAAATGAGAATGTGACATTTTGATGTAGCAGACATGTTGCTGGCTCCAGATCAGCGTGAGGAGACACAAATCCACAGGTTGGCAAGCATAGAAAATAATGCATATAAGAACATTATATAAATGGACAGCGACCCACTGATTGATGCGACAATAACCAGCCAACCAACTAACTTATTCAGCAAACAGGACAATAATCTATGTAAGCAAACATCTATCTAAAACAAACAAGAAAAATAACTAATTAACTATAATTTTCACATCCAAATAGCTATATCATTCACCATTTGAATGTTACACGTTTTACAGTTTAAAAGGCAAAACGAACCACTATGTCAACTTACATACAAACTAGAGACGTGTCTCACCTGCAGCTGTGAATTGTCCAATCATTGCCAATAATAAGAAAATTGCCACACACATTGTCTCCAGCGAAGTCGTTGATGCTTTTGTAACACCAAGTACTCAGGTAGACAGAATTCCAGTAGTTTGATGAAAGGATTGTTTGATGCAGTATTAACACACTTCAACTGATTGTATTTTGCTGTAACATGATTTGCTTGTTAAAAATATGTTTCAAATTATGTTATTTATTTTAAATCATTATTTTCATTAATTAATTAAGCAGTAAGACGAGATAGACGAAATGCGAATTAAAAATATATCAACGATATATCAAATAACAAGACACTGACACCTACTGTAGCAAATCCACCTTTGCAGTATATTATGAGATTATAACGAGTACCTATTTATGTACATTTACTTTAGGGGTTAAACTCACATTTTAAACATTTTTATCAATTTGTAATCGGTTAAACTGACAGGCATGAGGTGGCAAAATATAAACATTAGAACATGTCATCTAGATAATCACCTCGATTCCATTAGAGTAAGATAGAATCACATTGTGCCATGTCGTGTTAAATTATAGGTTGAATAATAATAAAGTTAACTTATTCATTACTTGAACACTTGCCAGGGCATGTACCGTTAAATTACAACACGAATAGTTTTAACAAATAGTAAGTTATTAAAAAAAAGCAAAATCATATAAAAATATAATCACATAAAACAGATAAATATAAAACAGCTCACATATTATTGTATAAACCACGCCACATAGTGTCCGTTTCCTTAGGTCACATCACATTAAACATCAAAACATATATAAATGACTTTTTCTACTTAGTTACATTGCTATAGTTACCATTTATCTTCTATCCAATTCTACTTTGTGCCTTTATCAATGCAACACAGGGATTGTGATACTATAGCTCGTTTCAAAACATTTGCCCAACTTCAAAACGCTATTACTCTCTAACCGTTTGTTAAATACTTTTGAAATTTTCCATGTTATTAGAATGCAAAAGACCCTTTAAATCTATATTAACAAATATCTTGCAGCTGCAGTTTTCTTAAAGCGGCGATATTTCTTTGATGTTTGTCAAAATTGTAAATTGTGAAGCCCTAAAGAATAGAAATTACCGTAGTTGCTGGTATACGATTAATTTTCACTAGGTAAAGGCGTGGCCGTAATGGGGAAATAACTGGATAAAACAAAACACCATGAGAATTATTGTCTGCTCAGTTCAAGGACGGACGATAATATCAAGGTATACCTGTATGTCCAATTTTCATAGTTGTGTGGTCCTGAAAAGGACCGTTTGTTGAAATAATTTAAGGTAATATATGGACCAACATTGTGGGGGCTATATACTTTCATTCTGAATCAGACGAGTCTAAAAGAGTAATAACTGTTTGGGGTTGAACATTCCACAAACCATCATTTTTCCAATATTTCTCTTCCTGTTTTAAGACGCGGTCTTCACATTTAGCCCAATAATCTTTGTCTATATTTAATAAAGCGAGATTAGCAAGAGTCTTTACATCGCATATTTTGAATGTTGTATTTTCATCTGCCACTTGTCCTTTTAATTTTGCCCAGATTAGTTCTATTAGATTTAAATGAGCATGGTAAGGTGGCAGCCTCAAACTTATATGACCGTGCTCTTGGATAATCTTATCTATTTGAAAAATCTTTGTCCTTTGTTTTTGCTTTACTAGAGATAGTAATTCAGGTTTTAAGTACATGTTATTAAATTGTATGTGCTCCTTTGTGAGCCATATCTTAATAGCATCTTTTGTACTGGATGACGTCGGGACTTTATCTTCAAGTGCAACAATGTTGTGGTACGCTGCATTGTCCATTATTAGGCAAGATGGTCGATCTAGTGATGGGAGAACAGAATTTTCAACCCAATGTCTAAATATGTGACCATTCATCTCAGAGTGATAATCCCGATTGTCTATGGATTTTGAAAGAAAAATGAGCTCTGCATTCTGTATTAGTCCATGTTGTCGACTACCTGCATGAGCAATTATCAAGCGCTGTCCTTTGCTGCTAGGTATTAATCTCTTAATCTTTCCATCGGATGACTGCCATTCCCTTTGGTTAGTATGGTGAGCATTGATCCATGTTTCATCCAAGTACACAATATCATAACCTTGCTTGCGCACCTCTTTTACTTCACGTAAGTACTTGCTTCTCATGACTACTATATGTGGCTTCTCACAGATGATGTTTCGTCCATTGGAATAATTTCTGAATGTAAAGCCTGCAGCTCTCACATTCCTCCATAATGTAGACTTTGATATTTCAATACTGTTGTTCTTTTTCAGCGATACTTTTAATTTTCTTATTGTAACAGTTTCATTCATACCCAACATTTTGCGAATTTCACTTCTAATAAGTTCACTGTCGAAATTATCCAACATTTTTGCTCTTCCTTGTGATTTTGTATATTTGGAACATTGACGGTCACGTGCTTGAATCCAGCGATTAAATGACCGTTTAGATAAATCCAAAATGTGTCTTGTCCTATTCTCTGGGTTTTCTAAAGAATGAAATAATCTTCCTCGTTTAGCCTCTTTGCAAAAATAGTCATACATTTTTATTGCGATGTTTTGTAAACTGCAGAATTTCATTTTAAGACTCATGATAAATGTTACCGTTCCACGTCTATACCTATGCATGAACGGAAATGGAACACACAATGCCTCGTGTTTTCTACAAGTGTCTAATTGTGTCAGACAACTCACGGGGAAAGCGTGGAAATACGTCAATTCTACAGTGTATAGATTTGTACTCGCTATTTTTAGTTTAAAATACTGTAAACATTAAGTTTTGACTACATGAATGGGTCGTTATAAATTTATATAAATCAAATAAGCAACAATAATAACCAAATGTTTTTTTTAATGAAATTAATTCCCTGTTGGGTTCTAATCATTATAACTTTACATGCAAATTTTGAAAAAATTACAAAAAGAGATTAAAAAGATATCGATTTTAAAAGTTGGGCAAATGATTTGAAACGAGCTAGGCCTAGACTATTTTACGGTTACTCTCTGGCGCCATGTCCACTATAACTTTGAGCTAGTTTTAATTGTCAGTCCAGAGTGTATCTTTTTGTAACATCTGCTTCTCTGAGAGTGTGCAATTTGTATCCAGTCCTTGATATCTGTTCTCAACGTCTTATGAACTGGTCATTTATTCATTTCCTTTACTTCATTTACTTTCAATTGTGTCAATTTTGAGTTTCTATGCCCAGAATATTCAAGTCTCTGTATCTTAATTTCCCCAGAACAATAAAAAAAAAATACCCCACCACAGAAATGGCATATATTACACTATTGACAGGAAACAATCTTGGATATAAGATCAGGAATGAAGAAATTAGAAAAAAAGGAAGGAATGTTTTCCTGCCATTACGTTTATTAGGAACAGCAGATACAAAAGTATGACCATGTGATAAAGTGTTACCATGTGATAAAGTGTGACCATGTGAAAAAGTATGACCATGTGATAAAGTGTGACCATGTGATAAAGTGTGACCATGTGATAAAGTGTGACCATTTGATAAAGTGTGACCATGTGATAAAGTATGACCATGCGATAAAGTGTGACCATGTGATAAAGTGTGACCAAGTGATAAAGTATGACCATGTGATAAAGTGTGACCATGTGATAAAGTGTGACCATGTGATAACACAGAAAGATCAAAACGCAAAACATCGAGTTTTTAATAAAGGATGCGGTAAAAACAGACCCAACGGTCGGCCATGAGAAATATGGATTAATGGAATATTAGAAAAACAACAGCAGCAGAAACAAACTGAAGTATAAACGACAACAACATTTACCTACCATCAATGATGAAAGGCAAATAAGGAAGGATAGAAAAAGGTGGTGAAGATGTAAAGGAATGTCAAAAACATAAAAACAAATGGTAACTATAGCAATGTAACTTTTAGAACCAAATACCAAAGCAATTTTTTCTCATTCATAATTAATTCTCAGAAAATGTAATGTTCGTTCTTGTGTTTATTACGGATATTAGAACAATTTTTCTAGGGAATTTATCTTTATGATGTTTCTATGTCAGCTGCTGGATAAATGTCGGGTCTGGTCTTTGTAGGTTGAGATTTACTTTTAATTAGAATTTGTGACGAAAGTGTCAAACCTTCGTTCACAAGTCGTCATAGTGTAACAGGGAAAGTACACAGTAATTAATTATGCACACAGGATAAAGAATATACAATCTAAACAATCCCGGCCAAGTGCAGCAATTTATCGTTGATTACGTCATCAATATAACGCAATAAATTCACAAAACAGAAACTACAACTCAAAATATACTGAACAACACTTGTGTTGACACTTCGTATGATGACACAAAATGGCCGCTAGATTTCGTACAAAAGCTTATTCACACAGTTCTTTATTGACACTTCACAAATCATGTGGATAAATAGTTTGGTTGCATATAAAAGTCATCACATATAATGTTTTCTGTACCATCTATCAAACTATATCATTTGTAGAAATTATGTATCAGTGCATTGGCTACCGCCGTTTTATATATTACTCCCCAGGTTCTATAATTATATCCACATAGCTTCTTGTACTTGGTATAAAACCACACATACACACACACGATAATATGATATCAATATGTATATTCCTAGCCTTGATATCCTTAATAAGCACTGATCTCTTCAGATACCCGAAGTATCTACGTATAGCTAAACAACTTCCTCCGAAATAAATCTTCAGAATTTTTTTTTTTACGTTCGCCAGCTTTTACCTATGACGAAGTCCCTAGAGACTAGGAACTGAATTTTGCGTGTTAATCCATTTTTTTCTTGTGTGCACAGGTCCCTCGCCGCACAGGCAGATAACTCCGATTTCGGAGGTACTCATATTTTTTCCCGTCGATGAGTAATTGACGTTTCAAATCGGGCCTAGCTGCTGAGACCTGGGGTGGTTGCCGCAGAGAGAAACCATAAATAAAAATTCCAACTAGTGCAGTCGGGATTTGAACCAACTACCTCTCTGTCTCGAGGCCGGCGTCTTGCCTCGAGACGAACCAGTCCCTCAATCTTCTGAACAACCTTTACTAAAACATCGCTGATGTTTCTCTAAATCTTTAACCCTAAGTAACGTCACTCATGGGACGCACCAAAATGGCAGCTTATTTATATTCGAGCCATAGTCTAAGCAATGTTTACTTTGAACACCATGATATCTGTTATTGCAGCGAGTTGGCAGATTTTTGAAAATGTATTCAAGGGTTTGAACATAAATGTTTGTTCACAGTTTGTTAACTTTCGCTATGGATAACGTCTTTATTTGATGGCTTCGTTTATGAACTTGGTAGCTAAGGACCTAGGGAATAATAGAACAAAGAAGTATGTGTTAGCATTCGGAAAATTTGACAGACAAACAACAATAGAAAAAAACGAAGAACAATATATGGTCCAAAGCGGGATCGAACCCGTACTCCCTGGCACCTGGCACGGGTTCGATCCCGCGTCTGACCATATATTGTTCTTCGTTTTTTTCTATTGTTGTTTGTCTGTCAATTTTTCCGAGTTCTAACACATACTTCTTTGTTCTATTATTCCCTATTATCGGCTCGGAAGTTCCCTATATATAATAATATTTATTTATTATTATTTGTACCCAGTAGCTTATGACCTAACTTGTGCAAACGGATGGCATTGGCAAGGATCATTTTGAATCTATGAAGTGGGCTCATTCTGTGTTTAACTCAAAAGCATATGTGCTTTTTAACCAAATACCTTTTTTTGGGGGGACTCAAGGAAGATATCCCCGATGGAAGAATAAATTGTACTATTAGTCCCATAAATGATTCGCTTCCAGAGGTTTATGATGTAAACAAAGCAGTTTTGTCATTGCAAGTGAATAATGGCCATACCTATAATTGGTCAGTATTGTGTAGCAGCAGCTTTATAGCGAACACGGAAAACATCATAGGATTGTGCTGTTCTGAAACAGCTATGCCATGCTACCCTAGAATTGCCTTTAATGGGATTATTGTGACCACAAACCACTCTCCATGTGTGTGCCACATATTTACACCCCAGAAAGAAATACTGAATATAACAACATCATATGCCGTCTGTGATATTAATGACCACAGACCAGGAGCCTCCTGTATGATTGATACAACTGTTGCACCAAGCACTTCATCAGCAGAGCCAGATCTATGGAATGTTAATCTGACATTGTTCTTGAATGATGCCCAAGTTAATGAGATATCAGAATCGTGTGGCAGCAGCTACAAGACGAGAGCAGAGAAGATCATCAAGTTCTGCTGCTATAAAGGAGACTTGCCTTGCTATCCCAGAATTGCCTTAAATGGGATCACTGTAGTTGAAAACTTCTCCTCTTGTGTAAACTACACATTCACATCTAAGAGCGAATCAGTGAAGGTCACAAAATCATATTCTCTTTGTGGTGTTACTAACTACAGGTCAGGTGACTTCTGTTGGATTGGAAATGATAACTTACCACCACTGTGTGTCTATATGTTTGGAATTGGAGTCATCAACGATGACATAACATCATCAAGTGCTACGACGATCATCATTTCCAGGAGGGCGCGAACTACCATGGTATATGGTGGATAGGCGGCAGGAACCATTGAAGGCTATGTCTGAAAAGTATTCCTTCTTGCAGTTTCCTCATATTCCAAATCCGGCTTGTTGCAGGAGCAAAGTAGTATAGCAGGAAGGCACTGTTTCGCATTTAGGCGCTATATTAACAAAGATATATAGTAGGCGTATTTTACGCCTAATGTACATGAGAGACAAGGGGAGTTAACCATGACATTTCGTGTCGGGATGTTGACCTCTAGTCCCGGTGACCCGGGAAGTGACCTGTTTATGTCTGGTGAGTGCTGACTTTGGAGTTCTTGCGGTACTTGCTAGATAGTGATAGGTTAGTAGATTATACAACATCAATGAAAAACGATCAATATAAAACAGAAAACAAAAGATATATTTTATTCTTTTATTATCTCAATAGGTGTATAACATACAGTGGATATTATATAACATTACAAAAATAGTTAGTACACTGAGTAAATATATAGTACAAGGTTAACATTTATTTATAGCTATGTAGTTGGTTGTCTGCTTAACTATGTGTCATCGATGAATCATAAGGGGTGAAACTGTTAGAGATTGCTGCTCAGACTAAGCTGGTAGTGTAAAGAGTTAAATATGTTCCTTGGTGTTAGTGGTTCGCTCTCTCTCTCTCTCTCATCACCTCTCTCTCTGTCTGTCTCTCTCTTGCACCTTCTCCATCTCTTTCACTCTCGCTATCTCTCTCCCTCTCCATCTCTGTCTCTTTCGCTCTCGCTATCTCTCTCTCCCTCTCCATCGCTGTCTCTTTCACTCTCGATCGTTCTCTCTCCCTCCCTCCCTCTCCATCTCTATCTCTCTTGCTATCTCTCTCCCTCTCTCTCGCTCCCCCTTTCCATCTCTGTCTCTTTCACTCTCGCTATCTCTCTCGCTATCTCTCACTCTCCCTCTCCAGCACTGTCTCTTTCGCTCTCGCTCGTTCTCTCTCTCTCGCCCTATCCATCTCTGTCTCTCTCGCTATCTCCTCCCCCTCTGTCTCTGTCTCTCTCGCTATCTCTCTCCCTCTCCATCGCTCTCTCTATTCATCTCCATCTCCGTCTCTTTCGCTCTCGCTATCTCTCTCTCCTTCGCTGTCTCTATCTCTCGCTATCTCTCTCCCTCTCCATCACTCTCTCTCGCTCCCTCTCCATCTCTGTCTCTTTCGCTCTCGCTATCTCTCTCTCTCTATCTCTCTCTCGCTATCTCTCGCTCGGTATCTCTCTCTCCCTCTCCATTGCTGTCTCTCTCGCTCTCGCTCATTCTCTCTCCCTCACCATCTCTGTCTCTCTCGCTATCTCTCTCCCTCTCCATCGTGTTCTCTCTCTCTACCTCTCCATCTTTCTCACCTATCCACTCTTAGACGTCTAACCTATCAGGCCACCCTCCCTCCTCTCCCTTTATCTCTCACACATCGTTACGCCCTCGCGTATATTTTTAGCGTCCTTCCTATTGTAACACTTGATTACTCTCACCCTTTATGCCTAGCACCTCGCCTTCCTTCTATTATACTTCTCTGTATCTCTCTCTCTCTCTATCTCCCTCGCTCTCTCTCTCTTCTAACCCTTAATAGACTTCTTTCCTACCATTCGTACTTTATACACATCTCCATTAATACAACTGAAATTCCTTAATGATAAACTACCACATCGTTAGGAGATAAGAGAAAAACAGAAGAAAAAAAATTCAACTTACACCGTAAAATATACCAATACAACACAGACCACTAGACTGAACAGTGCTATGAAAAAAAGCTTCCATGAATCAATCGCGCTTATAACACGAAGTTTCACACGCGACTAGTTTAAATATTATCTGGTAAATAAAAGTTGGACTACACTATTCCACTCTCGACTAACATCTAGGTTAACCAATCAGAGAAGAGGATTTCCATCGGACACCAATCAACGAAATGACTGACCTTTGGATTAACCAATCAGAAAAGAGGATTTCTATCAAACACACACCAACAAAATGACTGACCTCTGGATTAACTAATCAGAGAAGAGGATTACTGTTATCGTGATAATTGACCATCGTGATAATTGATCATTTTCAACTTGAAGTGCTGTCGAGTCTGACGCATGGATTACTTTAAATCGATTCGGCCCCTGATACAAGCCACCTAGCGGGTCAATGATGTGGGGAAATAATACATAATACATGGAAATAATACTTGAACGCGCTTTGACCCCTGATGCAATACCAGGAGTTCCATGACAGTCATAAATAGTTGGACACAACGAGCAGGAAGTTATATTTAAGGTCCAAAAAAGTTAGGCCAAATCACAAAATTTTAACCACAGAACACGTGAATAAAGGCTCATATTTAAAAAGTCGACCTCAAAACCCTAAAAAGCTACTCATATAATCATAAAAGTTAGACACAATGAGCAGGAAGTTATATTCAAATTAAAAAAAAATTAGACCAAATCGCAAACATTTTATCCCCATAACAGGAAAAAATTAGGCTCAAATTTAAAAAAGCGACATAAAAAACCCGAAAAATCTACGCCCATACTCACACTAGTTAGAAACATTGAACTGATCGTTATATTCAAAGTGCCAAAAGTTACGCCAAATCGCAAACATTTTACTACCAGAACCCAAAAATGTAGGCTCATAATCAAAAAGTGGACCTAAAAATCCCAAGAGCTACTCACATAGTCAAAATAGTTAGACACAACGACCACGAAGTTATATTTCAAGGTCCAAAAAAGTTAGGCCAAATCGCATAAGTATAACCACAGAACACGAAAATAAAGGCTCATTTTTAAAAAGTCGACCTCAAAACCCTAAAAAGCTACTCATATGGTCATAATAGTTAGACACAATGAGCAGGAAGTTATATTCAAGGTCCAAAAAATTAGACCAAATCGCAAACATTTTATCCCCATAACAGAAAAAATTAAGCTCAAAATAAAAAAGGCGACATAAAAATCTACTCCCACACTCATACTAGTTAGAAACATCGAACTGAAAGTTATATTCAAAGTCCCAAAAGTTACGACAAATCGCAAACATTTTACTACCAGAACACAAAAATGTAGGCTCATAATCAAAAAGTCGACCTAAAAATCCCAAAGAGCTACTCACATAGTTGTAATAGTTAGACACAACGACCATGAAGTTATATTCAAGGTCCACAAAAGTTAGTCCAGAGCACAAAATTGTACCCACTTAAATATTCCAATATCAACAATTTTCTGAAAAATAACTTTTATGATTGTTACCCCCTTACTATTTTTGAGGGATACGCCCATAAAATCGGTAAAAATCGTAAATTTTCACTCTACACATACCCCAAACTTTATTTTAGACATCCCCATAACAAAAATTTACATTAAAAACCACATTTAGGATTTTACCCCCGACCAATTTTGGTGGCTACGCCCATGAAACTGTTAAATAATAGTAAATTTATACTATAGGTTTACTCTAAACTTTATTTTAGACATCTCCATAGCAAAAAATTTACTTAAAAATTACTTTTGAAATTGTTTACCTCCTTACCATTTTTGAGGGGTACGCCCATAAAATCGATAAAAATCGTAAATTTTCACTCTAGGCATACCCCAAACTTTATTTTAGACATCCCCATACCAAAAAACAACAAAAAGCTATCTTTTATGATCGGTACCCCCTTACCATTTTTGGTGACTACGCCCCTGAATTCGAAAAAATCTTAAATTTAGCACGTAGGCTTACCTAAAACTTTATTTTAGACATCCCCATACCAAAAATTTACTTAAAAATCACTTTTGAAATTGTTACCCCCTTACCATTTTTGTGGGATACGCCCCTGAAATCTATAAAAAAAATTGAAATTTAACCTCAAGGCATACCTCAAACATAATATTTGATACCCCTACATATCAAATCCCAACAAAAAAATCAACAACAAACAAGTAGTATATAAAAGGGTTTTGGGCAACGTTTCGCATGGCATTGCACCGTGCCTGCATCGCGATGCAGGCACGATGCAATCTAAAGTACGCTTTTTGTCACCATGAGGCTCAAAACTCTTCGTTGGTTAAATTTTTGTGATTTGGTCTAACTTTTTGGACCTCGAATATAACTTCCTGTTCGTTGGGTCCAACTATTTATGACTGTCATGGAACTCCTGGTATTGCATCAGGGGTCAAAGCGCGTTCAAGTAACCCGCCCCTTGTATTATTTCCTCACACCATTGACCCGCTAGATGGCTTGTATCAGGGGCCGAATCGATTTAAAGTAATCCATGCGTCAGTCTCGACAGCACTTCAAATTGAAAATAGGGTCAGTTATCACGATAACAGTAATCCTCTTCTCTGATTAGTTAATCCAGAATTCAGTCATTTTGTTGGTGTGTGTTTGATAGAAATCCTCTACTTTGATTGGTTAATCCAAAGGTCAGTCATTTCATTGATGGGTGTCCGATAGAAATCCTCTTCTCTGATTGGTTAACCTAGATGTTAGTCGAGAGTGGAATAGTGTCGTCCAACTTTTATTTGCCAGATTATATT
The DNA here is from genome assembly GCA_032433765.1 of Megaustenia siamemsis. Lineage (NCBI taxonomy): Eukaryota > Metazoa > Mollusca > Gastropoda > Stylommatophora > Ariophantidae > Megaustenia > Megaustenia siamemsis. Next base: position 18,925,374 of record JAVIAB010000059.1, on the reverse strand, counting down.
TAAACTAGTCGCGTGTGAAACTTCGTGTTATAAGCGCGATTGATTCATGGAAGCTTATTTTCATAGCACTGTTCAGTCTAGCGGTCTGTGTTGTATTGGTATATAATACGGTGTAAGTTGAATTTTTTTTTCTGTTTTTCACTTATCTCATAACGATGCGATAGGTTATGATTAAATGAATTTCAGTTGTATTAATGGGGATGTGTATAAAGTACGAATGGTAGGAAAGAAGTCTAGTAGGGGTTAGAAGAGAGAGAGAGCGAGAGAGAGAGAGAGAGAGATACAGAGAAGTCTAATAGAAGGAAGGCGAAGTGCTAGGCATAAAGGGTGAGAATAATCAAGTGTTACAATAGGAGGGATGCTAAAAATATACGCGAGGGCGGAACGATGTGGGAGAGATAAAGGGAGAGGAGGGAGGGTGGCCTGATAGGTTAGACGTCTAAGAGAGGATAGGTGAGAAAGATGGAGTGGAAGAGAGAGAGAACATGATGAAGAGGGAGAGAGATAGCGAGAGAGACAGAGATGGTGAGGGAGAGAGACCGAGAGAAAATGAGCGAGAGCGAGAGAGATAGCAATGGAGAGGGAGAGAGAGATACCGAGCGAGAGATAGCGAGAGAGAGATAGCGAGAGAGAGATAGCGAGAGCGAAAGAGACAGAGATGGAGATGAAGAGAGAGAGCGATGGAGAGGGAGAGAAATAGCGAGAGATGGAGACAGCGAAGGAGAGAGAGATAGCGAGAGCGAAAGAGACAGAGATGGAGAGGAAGAGAGAGAGCGATGGAGAGGGAGAGAGATAGCGAGAGAGACAGAGACGGAGAGGGAGGAGATAGAGAGAGAGAGAGAGAGAGAGAGAACGAGCGAGAGCGAAAGAGACTGTGATGGAGAGGGAGAGTGAGAGATAGCGAGAGCGAAAGAGACAGAGATGGAAAGGGATAGCGAGAGAGAGGGAGAGAGATAGCGAGGGAGATAGAGATGGAGAGGGAGAGCGAACGAGCGAGAGCGACAGAGACAGCGATGGAGAGGGTGAGAGAGATAGCGAGAGCGAAAGAGATGGAGAGGGAGCAAGAGAGAGACAGACAGAGAGAGAGGTGATGAGAGAGAGAGAGAGAGCGAACCACTAACACCGAGGAACATATTTAACTCTTTAAACTACCAGCTTAGTTTGAGCAGCAATCTCTAACAGTTTCACCCCTTATGATTCATCGATGACACATAGTTAAGCAGACAACCAACTACATAGCTATAAATAAATGTTAACCTAGTACTATATATTTACTCAGTGTACTAAATATTTTTGTAATGTTATATAATATCCACTGTATGTTATACACCTATTGAGATAATAAAAGAATAAAATATATCTTTTTTTTCTGTTTTATCTTGATCGTTTTTCATTGATGTTGTATAATCTACTAACCTATCACTATCTAGCAAGTACCGCAAGAACTCCAAAGTCAGCACACACCAGAAATAAACAGGTCACTTCCGATGTCATCGGGACTAGAGGTCAACATCCCGACACGAAATGTCATGGTTAATCCCCCTGTCTCTCATGTACATTAGGCGTAAAATACGCCTACTATATATCTTTGTTAATTTAGCACATAAATGCGACACAGATCCCTTCCTGCTATACTACTAGCTACTGAGTTAAGTGCTCTGTGCACACCGTGAGCTGTGTGTCTCATCCGTTTTGATCATGTTTCGATATCCCGCTTGTTTACGATGATTGATGATATCGTATGACGGAACAGTTGGCTGTGTTCACTTTCTGCGCGGTTTCGCCTTATGTCTTTTGGCGTGTGCAGAGACTGCTATGATGGGGACTACAGTTACCTTTCTTTGTTTCGGAGATGAGTTAGTAATTCGGATGATTCCACTGGTTGAGCAATTATGGATTTTAATTCGTTTGCAGTGATACCGAGGCCTTCCATTACAAATAACCAATAACCAATGTCCTGAACTAATGAAGTACTCTGATCTAATGTCTCGTCCCATTAACACAAAAAAGCTAACTACCCTTCTTTAAATACTGTAGTATATATACGTTCCGCCATCGTCCTTTCATCGGATGCAAACGTTGAACTTAAATCATCATCATCATCATCGTGTGCCCTCTCCGCAACGAAGGTTGGCTACCATGGATCGCCATTCTACTCTGTTTCTTGCTTTGATGGTGTAGGCTGTCATAGATTGACTTGTCCATCTTTTGATGTTACTCGTCCATGTTAGTCTTCGTCTGCCTCTTTTACCTTGTATTTTTCCTTCCAATATTACTTTTAGTAGGTTGTTGTGTCTTTTAACGTACCCCAAAAATTTAATTTGTCTTGTCTTTATTGTGTTCAGCAGTTCTCTTTTTATTTTCAGTTGTTTTAAAACTTCATCGTTTGTTATCTTTTGTTTCCATCCAATTCTACCTATTCTTCTATAAATCCACATTTCAAAGGCTTCAATTTTCTGTTCTGTTTTCTTGTCTAATGTCCATGTTTCTGCACCATACAGGACTATTGAGAAGATGTAACATTTTGCCATTCTTAGTTTCAGCCCTGCTGATATTTGTTTTGTTGTTAGTATATTTTTCATGGCATTAAAATTACTTTTTGCCATACCTATTTTTTTGTTTATTTCAGTTGTGCATTTTCCATCATTGGTTATAGTATGTCCTAGGTAGTTGTAACTATGGACTGTCTCCAGATGTGTTCCCTCAACTGTGATATTTAATTGTAGGTCTTGAGAATTTTCTTTGTTTATGATCATAGTTTTAGTCTTTTTGATATTCATTTCTAGTCCATATTTTTTGCTTGTTATGTTTATCACATTAAGTAAGTGTTGTAGGTCTTTAGGATTTTCTGCTAGTAGAACAGTATCATCAGCATATCTTAGCATATCTTGAACTTAAAAGGCTAGTCCAACACAACCACATTGGTTTGTACAACCTTTGCGTAATCTCATCGCTGAGAGACTATCATATTTGTTAACTTGTCTTTCACTTCATAAGAATATTATTAAATACAGTGTAACTATCAATATGGTCGTAGTACTATTACAGTCGTTTCCCATGTTTAAAGTGCAGTGAATAATCCCCGCTGTTGGCGTGGAGTGAACCTGAATATTTGAAATTGTGAATATTCCTTTCTGATTGTTTCGTTTCTAGAACCTCGGTTTGTGTTTATTTTTCACATTTACTGTACATGATAGTACTACTAAATCGCCACAGCGATTGAGTACAGCATTTTACAACGTATACATTGGAATATCTCTAAAGTAAAAGCTAGAGAAAAAAAGCCCTACCTTACACGTGCGATGCAGCTGCTGGAATGATATCCTGTTTTATAACGTATGACTCGTAACATCATTAATTATTCTCAGGAACAAATATGCAGGAAAAACTTGCTTAATATAAACATTAGTCGACAAATAAAACAGCAAGTGGGTAATTATCCGCAATGATTATCAAACGAGGGAGCCACGATAGCTCAGTGGTTAGTGAACTGGACTGCATAGGACAAGAGGTAGAGTTCGATCCAAACCGACGGCTTCCGGGTTCACCCAGCTTTAAATGGCTACCAGATTTTTTTCTGGGAAAGTAAAGCAGCACGGGCGTAATACCGACCACATTACCTCAAAAATTGTGTGCTGAAGGTATATACAATTTATGGTTACTAACACAATACTCCATGTACGCCACTTGGCGTGACAGGGGCTTCTTTACTCTTCTTTACTCTTTATCAGAAGAGGACAGAAACTGCGTTTGATCGTCATCTCTCTAGACCATTTTTTTCGTATCTTCATCGGCAGCCAAATGCTATTTCTACTCTGCACATTAGTTTAAATTGTATGGGCAAGGCGGTTGCCTTCCCTCTTCGAACTTTACTATCTTCTCAGACCTGTTAGACTATGCCCTAAACCCTAGACAACTAGGGATAGCTAAACTAGGATCAGTATAAGTTATAGTTTGCTGATTTTGTTAGGAATTTTAGATTCACTATATTTTATATTCACCATATATTCACTTTATAGACACACAAAAGCATTTGACAAAGTAAAGCATTTATAAATACTCAACAAAATGGAGAAATTAAACATTGATGGCAGGGATCTGCGAATCATAAAAAAACATGTACTGGCAACAAACAGCAGCTATACGAACTAGCAACCAAACAGGAGAATTTCAATATATAAAACAAGGAGTCAGACAAGGCTGTGTTCTGTTGCAACTGGGAAATATGAAAGGAAAGAGAGATCAATGACGACAAAGAAAGAAAATACTGGATAGCTTGGTGTCATGGCATAGAAAACAGTAAACAACTGAACTAATACTATATACTGTAGATAGAGGATTGTGGAAGGACATGGTCGCTTACGCCAATCGGTACGGCATGTGATGTTGATGATGATGATGATATAGAGCCAATGGTGATAACCGTTCTAGATCAAATGGATTAAAGTACCGACACTATAAAACGAGAAGAAGAGTATTCTATTAGAAATAGTGAAATAATCATATTTTGTATATAGATTGTTATACATTATTAAGCAATCCACATTTGTTAGAATGACATTTACTAACTATGTACTCTCGATCATCGCTAAAATTCTACTAAAAGAAATAGAAAAAAAAACATCCGCATACCTGTAAAAATATCAACATGTCTCATTATTTGGTTCAAATAATGAACAATTTGACATTTACTGCATTTCTTCTTTTACATTTTTTTAGATGCAGAAACAGAAGCAATGTCCTAGCTTTCACCGTAAATGTAGCCTCACTGGTGACATGGGATCCAATTGTGTAGAGTTCACTCGACGCTGTCGTATCATCATTGCTGGGCATGTCTCGAGTTCTGCGCTCTTGTTAACTTTTAGTTTAGTTCATCTACTTTTAATTAATTTCCCACGACATTATATCCATGATGTAATTAATTTTTGTTGTCTTTACAGAACATTTACGATTGGGTATTTATCAATTATTTCCCTGACAGACCGGAAAGTAAAGCGGCACGGGCGTAATACCGACCACATTTCCCCAAAAATAATGTGTTGAAGGACTGTAAAATGTATGGTCACTAACACCATATTGTCTATACGCCACTTGAAGGGACGGGGCTCTTTACTTTTTTTTCTTTACTTACCTAACACAAATCGGTGTGACTGCCACGGCCCTGTCCAGGGTGACGGAACGAAAGAATAGCGCCACTGTGACCTGTTACGCATGTAATCAGATGCTACGAAGAACGTTGGAGACAGGGTCTTCACCGGTGATGCGGAGTTTTGTGCATCTGAAGCCTTTATTTGAGCTTTGGTTAATATGTGACGGATGTGTCTCATAATATGAAATATGTTGAGGAGGGAATTTGTTTGACTATGGGGTTATAAGATACGCAATGAAGATGATCTGTCACCTAAACTAAACTAACTCATGAGCTTATTTTCGCTGCTGTATGGACTGAAGTATATAACAATCGTCAGCTCCAACATACATATCTATATGAATCTCTGTATATGTGAAGGCACTATCAAAGGACAAACAAAATGGAAAATGGAACTAAAAAAGACGACATAATTCGTAATACCATCAATATAATCGTAAGATTTGTACACGCCTAATGTAACAATATATGGACTGGGATTGTTTAAATCACATAATAGGAGATAATGGAGATAGCTTAAGTTAGGATAGCTTAGTTAGGATATCTTTAGTTAGGATAGCTTAGTTAGGATAGCTTTAGTTAGGATAGCTTAGTTAGGATAGCTTAGTTAGGATAGCTTAGTTAGGATAGCTTTAGTTAGGATAACCTTGTTAGGATAGCTTAAGTTAGAATAGCTTTGGTTAGGATAGCTTAAGTTAGGATAACTTTAGTTAGGATAGCTTTAGTTAGGACAGCTTAAGTTAGGATAGCTTTGGTTAGGATAGCTTAAGTTAGGATAACTTTAGTTAGGATAGCTTTAGTTAGGACAGCTTAAGTTAGGATAGCTTTGGTTAGGATAGCTTAAGTTAGGATAACTTTAGTTAGGATAGCTTTAGTTAGGACAGCTTAAGTTAGGATAGCTTAAGTTAGGATAACTTTAGTTAGGATAGCTTTAGTTAGGATAGCTTAAGTTAGGATAGCTTTGGTTAGGATAGCTTAAGTTAGGATAACTTTAGTTAGGATAGCTTTAGTTAGGACAGCTTAAGTTAGGATAGCTTAAGTTGTTTACTCAAATTAAATGTAAAATAACCATTCCTTTTCAGACGCAGACAGAATAACATATTCAATGGAAATGCAGTAGCTGTTATTGAAAGGGTTTGGGCATTGATGTGATAGTAACAGAATAGTATCAGAATAGTAACAGAATAATAACATAATAATAACAGAAACATATTTCAGATGACCAGTTGCGAGTTTTGAGAGAGTGGAATTTTCAAGCTTCATTGGAAATATGTGGATAAATGCATGGCTTGACCGTCCAACATGGTTAGAAAGAAATGTGTTGGACAAATAAACTCAGGGCAGATCAAGCTGGCCACAAACACGTTACTCGTAAGAGTCATGGCAGCGTTTTTTTTTTGAACAAGCTAGTAAGGTCAAGGAAGGGCCAAGATAGCGATTTGTTTTGGCAATATTGACACAAATTCATGTATTAGATTAACATTGCGAATTCTTATTGGGTGCGAGATAACAGCGCATAGAGTAAGCCAATGAATTATGCTAATGAGACTGAGGTATTTAGTCTCATACGCTAGAAGATTTTGCAATTATCGCATATGAGAAGAGAATAAGAAATATAAATTAGACGCACTTATTTGGTCTTTGACCGAAACTGCTAAAGGTAGTTTTGATAATAGTGTAGACCTCTACAGTGAACTTACGATGAGTAAATGGGTTAGAGAGCGATAACTGAGGAAAAGAGGAGCAGTTAGGGGAAGATCAGACAGTTAGAGAATTTAGGCAAATGATAGCAGTTACTTAGGATCAGTTAGTAGAGAAGTAGATAGAACAAGAACAGAACAAGTAAAATTATAAACATAAAGAACAATTCAAATATTGCTAAGTCAGAAAGTACTAACATAATTTAGTTGTGAAGTGTTTTAAAGTGAGATTCAGGAGTTGTGCTAAAGACATAGTAAGTAGTTCACATAATATAGAAGTGTAACGTAAGACATATGTGAATGTAAGAGATATGATTTAATATGGCACGGACAACAGATTCAGAGATGAATCAGTAACCACCGGCGATAGCCTCATGAATTCATCTCAAATAAAGAACGTGATTTAATTGTAAGCACTACCACTAATCATCACGTGCCAAAAAATGATTGAATAAACTTGAATGAACATGATTTTTTTAGTCTGTGATTGTTGAATACGTCAAGACTTTGTTAAAAATTTGTGCTGTTTAAAAGGTCTGATCTGTGTCTGACTACGAGTCAGAGAATTATGAAGAGTTATAATTAAGAAGCGAATTATACAGACCCTGAAACATCTAATACAGCAATAAACGCATCATGCATATGTTTGTTGAGTGAATTTTTATGATGCATTTTTTTTTAAATCTGTGGCTGTTATAAAGAAAGCAACTGATAAAAGTCAGATAGGAATAAAAACTGTATTTAGTTACAATTAACACAAGATGGAATTGATATTTGATGAACTGACTCATCCGTACACGGTGGTTCAGCAACTTTTCTTCAAGTACAAATCTACCTACAACTTGCACATTGAGTTTAAACATTTTAAATTTATCAATTACATTTGTTTTATAATTGACAGAATACATTTTTAACAAAAAATAATGGTTTCCTAATCTTCCGACATTAACGTCGAAATTTTCAAAGTTCGAATTTCCAGAAAATAATATTCAAATGATGATATTTTCCTTTTACGAACTGCGTGTACTCAAGGACATGGTGAAAAAATAATATCCTAGAGTATTTATTCAGCCTGAATACATTTAGGACTTGAGCGATTTCAAGAAACAATTTTAGAAGTAATTTCTTTTCAACCTGGGGTTACTGAATTATAATAAAGTTACCAGTCTTGTGAATGTAGTGATTTGGACTTCCGCTAAATTTGTAATAAAGTAAGTTATTTTGCCACGATATTCCTAGTTTCTCAACGCCGGTCTAATGTCAAAGTAACTTTCCACTTTGATTACACATCGTTGTCGTGACAGTTTATTATTGAGTTATTTGCGGGTCATCATTATTGCACTCCGAACATGTCCATAGGTGCTCAGATCCCCTCCTCAGCAAGTCCCGCAGTGTCCAGCGACTGACGACTTCAGTTCTGTGTTGGTTGATAAGTCTTCTTACACGCCCACTAAGTTTCTCATTTCTGGCTGTGCCCATCTTAACTCCGATCTCCATCATCCGAAGAAGTGACGTGGATCTATGTTTGTCGAAGTCCTGTTGTTATAGTATATTTATTATCTTGATGTTATTGACTTGTTCGTATTATCTTTGTACTTCCTGACAACACGTCACATTGATTTAGTTGACCAACACAACACGGGTAAATTCATGACATATTCTTTTTCTCTCATTATAAAATCATAATCAGTTTATTGACTTCTCTATTATCAACCTTGGTTCATGATCGTACACTTATCTTAAATTAATTCAGGACACTCAAGAGACTATCGTCGGTGACTATTTGAATGTCCGTAAGTGCATAGCTTCATACAACACAATGTGTCTACTTAAGAACTTGTAAGAATATATTGAAGCACAACACTATGCATCTTTCAAAAACTTTCACAGCTTAAGTTCATAACATTCTCTATCAACTCTCTATCAATAATAACTTCTAAACTGACTTGAACTACAACTTGTAGATTATAACTTCCTAACTAACCGTCTTCACTTTCTAATCTTAACTTTCTAACTGTTCTGACTATTCTAACTGTCAACTTCTTCTTCCTGAATAACTAACTCGAACTGTTGACTTTCTACTCTTGAATAATTCATCTCTGCTTGTCTTCTATCCTATCTGTATATCTAATTTATGTTGTGTTAAAGTTTAAATACTTCAACCACTCTCTTCACCTGAAAATCAGTAACCAATCAAAATCGTCGCGCAGTTACAATTTGCGACTCCCTCCTGATCACTTGCAGCCTCGTGTCCGAGACTTGAACTCTACACTGACTTGTGTCTCAGCTGTCCAAGACTTTGACAATAACAGATTATTTTCGTGACTTCTATAACCTATTAAAAATAATATTACTTCACGACTCTGATCTTTTCTGGTAGCTGTTTACTGACCAGTAAAGTCATGAGGTCAACGCATGCCATTTGTTATTTCCTTTCACTCACAAACTTGTTTTGAAGTGGAAATTTCCATGGACTTAAACTATTCATTGTGTCGTCCAATAATTCTGGACATTTCCTCCTTAGCTTGATGGGTGTCCTTGTTATGTTTGAGGACACTACCCCTATGTGAACTTCTATTTCTGGCTGGAAATTTTCCATTCCCCAACTTCATGTCCTAACTACTCCTGGTCGCTAATATTTGGAAACAGAGCCATAGATTTTGAAAGCAGTGATTTCTGCAATTTTGTGACATTTTAGCACGCAGGGTTTCTGTTTTTGAGATTGTAGTTCTGCCCTATGTGCCGTCTTCGGCTCGAAAGAACTATAGATAATCTATTGAGAAGCGGGTAACAACTAAGTTACCTGCCCCCATGCTCTCACTAGCTATGCTCTATTACACTGTGCTCTTCCCACATCTCGGAGTACATTGATGATGTCCGCCCGATCCATTAGTTGCCCATCCTCAACGACAGCGCACCTAGCCAACCTGTCCGCTCTTTAATTTCCCTGTACTCCCGCACGTCCAGGGACATAGACAAAGGTGACCTTACGTATTTTACTTCTGCAATGACAATACTCATTGCATGCGTACATAGCCCGCCTCCACTTTTTTATCATGCTCATCGAATCACTCAGTGTACATGCGTGAGTCTTATGACTCTAACCATTTGAATGACTTGGTCACTGCCATCACCTCCATTGTCATGCTACTCGTGGTCCTAACCTATGCACCACTGTCTTTTTTGACTATTCTGCTTGCCGAGCGTGTTGTAAATGCACATGCACTTCTTTGGTGTCGTATTACAGATCCGTCTGTATAGATGACTGCATCTTTCTCATGGGCGTTATCGCAGATGAGACCGTTGACCTCAGCATTAACCACGACCGGGTTCTGTTCCCTACTTTTCCTGTCGAGTGTGACAATACACGAGAATATATACGACAGTTTGTTATCATCAAAGACAATAATTATCGCATACTGAGTTTGTTTGGAAGAAGTAAGGAGATGCGTCTCCTGTCACTCGAGACATTACCACACTTCGTTAAGGTAAATTAAACACATGTTATTCATATATATATATATATATATATATATATACAGCTGAATAACATGTATTTATTTTAATTGTTTTTTTCTTGATGATGAAACATCTGAGCATCTACATGAATGCTGGGGTCTTAGCACGTTGCAGGACAGTTAAGTAGGGGATTTTGTCCTGCTATTTGATGTGCATTATTATGCGGAGACATCGCATGGCGAAGATATTTAGTCTTTTTTTCGTTATTTGAGTATGTTGTCCAGGTTTCAGATCCATATAATAGTGTGCTAAGCACACACGTTTGATATATTAAGAGTTTGGTCTTTAGTTGTTGTTTTGTCTTGTTCCAGGCCCTTTCTGTGAGTTTGCAGAAAGTCGTAGCCGAATTAGTAAGGCAGCTACAGCTCGGGAATAAATTGTATTTCTGAAACTACTATTCGTGTAAATATTATATACATTTTTGTCTGCAACACAAGTATTCAGCCCTACCGGGAGATACTTGCATTAATATGAAAGTACAGAAATACAATTTATTCTCGAGCTGTGATCGTGACCTATGCTACAGTCATGAGAACACCTGCTTGAAAGACATCATCCACGATAAGTTAATTTTTAGTTAGTTGAGTGGCAGTGTTCCCTGGCGTTCGGCTTCTCGTGGCAAGGCGCAGTGACAAGGAGTACGGTTTCGATCCTGCTTCGGATCATATATTATTCTTTGTTTTTTTCTGTTGTTCATTTGTAATTTTGTCTGAGTGCTGTAAAACATACCTCTTCCTCCTATGATTCGCATTCACAATATTTGACTTGTCAACGATGAATAGTGTCTAGTGTACGACTCCGCATCATCGGCGCAAATTTGTTAAGTGGAACATCATATTGGCTTTAACGCAGAAAATTGCATTGGAGAGCCGAAACCAGACAGTCCCCAAATGCAATTCCTCTAGCGGTCGAGAGAACATGAACTTCATCCCATCATCTTGGAACCGGAAGTCCCTCTTATCCTTATTAATCCAGTTAACTAACCACTGAGCTACCGCGGCTCTCTAAAGTGTTAATTAGCTAAGATAAATAATGATATGTATTGTTGTGTTGGTAGGACAGTAGAGGTTGCCCCAAGCTAGCCAGTTTAGTAAGGAGAGTAAAAAGAGAGTAAGAAGAAGAATACAAAAAGGTTGCGCATGAAAGCTGTTTTTAACTCGAAATCCTCTAGTAAATATGTATGTATTATAACTTATCACGAACGAAGTTATACCATTGACCCACGTTAAGGCGATAGATGATGTGAAAGTATATGATATGTCATCATTGTTGATGAAACTTTGCACACCTTGATATATAACACGGAAATCATAGTCTGTTCAGGATGGACAATCTTGTCATTTTTATTCCGCAGATATTACGAGCAACTCAACAATCTACTTTACTACGCGGAGTTATCTATAACAATATTTTCAAAGTTATGTGCCTGGTATACAGTGAGACTGAAGAATAACAAACTTCAGATTTATAACTAAATATGTGTAACTATCATCATGTACAGTTTTATATTTTATATGCGCTTGGCAATCGCCAAAACACGGTTTAGAACACGCAAGATTAAATTGTTTACACTTATTATTGTATAACCAACATCTCCGTAAATCCTGGCCACCATCTTGCTACATTGTCTATTAATTGTTTAACCAAAATCTCCGTAAAGCCTGGCCACCATCTTTCAACATTGTCTATTAATTGTATAACCAACATCTCCGTAAATCCTGGCCACCATCTTGCAACATTGTCTATTAATTGTATAACCAACATCTCCATAAATCCTGGCCACCATCTTGCTACATTGTGTATTAATTGTATAACCAATATCTCCGTAAATCCTGGCCACCATCTTGCTACATTGTCTATTAATTGTATAACTAACATCTCCGTAAATCCCTGCCACCGTCTTCATTACCGGCATTCTGTTTTACGGTTTCTTTTTTTTTTTTAAGTTGGAATAGTTTGTTTCATATACTCGAAGAAAGTTTTTTTGTTGAAACGTCGTAGTTGTTTGTCTGTGTATTCGTTTAGCTGTTCCCTACAGTTTTATGTTTATTTGTCAGGACTCACCTGGGACTTTTGCGTTTAAGATAATAACTGAACAGTGACGTAGTTTCTTTGGAGGCCATTGGTGGTATAAAGGTGATGGTAATACACGTCATCGTAGTAGAATACAAGGGATGTTGCTGGAAACAAATCATAAAACACAAAACATTGTATGTTTGTATCTGTACATGTTTTCTTAATAAAAGACAAGATGTTTGTATTGTTGAGAAAACTAGACCAAGATGTTTGACAACGGATGTCCTAATCTTAACTTTGACACTTGCAGCAGACAACAAGTGTAACATCAGCGAATCACAACTGATGGTGATCCTACTTCATCGTGTCGTTTAGTACTAAAAAGCAAACTAACTAGTCTGGACAAACAAAAAGTGTTCGAATAAAGGAAAGCAACTTAGTTCATGAGAACATTGTGCGAAGTCCTATATTATAATTGCAATAAATAGTTATTTAAAGGAAAATTAAAGACAATTATATATATTTAACGACACCAGTCTTTGAACAAATAGCCAAACTGATTATTCATTGTTCTAATGCAAAAGATGAACAAATATGGCATTTACATTGTGCTACACAGACATTGCTTCGATGTAACCTCCGGTAAAAGGGGTTAGAACCAGATACTTCGGAATGAAGTCACATGAGATTTTTTTTTATTTTAAAGGGGATTGATGAAATATAAAAACTTGATTAATTTTTTTTTATTAGTTTTAGTTATAATTAGCTATTTTTTGTTTTATTTTGCTCTATTTTATTAATAGAAGGAGACTAGAAATGTAAAATATATATTATGGTTTTATTTTTTCTTTTATATCGACTGAACATTTTTCTTCATATATTCAAGCAGTTTTTTAACAATAAATTGTGCAGCCTTCAATGCTGGTTAATTTCCTGTAAGCAATGTATTATTTGTAACTGACTTAAGAATACAAAGATCTATTCAATGGAATTTTGCCAAATCGTCTTCGTTTAAAATACAAGAGTTTCAATAAAATATGTCAGTGTTCACATTCGTTCTGACCATGTGATCTTTTAAGTGTTGCAAAATTCCCGAACTTTAGCCTATGGTGTATGATATATCATATTACTAAGAATCATCATGAGACATGTAAGGAACAAAAAAAAAAAACAGAAGTAAGTGAGGAGTAATGGTGATTTGTGGAAGGAAAGGGCACCAATAATGCAATATTCACCTTAAGAACATTGATAGAAAGATCTATAGAGGTAAAGAAAGATTGATATATGTGCTTTATAGACTACACAAAATCATTTGACAAAGTAAAGCATGTGGAAATAATCAATATGCTGGAGAAATTAAACATTGATGGCAATGATCTGCGAATCATAAAAACATGTACTGGCAAAAACAGCAGCAATACGAATTAACAACCAAACAGGACAATTTCAATTTATAAAACAAGGAGTCAGACAAGGCTTTGTTCTATCGCCGTATTCGTTTTCACTTTACATCGAACATATTATGAGATCAATAGTAGACTAAAAAAGGAATTGACGTAAACGGTCACAACATACATAATTTGCAATATGCGGATGACACAGTTTTAACAGTAAGACATAGAATGAATTTCAAGAAATGATAGACATAATAGCAAAAGAAAGCAAAAAAAAAGGGCTCAGTCTGAATAATAAGAAAGCAGAGGTAATGGTCATATCAAAGAAACAATCGTCACCATAATACAACATAAAAATAAACAGGACACATATGAAACAAGTGCAACGCATCAAATACGTGGGCACAATATAAACAATTTGCAATATGCAGATACCACATTCTTAATAGCAGAGACCGTGAATGAATTACAAGAAATGATGGACATAATAGTAAAAGAAAGCAACAAGAAAGGAATCAATCTGAATAGATATAAAACATAAGTAATGATCATATCGAAGAAATCATCAGCATCATGCAGCATCATAAAAATAAACACGACAAATCTGAAACACGTTCATCGCGTCAAATACTGGGGCATAATACTAACATTAGATGGGAGATGCACTACACAAATAAAAAGCAGAATAGCTCAGGCCAAAATAACATTTCATAAAATGAAAAAAAATATCTTAAGCAACAAATCTATGTCAATATAGTGAGAAAGATAGTTCATCGGCGCTATATAGAACTAATTCTGACCTATAAAACGAATCATGGACAGTAGACAAACAAATGAAAGGACGAACAGTGGACACAGAGGTGGGATTTCTCAAAAGAATGTTAAAAGTTCCATGGAAAGCTAAAAAGACCAACGAAGAAATTATCAAAGAAGCCAACACAAAAAGGGAACTGCTAAAAAAACATCAGGAAGAAACAATCATTATTTTATGGGCATATCATGAGAATTGAAAAGTTGGAATACTTGGTTACAACTGGAAAAATAAAAGGAAAGGGAGATCGCGGACGACAAAGAGAGAAAATACTGAATAGCTTTGTGCTATGCATTAAAAACAGTCAACAACAGAACTGATACGGTGAACTGTAGATAGAAGATTTTGGAAGGATATAATCACCTACGCCAACCGGTATAGCACATGCTGATGATGATGATTTTATGTATCACATCATTCCATCAAATAATCAGCTACTTATCACAATTCGCACATTTTGAAACGAGATATTACCAAATTGGAGATAGCATAACTAAAATGAACACTGAACACGACAAGAAAATGCAATACAAGAAAATAAAGATATGACATTCGGGCTGAATCGTGTGAAGAAACAAAAGATTTAAAAAAACAATTGGAGACAAGTAACAGGTACACTTCCAGACCACATCGCAAAAAAAAAAAATAAGAGAGCGTTAATTCTCAGAAGAATATGGTAGCCCATTGTTACTTAGACGAATGTTTAATGAAATGGCAAAAGTTACAGTTATTTGGTTATGAAAGACCCGGTATCACTGCAAACGAATTAAAATCCATAATTGCTTAACCGCCCGTACCTGCGTAATCATCCGAATTAATATCTCATCTCCCAAACAAAGAAAGGTCTCATACATACATAAAGGTCAAATACATAAGGTGAAACCGTGCAGAAAGTGAACACAGCTAACTGCTGTTAATATTACAATGAATACCATGAAGGAAACATACCGAAGGGGATTAATCAGATGACAATTTAAAACAGGGGAATCATTGTAAAGATTATTGTTCTAATAAACCGACAATCATTCAGACAAAACATTCAAATTCGTGTTGCTTTTTCACACATAATTGTTAACAAAATAGTTCAATATCAGTTTTACAAAATTATGTTTGTATTTACGAGTACATTTAATCCTACCCCTGTGACGGTGTTTTTACAGTCCATCATAGTTCCTGAAAACACTCTATCAGACACTTGTTCGTGAGTAGCTTGGCAGTGTCGACTGTTGTCAAAATCTGTCATTGGAAGCTTAGCGAGATCGTCAGTATTAAATGTTCCTGGTCAGTAAAAGTTATTTGTTAAGAGATGTGTATCACGTGACATTTAAACAGTTATAACAATAACAGGGATTTCATACATTTGACATCTGGGATGTGGCGAAATACACTGTGTAGAATACACATAGTAGTAGCCTCCATCAGTCATAGTTGACTGCGGAATTTTTCAGCGCCCCTAGAAATGTCATTTTTTCTTTTCTTTTATTTCGTCGTGTATTCTCATTCTCTATGAATCTGTCTGCTTCTTCTTTGAAGTGAACCTTTAGAATGTGTTTCCAGAGATTGCGGTCTGCAGCTATGTCTTCCCATGCTGCAGTGTTTATGTTCAGAGTCTTCATGTCGCGTTTACACACATCTACAAATCGAAGTTTTGGGCGCCCCCTAGTTCTTTTACCATATGTCAGTTGTCCGTAGAGTATATCTTTTGGTATGCGGCCATCTTTCATACGGTGTACATGGCCAAGCCAGCGTAACCTACGCTGTTTGAGCAGCGTGTAGATATTCCGTAGGCCCGTGCAGGTCATTGCCTTATGTTTGTCACTTTATCCTTCCAGGTGATACCAAGAATACGGCGTAGACATCGCATATGGAATGCATTTAGCCTTCTCTCCTGTTTTATATAAGTTGTCCAAGATTCGCTGCCATACAGGAGGATACTAATTATGCAGGCATTGTACACTGCGGCTCTTGTTTTAATTGTCAGTTTGCCATTTTGCCAGACACGTCTAGAAAGACGGGCAAAGGTGGTAGCAGCTTTACCGATACGAGTGTCAATTTCTGTATCTAAAGATAGTCTGTCGCTGATGATGGACCCCAGGTAGTTGTACTGCCGCACGATATCAAGTTTATAGTTGTCGATAGAACTGCATGTGTTGCTTCGACGTCCTGACCGAGTATGTTAGTTTTCTGCAAACTTATTATTAGACCGAAGTCTCGGCAGGCATGTGCAAAGCGATGTACCATGCTCTGGAGTTCTTCCTGACTTTGCGTGACAAGTGCAGCGTCGTCAGCAAATAACAGATCTCTAATAGAGATATGTCTGACCTTAGACCTTGCCTTTAGTCTTGAGATATTGAACAATCGACCATCGGATCTAGTATGCAGATAGATTCCTTCATTCGCATGTGAGAATGCATGTTTTAACAGAACAGCGAAGAAGATTCCAAATAGTTGGAGCAAGAACGCATCCCTGCTTGACACCGTTGCGTATGCCGAAGGGTTGTGATGTGCTGCAGTCGTATTGGATGGTGCCCTCCATGTCCTCATGAAACGATTTGACTAGCGACAGTAGAGTATGTGGGCAGCCTATTGGATGGTGCCCTTCATGTCTTTATGAAACGATTTGACTAACGACAGTAGAGTATGTGGGCAGCCTATTTTGGAAAGTATTTTGAAAAGACCTTCTCTGCTGACAAGATCAAATGCCTTTGTAAGGTCGATAAAGGCTATGAAGAGATGCTTTTTCTGCTCTCTAGATTTTTCTTGAAGTAGACGTAAGGAGAAAATCATGTCTGCAGTTGAGCTTCCGGATCTAAAGCCGCATTGCGATTTAGGATATACGCGTTCTGCGAGTTTTTGTAGCCTTCCTAAGATGACTCTGGCGAAGGTCTTGCCGACGTTGCTGAGTAAGGAGATGCCTCTGTAGTTACTGCAGTCGCTTCTATCTCCTTTATTTTTGTAGAGAGTTACAATCACGGAGTCTCTCATATCTTGAGGAATGGCTTTCTCTGTCCAGCATTGATGTAGCACTTCAAGCAATGGATGTAACAATGCACTTTTGCAGGATTTAATCAGATCGGGAGGGATCCCATCTTGTCCTGGTGCCTTGCCTGTGGCCAAGCTATCTATGGTCTTGCTAAGTTCCTCTATGGTTGGTTCAATGTCCAACTCTTCCATAGGTGGGAGACATTGGGAGCCAAGCTATCTATGGCCTTGCTAAGTTCCTCTATGGTTGGTTCAATGTCCAACTCTTCCATAAGTGGGAGACATTGGGAGCCAAGCTATCTATGGCCTTGCTAAGTTCCTCTATGGTTGGTTCAATGTCCAACTCTTCCATAAGTGGGAGACATTGGGAGCCAAGCTATCTATGGCCTTGCTAAGTTCCTCTATGGTTGGTTCAATGTCCAACTCTTCCATAAGTGGGAGACATTGGGAGCCAAGCTATCTATGGCCTTGCTAAGTTCCTCTATGGTTGGTTCAATGTCCAACTCTTCCATAGGTGGGAGACATTGCGAGCCAAGCTATATATGGCCTTGCTAAGTTCCTCTATGGTTGGTTCAATGTCCAACTCTTCCATAAGTGGGAGACATTGGGAGCCAAGCTATCTATGGCCTTGCTAAGTTCCTCTACGGTTGGTTCAATGTCAAACTCTTCCATAAGTGGGAGACATTGGGAGCCAAGCTATATATGGCCTTGCTAAGTTCCTCTATGGTTGGTTCAATGTCCAACTCTTCCATAAGTGGGAGACATTGGGAGCCAAGCTATCTATGGCCTTGCTAAGTTCCTCTACGGTTGGTTCAATGTCCAACTCTTCCATAGGTGGGAGACATTGGGAGCCAAGCTATCTATGGCCTTGCTAAGTTCCTCTACGGTTGGTTCAATGTCCAACTCTTCCATAGGTGGGAGACATTGGGAGCCAAGCTATCTATGGCCTTGCTAAGTTCCTCTACGGTTGGTTCAATGTCCAACTCTTCCATAGGTGGGAGACATTGGGAGCCAAGCTATCTATGGCCTTGCTAAGGTCCTCTACAGTTGGTTCAATGTCCAACTCTTCCATAAGTGGGAGACATTGGGAGCCAAGCTATCTATGGCCTTGCTAAGTTCCTCTACGGTTGGTTCAATGTCCAACTCTTCCATAAGTGGGAGACATTGGGAGCCAAGCTATCTATGGCCTTGCTAAGTTCCTCTACGGTTGGTTCAATGTCCAACTCTTCCATAAGTGGGAGACATTGGGAGCCAAGCTATCTATGGCCTTGCTAAGTTCCTCTACGGTTGGTTCAATGTCCAACTCTTCCATAAGTGGGAGACATTGGGAGCCAAGCTATCTATGGCCTTGCTAAGTTCCTCTACGGTTGGTTCAATGTCCAACTCTTCCATAGGTGGGAGACATTTTATGGTGTCAAGGGTGTTTGGTGTAACAGTGTTTTCTATTGAATAAAGTGAAGAATAATGTTCCACCCATCTTTCCATCTGTTTGCCTCTATTTGTTATTTTCTCCCCAGTGGATGACTTTAGTGGGGCAATAGTGTATTTTGTTGGCCCGAGGGCTTTCTTTTGGCCATCCTACATTACTTTTAGGTTTCCAGTTTGAGATGCAGTCTGGATGCTGTCGCTAAGCTGGAGCCAGTACTCATTAGCACAGCGTCGAGCTGTTTGCTGGACTTTGTTTCTGGTCATGTTAAAAGCCTGCAGAGTATTTGCATTAGGTGCGCGCTTGTGATCTAAGAAGGCTGCGCGTTTAGCTTCGATTACGGGTGTCATAACATGGGAGTTGGCTTCAAACTAATCGTGAGACTTAAGTGTCAGTTTTTCAAAGATGCTAACCGCGTTGTTGTAGATGACGTTGCGGAGATGCTCCCATTTTTCCACAGCGCTGTTGTAGTGTTCATGGGCGCTTTGCGACTTCTTGTGGGTCTTGTTGAACTGCTCGACCAAACCAGAATGTGTTAGCTTGCTAGTGTCTATGTATTAGCTTGGTAGTGTCTATGTGTTAGCTTGCTAGTGTCTATGTGTTAGCTTGCTAGTGTCTATGTGTTAGCTTGCTAGCGTCTATGTATTAGCTTCATAGTGTCAATGTGTTAGCTTGCTAGTGTCTATGTGTTAGCTTGGTAGTGTCTATGTGTTAGCTTGCTAGCGTCTATGTATTAGCTTCATAGTGTCAATGTGTTAGCTTGCTAGTGTCTATGTATTAGCTTGGTAGTGTCTATGTGTTAGCTTGCTAGTGTCTATGTGTTAGCTTGCTAGTGTCTATGTGTTAGCTTGCTAGCGTCTATGTATTAGCTTCATAGTGTCAATGTGTTAGCTTGCTAGTGTCTATGTATTAGCTTGGTAGTGTCTATGTGTTAGCTTGCTAGTGTCTATGTGTTAGCTTGCTAGTGTCTATGTGTTAGCTTGCTAGCGTCTATGTATTAGCTTCATAGTGTCAATGTGTTAGCTTGCTAGTGTCTATACGAGGTCTCTTCTGTGGCTGCCTGGCATAGTGGAACCTCCTGGGCAGTAACTTGAGTTTGCAGCAGACTAGAGAATGATCCGAGTCACAGTCTGCACTGAGGTATGGCCGTGTGGCAGCAGACTAGAGAATGATCCGAGTCACAGTCTGCACTGAGGTATGACCGTGTGGCAGCAGACTAGAGAATGATCCGAGTCACAGTCTGCACTGTGGTATGACCGTGTGGCAGCAGACTAGAGAATGATCCGAGTCACAGTCTGCACTGTGGTATGACCGTGTGTGAATTACAGATTTGAGGCCGTCTGACAAGTATCAAGTCCAGCTGGTGCCAGTGTTTCAATCGTGGGTGTCTGACAAGTATCAAGTCCAGCTGGTGCCAGTGTTTCAATCGTGGGTGTCTGACAAGTATCAAGTCCAGCTGGTGCCAGTGTTTCAATCGTGGGTGTCTGACAAGTATCAAGTCCAGCTGGTGCCAGTGTTTCAATCGTGGGTGTCTGACAAGTATCAAGTCCAGCTGGTGCCAGTGTTTCAATCGTGGGTGTCTGACAAGTATCAAGTCCAGCTGGTGCCAGTGTTTCAATCGTGGGTGTCTGACAAGTATCAAGTCCAGCTGGTGCCAGTGTTTCAATCGTGGGTGTCTGACAAGTATCAAGTCCAGCTGGTGCCAGTGTTTCAATCGTGGGTGTCTGACAAGTATCAAGTCCAGCTGGTGCCAGTGTTTCAATCGTGGGTGTCTGACAAGTATCAAGTCCAGCTGGTGCCAGTGTTTCAATCGTGGGTGTCTGACAAGTATCAAGTCCAGCTGGTGCCAGTGTTTCAATCGTGGGTGTCTGACAAGTATCAAGTCCAGCTGGTGCCAGTGTTTCGATCGTGGGTGTCTGACAAGTATCAAGTCCAGCTGGTGCCAGTGTTTCAATCGTGGGTGTCTGACAAGTATCAAGTCCAGCTGGTGCCAGTGTTTCAATCGTGGGTGTCTGACAAGCATCAAGTCCAGCTGGTGCCAGTGTTTCAATCGTGGGTGTCTGACAAGTATCAAGTCCAGCTGGTGCCAGTGTTTCAATCGTGGGTGTCTGACAAGTATCAAGTTCAGCTGGTGCCAGTGTTTCAATCGTGGGCGTCTGACAAGCATCAAGTCCAGCTGGTGCCAGTGTTTCAATCGTGGGTGTCTGACAAGTATCAAGTCCAGCTGGTGCCAGTGTTTCAATCGTGGGTGTCTGACAAGTATCAAGTCCAGCTGGTGCCAGTGTTTCAATCGTGGGCGTCTGACAAGCATCAAGTCCAGCTGGTGCCAGTGTTTCAATCGTGGGTGTCTGACAAGCATCAAGTCCAGCTGGTGCCAGTGTTTCAATCGTGGGCGTCTGACAAGCATCAAGTCCAGCTGGTGCCAGTGTTTCAATCGTGGGTGTCTGACAAGTATCAAGTCCAGCTGGTGCCAGTGTTTCGATCGTGGGTGTCTGACAAGCATCAAGTCCAGCTGGTGCCAGTGTTTCAATCGTGGGTGTCTGACAAGTATCAAGTCCAGCTGGTGCCAGTGTTTCAATCGTGGGTGTCTGACAAGTATCAAGTCCAGCTGGTGCCAGTGTTTAGATCGTGGGTGTCTGACAAGTATCAAGTCCAGCTGGTGCCAGTGTTTAGATCGTGGGTGTCTGACAAGTATCAAGTCCAGCTGGTGCCAGTGTTTCGATCGTGGGTGTCTGACAAGTATCAAGTCCAGCTGGTGCCAGTGTTTAGATCGTGGGTGTCTGACAAGTATCAAGTCCAGCTGGTGCCAGTGTTTCGATCATGGGTGTCTGACAAGTATCAAGTCCAGCTGGTGCCAGTGTTTAGATCGTGGGTGTCTGACATGTATCAAGTCCAGCTGGTGCCAGTGTTTAGATTGTGGGTGTCTGACAAGTATCAAGTCCAGCTGGTGCCAGTGTTTCAATCGTGGGTGTCTGACAAGTATCAAGTCCAGCTGGTGCCAGTGTTTCAATCGTGGGTGTCTGACAAGTATCAAGTCCAGCTGGTGCCAGTGTTTAGATCGTGGGTGTCTCCAAGATACTTTATGCTGAGGCTTGGTTTTGAAAAAAAATTATTTGTGACGTCACAAGTTATGATAGGCGCAAAACTCTAGAAGTCGTTGGCCGTTTTCATTTAATTTACCAACTCCAAAGCGACCGATGCAGGTTGGCCACAAACTGTGGTCTGCTCCAATTCTAGCATTGGAATCCCCCAGTAGAATAATGATATCTTGTCCTGGTATACTTTCCATGACTTCTGTCAAATTTTCGTAGAAATTGTCCTTGGTTTCAGATGACGAGTACAAGGTCGGAGCGTATACACTTATAAGTGTAACTGGTCCTGTTGTTGTATTAAGGCGAAGTGTTAGTATCCGCTCTGATGCATTCTGACCGAGTGTAACCAGACCTTTTAGATATTTTTTTACAGCAAATCCCACACTGTTTTCTCTGATATCGTCGCTGCCCTTTCCTTGCCAATAGAACACGTAGTCCGCCTCGTTCAGCATGCCTGATCCTGTCAAACGAGTCTATTGAAGTGCGGCTATATCCACCTGAAGTCTTTTCAGTTCATTATTGATTATGGCTATCTTTCTGTCGTCGTTGATATCACACAAATTGTCAGATAGTCCAGTTTGCATTGTGTGGACGTTCCAGCAACCCAAACGTAGGTTGAGTTTCTTAATTGATGGTTTCACTTGTGTGGCAGGTGTGGATGGTGTGGCAGGTGTGGATGGTGTGGCAGGTGTGGATGGTGTGGCAGGTGTGGATGGTGTGGCAGGTGTGGATGGTGTGGCAGGTGTGGATGGTGTGGCAGGTGTGGATGGTGTGGCAGGTGTGGATGGTGTGGCAGGTGTGGATGGTGTGGCAGGTGTGGATGGTGTGGCAGGTGTGGATGGTGTGGCAGGTGTGGATGGTGTGGCAGGTGTGGATGGTGTGGCAGGTGTGGATGGTGTGGCAGGTGTGGATGGTGTGGCAGGTGTGGATGGTGTGGCAGGTGTGGATGGTGTGGCAGGTGTGGATGGTATCCTGTCGAAACCAAAATGGTAATGCTGGAGTGTCCTCTCCAGGGCGCGAGCTTGGGTAGAAAAAGAAAGAGACAAGTTGTTGCCCATGCAACATATTTCTTCACACCACGCAGCCGAGCCCATGCAACATATTTCTTCACACCACGCAGCCGAGCCCATGCAACATGTTTCTTCACTCCACGCAGCCGAGCGATCCAAAGGTCTAGCAGGGCAAGAACAGTTTGGTGCCAACTGCGCCGCAGGAGTTACCAGTGCAATGTTGAAATCAACACTGAACTGACTCCATCTCCGGATTTTTCCTCAGGGTTTACTCCCGAAATTTTCACCCGCTAGACAGCGGGGGTTTATAATCGGAGTTGACCTTCTGGATGCGTTGCCATCTTTAGGCAGACGGGTCGCACATACCCGGGGAGGAGGTTAGGGCGCCTCCGATTCGCCGACGAAAACGTCATAGGGCATTTGGGGCATTTTATAGAATTAGCTACCCCACGCAACTATTTAAACCCTACCCTCTGTATCGCCACTTGACTTCGTTTTGCGGAACGCGGTTGGTTATTCTATAATCGCAGCACGCCTCTATATCTGGAGGCCGGCCACTATTTCACTAGTTTAGAAGTGGGTCAAGCCGCCTACTCCTAGGCGACAGGTAGGATAGTGCCTAAGCTCTCTCCACGCGTGAATCTCTCTCTCTCTCTCTCTATCTGTGCGCTCAGGACTCAATCAGAGTAGGCATGACTAACACCAACACACATCAAGATATATGACACATGACTAACATAAACATGCACATAAAGATATGAGATATGACTGACATAGACATGCACACACAAAGATATGACATATGCCGCCTAACATAGACATGCACACACAGATATGAGATATGACCAACATAGCCATGCACACACAGGGATATGAGATGTGACATACACAGACATGCACACACAAAGATATGAGATATGACCAAGATAAACATGCACACAAAGATATGAGACATCACTATCCCAAACATGCACACACAAAGATATGACACATGACCAACACAGATACACACTAAGATATGACTAAACACATAAACACACAAATATATGAGTCATGACTAACATGGACACACCAAGACATGAGACATGACTAACATGACACACACCAAGATATGAGCCATGGCCAGCACACACACACACACACACAAGCCAAGATATGAGCCATGGCCAGCACAGAAACACACCAACATATGAGTCATGGCCAGCACAAAAACACATCAAGATTTGAGCCATGGCTTCACGGAAAAAACCAAGAAATGAACCATGTCAGCACAGAAACACATTAAGGTATCCATATGCTTGGGTTTGTTGTAGTCGGCAGACTCTTCTTAACGTGGGAATCATCAACATACGAGACGCAGGCCGCGATTAACTGTTCACGGGTTTTGTTCAAACAGTTGTCCGGAGATTTGAGAGTGCAGTCTGACCCGTAGAACGTTTCATTGCATGTACAGTTCCCGGTTGACTGTTCACAGGTGTCGTTGAAACAGTTGTTCGGACATCTGAGAGTGCAGTCTGATCCGTAGTACGTTTCCTTGCACGTACAGTCTGTACTTTCCGGGTCACATATGATGTCACAGCCATCAGAACACGTCTGTTTGCACTGTAGCCCAAATTACGATCGGGACAAGTGTCACTAAAGGTGTAGCCAGGATGTTTACATTGTAGGCATTTTCCGGATTTTTCCTCACATAAAGGACAGACACTAAGACAAGACCCGGAGCAGTCGTGTCCATAGATCCCATGTGAAAAGTTGCCGTGACACGTCCCGATGATGACGTTGTAGCCTTTGCAGCACCCACTACATACTGCACAAAACGACCAAGAATGCCCGTCCAGACAATAGGTGTCTGTAAATTTTTGCACCTCACTCACCGTCAGTGCAATGTCGGCCTGCGAAATGGTCGATGAGAATCCAATCTTAATGTGTGTCATTGTCGCTTGTGTGGTGACTACAATAGTGTTCACAGAAATTTTTGGGTATAATATATCATTATACTGGAACACTACACCGCCACTGTCAGAGAAAGCCTGTAGAGTGGCATTCTTTACCCGAATCATAGTGCTAGCTCGATGATAAATTAGAATGGTGTGAATCTTCTGAGGCGTGACAACGTTCAGATACCAGTAAACAGAATTGGTTCCACTTCTCAATTGTGTGTGTGTGTGTGTGTTTGTGTGTGTGTGTGTGTGTGTGTGTGTGTGTGCAGTCATTGTCATAGAGATTGGTCTTTGTTTTGCCATTAATTGCGGCCTCTGGTCCACATCCGTCTCCTGTATAACAAGCATTAAATGTATCGGTCTGGTTTGTGTTCTATTTGAGAGCCACATTCCGACGCCCGCCAATGTAGATGGAGCAGGTATTTGCAACTATCGCCCCTACAATCCGTGACTTGTTGATCAGACCAGCCCCAGAGCAAAAGACATCAATCTCGAGCGAACTAACTACAAACCGTGATTCATTGTTACATGAGACAGAACCATTTAGTTTTACCGTGAAACTGTCCGGATAGGCTAAGTCATTCACATAAATCCTAAAACAGGAGAACGGCAAAGATTGATTGAGAGCTGCCTCAACTGATGTAGAATTTGTATCCGGATTACATGTGGTATCGTTGTTATCAAACAGGAAAGTAGGTTCAGATTTTTGGGCGTATTTGGAAACGAGATCCAAGTACTGACACTGGGTCGGAAATATTCATGCTGACAACTGTCATTGTTTGGGGAACGCGTGAATCCCCTGTTTATATTATCGAAAATGGGTCAACTGCTATTGAGTCCGCAATGAATGAAAATACCATCCAATCCTTTTCAATGAAATTACACAAACATCATCAAATAAATAAAAACAATCACATGAATCATGCAGGATAAATGCTACAGGCAACAGGTCTCTCCTGTGTAGAATAACAATCGTGAAATAACCACAGTACAGGAGTTGAGCAAATTGGTCTTGAATGATTTTTGTTGCTCGCAGAATGGGAACTTATATCTTCCAATCCAAATAATAACGTATCTATTGCTGACGGCACTTTACGTTAGTTCTAAATTTTATTTTTACAGTAAGAGATGCTTGAAAGAAGATCTATGTGTCTATCTGCTTGTCTGTCTGTCTGATTGTCCGTTTACTTGTCTGCCTGTCTGTCTATTTGTCTGTTTGTCTGGCTGTAAAATGTTACTGTCTTTTGTAATTCGTGCAGTGACCCATATATATATATATATATACACACACACACACACTTGTTTACTGTCCATGATTCGCCTCCAAAAGGTCAGAATTCTACTCTATTTAGAACCGACGAACTCTCTTTTTCACTTATATTGATATAGACTTGTTGCATAAGACGTTATTTTTATTTTCTGATATGCTATTTTGGTTTGAGCTCTTCTGCTTTTTATTTCTGTAGTGCATCCTTCATCTGATGTTATTATTGTGCCCCAGAATTTGATGCGATGAACGCGTTTCAGATCTGTCGTGTTTATTTTTATGATGCTGATTATTTCTTCGATGTGATCATTACTTGTGTTTTATATCTATTAATTTGATACCTTTCTTGTTGCTTTCTTTTACTATCATATCCATAATTTCTGGTAATCCATTCACGATCTCTGCTAAATGTGGCATCCGCATATTGCAAATTGTTTATATTGTAACCGCTGACGTCTGTGTATACTAGCTTTACATATATTTTACTTTAATTGCTTGAACGTTTTCTTAAAACACATCACGTGTGTTAGGAGTCCGCGAATGGACGGGGACTATTGTTTCAATGCATGACTGTTCAAAGAGTCTCTACGTGTTTCAATGATCCACATTATAAGATAAGTTTCCTGGGAATATTTGCCTTGCCCCGAGAGCTGGTAAGCCACGCTAAACGATTGTTGATTCATCGATTCCAATCTCTCTATCCTGCTAGGATTAACATGCCATGTTTCTGCCAGTAAAAAAAGTCATATTTTATCGCATTTCAATAATCGCATTAATGGATACCATATTCAAGAACAATCAGTAAATAACTGCCACTGAAACAACATGTTTGAAATCCATAACTGAAAACAATCTGAGAGACAAGACTGGAATTGAAGAGTTATTTATAATGTACAATAAAACTAAATATTAAAATAATATAGAAAAAAACACCGACTATGAAAATCATGAACTGATGAACACTAGACAACCTAGAAAAAATGAAAACAACTGAAGACTACAAACTACACTCTAATGTAACGATGTTAGTTATCTCACAATGGTCTCTATCATGGGTGCTTCTATAATAATGAACATCGAAGTTACAATAAGCAAATAAGCAGCAATAACAAGAACTTGTATTTTCTTGGGTCCGTGAAGTTGTAGAAGCTGAGTAAAATAGCAGGACTGTTCGGTACTTTAGTCAAAGGAAAGACAAACATCCGGTAGATATTTCCGTTTACTGCCTCTTCAGAGTAGATGGCATATTCCTGCAGTTGAGAGAGTCAAGATTTAAGGTATCGCTGCTAACAAGTAAAAAAAAAACAACATATTTTTAAACACTGTTTTTTTAAATCTAAAGTGATCGTTTAGACAACAAAACAGAACAGAAAATGTAAGCCTTTGAAATGTGGATTTATAGAAGAATAGGTAGAATTGGATGGAAAGAAAAGATAACAAACGACCAAGTTTTAAAACAACTAAAAATGAAAAAGATAACTAAAAAACACAATTCAAACAAGACAAATGCAATTTTTGAGGCATGTTAAAAGACACAACAACTTAATAAAATTAATATTGGAAGGGAAAATACAAGGTAATAGAGGCAGAGGCAGACCAAGACTAAGATGGACGAGTAGCATAAAATAATGGACAAGACAACCTATGACAATCTGCACCATCAACGCAAGAGACAGAGTGGAATGGACATCTACAGTAGCCAACCTTCGATGCAGAGATGGCACTCAATGATGAAGTGATCGTATTGATATTGATAATATTAATATAACAATATGACAATATTATAACAATCATTGTCTGATATAACATGGTCGTATACCCACCATTTATCTAATGTGATTTTACAACAAAAAAATTGTTGACAGTAAATTTTCAAGATGATGTCACCACATTTGTAACGTTACTTGGTAATGTCAACATGGTTATTTAAAAATGTTAACTGGAACTAATATTTTCTCTCTCTGTTTATGTATTGATTTTTGAGTACTTACATTACGTTTGTACTAAGTTTAACCTTTACTAGACATAGTGTAAAACGCAGTGCGGCTCTCTTTAGACACGTATTTTTTTAGCACAATTTTTTACTCAAACCAGTTCTAAGAAAATTAGCGATATATCTGTTGTTTGTCATTGTTAGATCATGTTGCTTATATCAAGATGTTCAGGAAAAGCTGTTCCATTAATTTACAATATTATGATATGTCTGTAAAAGTGAGATCACTAAACATTTGCTATAATGAGTAAGAAACAACAACAAAAGAAAGTAAATTTCAAACTCAATTTCCACTTAGTGATTTATAATCAAAAGTGACATCAAAATACACTTGCTTATCATAGTATCAAATGAGGCAGATACTATGCAATCAACTTTTGCCAATAAAAACAAGAAGAAAGAGTTCTTAAACTTAAGATGTAGAGTCAGTCTTAACATATGGATGTGAATCATGGACAATAGGACAACAGACAAGAAAATGACTGGAGGCTGTAGAAATGTAGTTTTACAGAAGAATGTTGAGAATACAAAAAAACTGTTACGAATTGTAATGAAAACGTTCTAAAAAAGGCCATAGCTAAAAGAAAGCTAATTTCCAACATTAGGAAGAAACAATAATAATTTTTTGACCATGTAGCGAAAAGAGAACACCTGGAATATGTTGTAAGAACTGGGAAAATTGAGGGACGATGAGATAGAAGGAAACAAAGAGAAAATATGCCAGACAACTTAAGAGAACGGTCAACAACAGAAATGATAAATAACTGTTGAGATCTAAAGTTGTGGATAGACATGATCGCCTACGCCAGCAGGCCCGGTACTTGATGATGATGATCATCATTGTATTTACAAATATACACATTTTTATATTAATCTCAATAATTTTAAAGCATAAAAAACATAGGTGTTACCATTCACAGTGATATACATTGAAAACAAATAAACTCAGAAAATTGTTTCACCTATTGCTATATATATATATATATATATATATGTGCTATAATCCACTTTCAATTTTGAATTATACCTATAGACAAAAAGAGTCCACATGAATTCATCAATTTAAACCGCAAATAACATACTAGAGCATTACAAATTTTACACGGCGGGATTTAGTAAGGAAACCATTTACAATGTACACAGATCGACACAAAACGATCAGATATTCGCGAGTTTCAGTTACATTTTCACAACAAAATTATATAATATGACATAAAACTACACCATACTTTCTAGGACCAGCAAACGTGATTGGCCATCTATTGGTCGTTTCAAAATATTTTGAAGGTGTTTAAAATTCCATATCTCTGCAATCAATTGATTGATAATGCTGAAATTTTGCATATGGTCTTGTGATTTTTTGGTCCCAAGAAGTACATTCATTTCCTCACCAACAAACGTATAGTTTTAAATATTCTTTATTTGAAGTATACAAATTTAAGGCATTTTGGTCAAACCATATATTTGGAGGAATTACCGCTTCATATGAGTGAGCACCCACGAACTTGTCATCTTGAACGTAATGCGCGCCAATTTCCCTGTTTTAAGCACTAAAAAACACATAAAACGCGTCATAGTTATAATTTTATATCCGGTGCATCCCATTTCCTGTCGTTTTGTTGTGATTTATGTGCAACGGCGTATCCTAATTATTGGGTAATTTCGTTAAATTTGTGATCTGTTAGTCAATGGGTATAAAAGTAAAGTTCCTTACATTGCAATCAGTGGCAATAAAGGTGTATAAATATTTTTGCATAGAAGCTAAGTGTGGAAAACTGTGTCGAAGCATCTCAAAGCCAGAAAAGAGAACTATTCACGCATTGGGTATAAGCAAACGCTTTTTCAAACAAGTGCTTAAAGCTAACGGAGTGTCCAGTTCAATCAAGACTAGGACGCTAGGAAGAAAGAAAGTAGTAGATAGTTTTGACAAGGAAGTGATTAGAAGAGCAATTTGTAAAATGTTCGATTCCAAAGAAACTGTGACTTTAAGAAAACTGAAAATTCGACTGAGAGCAGAAAATGACATTGTTGTGTCGAAAACAACATTATGGAGAACTGTTAGAAGCATCGGTTTTACGTTTAGAAAGTACGATAGTGGTAGAAATGTCATCTGCGAGAAGCCGCACTTAGTTTCTATGAGGAGTAAATATTTACGTGAAGTACGGGAAATGCGTAACCAAGGTTATGATATTGTATTTCTAGATGAATCTTGGATAAATTCTCACCACACAAGTGCAAAGGAATGGCAGTTATCAGATGGAAGTATTAAAAGATGTGTACCCACTGGAAAAGGACAGCGTATTATAATGGCACATGCAGGCAGCCGAAAAGAAGGGTTGGTGAAAAATGCAGAACTTATATTCACCTCTAATTATACTGACAACAGGGACTATCACACCGAGATGAATGACCATATATTTAGAGAGTGGATTGAAAATACTCTTCTTCCAATTCTAGACAGACCATCCTGTCTGGTAATGGACAACGCGTCGTACCACAACGCTGTGGCAGAAGAAGACAAAATTCCTACATCTACCAGTACAAAAGATGTTATAAAGATTTGGCTAAGAAAGGAAGGAATTCCATTTAACGAGGGATTTTTGAAACCTGAATTACTGTCACTTGTTAAGAAATCGCAAAAGACCAAAGTATTCCAAATAGACAAAATCATTCAACAGCATGGTCATACGTGCTTGAGACTGCCCCCTTATCATCCACAATTAAACCCCATTGAACTCGTTTGGGCAAAAATTAAAGGGCAGGTGGCAGCTGAGAATACAAGTTTTAAACTATGCGATATAAAAGGACTGACATATGCTGCTCTATCACAGATTGACAAAGATTTTTGGTGCAAATGTGAAGATCATGTCTTAAAAGAAGAAAATGACTATTGGAAAAAAGATGGACTATCGTTCGTTCAGCCCAGATTAGTAATCAATATGTTAGACTCCTCTGATTCAGAATAAATGAAATAATAATGGACGTTACGTTAATTTACGTAAAATAATGAAAGTCACATGGAAAGACATAAAACGAACAATGTAGCTCTTTACAGTGAAGAGGATCCCGTGCTTACATCGGACTCTTTAGTCACATGCGTACCCATAAACAATAACTTTGCTTGATATGTCATGCTCGTTATCGCTCGCAACGGATAATTAATTTTTTTAAATGTATTCTTTGTTGTATATTGTTTAAATAGTTTTCATTAATGGAACTGTTTATACGCTGATTTGTTTTAGACCGTCTGTAAAGGCTATAGCATTGACATTCTCATAGTATTTTAAAGAAAGTAAACAATAGAAAGTAAACAGTTGATAAACGCCTCCAACTTTCAAGTTGTGTAGAGACGCCTATGTCGAGAAGCTGATTTCCATTAATGTACGGTAAATTATTTTCTCCAGGAGCAAAAAGATCCGTAAATTCACTGAGATCAAAGGAAAGTGCTGCTTCATGATGAAGCATACTTCCTACATCATTAAATTTTGTGAAATCGGTGGGACCTTGGAAAAACAAGGCCAGATGCAAAAAATCAAGTTTGTAAGTGCAGGGAAAGAGGAGATATTTCATGTTAATCGTGAACATTTAGATTTGAAACGACCAATAGTGAAATGTGAAAATACAATTTTATTTCAATAAAAACAACTTCTACTTTGTATAGAACAAACACGCCGGCCACAGCCAGGGATCGATTGTTCCAACGGAACTGCTGGACTAGACGTGAGATTAATTTGGAATAAAAATACTTAGGTTTTGTTTTTCATAATAATCATTGTATTGAAATAATATACTTTAAATATTCAATAGTAACAAAATGTCAAATACGGATGTCAATTTATGTGGCATCTTACTAGGGTGGAGATGTTTTCATTATATAAAACCTTATTATATAAAATGCGAGATGTAATGGATTTTTAAATGTTCAGTTGTTTACAGAGAGTTTAAATGGACACACATTTGGTTGGTTAGAGTCGAGTTTAATGGAACATAAATAATTGCTTGGTTAGAGAGGATTTTACAGGGTCCTATTTCTGATAATGCGACAATTTTCTATTTTACTTATCTCTCTCTACAGGTGCATCTATTTTCACAGTAGGGCTTTGGGTTGTATAGAACGATATGTATTGGTCAACCTAGCGAAACACTAAAAAAACTGAGGCTTGATGCAATTTCAACATAAGCTTCCTCCCTGAGATTGAACAACTCGCCTACAATAGAGCTCTTTGCAAGATCTGATGATTGATAACAAAGATCAACGGGTATAGAGGAGCTAGAATGTATGATGCCCTATGTGCCGTCTTCCGCTCGAAAAGACACTATCTCTCTCTCTCTCTCTCTCTCTCTCTCTCTCTCTCTACATCTACACACACACACACACACACACACACACAGATATATTGTATATCTTTTAATAACACACAAACATATACATAAGTACTCACTCTTATAATAATGCAACTGATATTACCGTATTTACGGAACGACGTGTCATGATTAAAAGATCTAAAAATTCAATGGCTATGCAAATGATAGACAAACATCACAGACATTTAGATACATAGACCAACATATACGTAAGTAAAATAGCTGCCTTGCCTTTTGTAGTTGAGGTACATTCACAGGTTTCATCCGCACTTCTATTTGATCATGTCTCCCACCTTCGACTCTGTCCTGGTAGAAGTTGTTGAAGTAACCATTCATAATGAAGTAGAGGTTCTGGATGTCGTCTTTTAAATATGAACAGGGAGAAGATTGTAGGTTTCAAAACAGCGCAAAATGTAAAGAGGGGATCTTGTGAATTAGTGTCATGAACAATAGCCAATGTGGATTACAAAGAAGGAAGAATGCATCAGTAAATTTTGTTACTTTTTGTTCTGGACTTCTATACCTTTCTCTGTGTCTATGTACATATGATGCTGGTGTAACATAACCCAATTTGATCGATTGTGAAATGAGTGAAAATAAATAAATAAACAATTTAAACAATACACTTTCATTAATTGTTTCATTCATTCAGCTCTCGGACCGAAGATAGCATATACGGTGGAAGTCATAGTTCTCGACGATTAACGATTTGTTGCTATTTCTTGTAATTCTTCATTGATTCTTAGCCTACCCTAGTAATTGGTCTGTGTGGTGATTCTCAGGTTCTGCATTGTTTTCTTTTACCAGATGGTTTCGACATGAATACCTGGTGGGGAAGTCGTTCTTCGCTCATTCTCAGAACACGATTATGTATTTCTACCGCCTACTTCTTATCAAGCTCTGCACGTATTCTTGTTTCGATTTGTCTCGTATATGAATTTGCACTACTAAAATTAGAAGTTTTTTCAGTTTCAAGAGTAAACAAAGCAATATATTAATGTGTATATGTTATGTTATTTTATACCTGCCAGGTTTAGATGACTAGAGATCATCATCATCAAGTACCGGGGCTGCTGGCGTAGGTGATCATGTCTCTCCACAA
This sequence comes from Megaustenia siamemsis, assembly GCA_032433765.1. NCBI lineage: Eukaryota > Metazoa > Mollusca > Gastropoda > Stylommatophora > Ariophantidae > Megaustenia > Megaustenia siamemsis. Next base: position 18,891,608 of record JAVIAB010000059.1, on the reverse strand, counting down.
CTTTCGATCTCGGCAGCTATTTATCATTTCTGCTGTTTACCTTCTGCCAAGCCATTCACTTAAGCTATCTGTTATTTTTTGTCTTTGCTTCCCTCTATCTCTTCGTCCCTCAATTTTTCCAGTTGTTACAATATATTCCAGTTGTTCTCTTATCATTACATGACCAAAAAATGATGATTGTTTCTTCCTAATATTAGAAATTAGCTCTCTTTTTGCTTTCTCAACATTCTTCTGTAAAACTACATTTCTACAGACTCCAGTGATTTTCTTGTCTGTTGTCCTATTGTCCATGATTCGCATCCATATGTTAAGACTGGCTCTACATAACATTTAAGAACTTGTCAAAAATGGGTTGCATAGTATCTTCCTCTTTTTTGGAAAGCTGCTTTTGCCTGAGCCATTCTGCATCTCACCTCTTTTGTACATCAAAAGGTTAACAAAGTTCCCAAATATTTAAATTCATTTGCCTGTTTTAATATTGTTCCACTTGTCTTTATTTTGCACTAAGGTGATGTCTTTTCCTTTGTTGTTACCATTACCTCTGTCTTTTTGCTATTAAGGCTGAGTCCTTAATTTTTGCTTTCTTTCACTATAATGTCCAACATTTCTTGTAACTCATTCTCACTCTTAGCGATTAAGACTGTATCATCAGCATACCTTAGATTATTTATATTATGACATCCAATTGTTATTCCAGTCATGTCCCTTATGTATCTTAAAATAATCTCACTATAAATATTAAACAAATATGGTGACAGCACACAACCTTGTAATATGTAATATATATATATATATATATATATATATATATATATATATATATATATATATATATATATATATATATATTTATATACCACTACACCAATTTAATCATCTTGCTATGGACGATTGACCTGTTTCCCAAGAAGCAGCAGTCTTGAAACGTCTATTGTAGAAACATACAAATCTCGCATAAATGTAAATTATATGTATATATAAAGCATAAAATTCCTTTCCTGTACAGGTACCAAATGCAAAAGGTGAATTGGATCTCACACGAAGGACTTTGATTTTGCAGACGACAAAGTTTGAATCATTAGCAATGTAAACATGGTGCACTTAAAAAAATCAAATGCCCTGTCAATGTTTGTCAATGACTAGAAAGACAAGACGTGTGATTAACCGAGAAAAGACTTAAAAGGGCAATGAAAAATCCAATTCGGACATATAACATATGCACGAAATATAATGGGAGGAAAAAATTAGATCACATGTTGTATCTTGCTTCATTGACCAAGAGGGTAACGCACAGAATTAAATTATAATCAAAATAACAACGTAGCATTGACACTTTTAACATTGAAACTTTTATAAAATGTGGAAATCAAAATTATTCAGAACAAAAACAAAGCACAGGATTTTCAAGTTAAATATATTACCCACAGTTACTTATGCATGCGACAGCTGAAAAATAACTATATAAAACGAAAATAAATAATATATATTTGAAAACAAATTCCACAGGACAATAATTCGTATACAGTGAAATGGATTCAAGGCCAGTACGGAAACTAATGAAATGACAGAGCATCTAATAATGTTATATATAATCAAGAGAAAATAATGGTCACATGTTGCTGTGTGATGAAATTAGACAATAAGAGAATTTCAAAGTAAGCAATCACATGGGAAACAAACAGTAAGGAGGTCGATCTAGAGAGACACTAAAAATAACAATGAGGAGAGATTCAATAGTAGCAGATGGTATCAGCTACCTTCTGCAGTTTGAGCGGCTCGCCCACAACAAGCACGTTTGGCGAGATACAATGCAGGCTTTGTGCAAAGTAATGCATTTTATATTAAAGATACAGGGTGTTTTTAAAGTCGCAGTGCAGTGAATTTTTCTAATATTCAGTAAATGACGTAATCATCATCTACGTACCACAGTTTTGTAAACCACATTTATGAACAAACCGCTGCTTCCTTTACGGTTTTATTTACGTAAAGGACGGACACTACGCTACTTTCACTGTCTCATTGCTTGAAGGAAATTGTGTTGACGATTGAAAACAGGGTATTTCTGGTTGAGCATGTCTTTCGTAATGGCGGTAAATATACGGATGAGGTCATTAGACAATTCGTGAGGGAATTTCCAGACTCACAAGACCCTCACCGAAATTCTGTTACAAAATTGATCAAAAAGTTTCGTGCAACCGGTAGTGTGGTAGATGCATACCGATCTGGAAGACCTACAATTTCACAAGACCAAATTATGGAACTCCAAGACAGAATTACAATGAGTCCAAATGCATCTTTAAACCACTTGTCTCAACAGGTGCAAATATCTAAGAGTTCTGTTCACAAGGTTTTAAGAAGTGAACTACACTATCGTCCATACAAATTAACTGAAGTGTCTCAACTCCAAAAAAGAGATTGGGTTTCCCGTTTAAACTACTGCATGTGGTTTCAGAATTTTATTTATGAACATGGCGCTGCCATCCTTAACGTCACTTTTTTCACTGATGAGGCCTGGTTTCATTTATCCGGTTATGTGAACAGTCAGAACAATCGGCTGTGGAGCAGTGAAAACCCCCATGAATTTCATCAAGTGCCGCTTTACGATCAAAAAGTCGGAGTGTGGTGCGCTATAAGTCGTATGCGGATAATAGGACCTATATTTTTTAATGAAACAATAAATGCAGAACGTTACCGTACTTTAATTCTGGAACCGTTCATAGCACACCTTACAGAACGGGATATTATGGAATCCTGGTTTCAGCAGGATGGGGCAACAGCACACACAGCCACAACAACACTCAATTATTTAGAAAGCATATTTGCAAATCGCATTATTTCACGTGGAATCTGGAATGCTCGTTCACCAGATCTAACACCCCCAGATTATTATCTGTGGGGGGCATTGAAGGGGAAAGTTTATGAAAATAATCCGCAGACAATTAATGACCTAAAGACTGAAATAGTAGACAAGATTAAACAAATATCACCAGACATTATTCTGAAGGTTTTCGCAAATATGGAAAGACGAATCACGACATGTCTTGAGGCCCGTGTTGGACATTTTCAACATATGCTTTAGGCACAACTTTATTGTGTTAATACCAACATTACCCATTATAAGCTCGCCGATAGCAGTCAAGTCATTTGAATAATACCATTTATTTTACAATTTGTGTGACGCATTAGTTAACCGCAATTCTGGTGACATTTTTTCTTCCGAGAGTATATATTCACTGCACTGCGACTTTAAAAACACCCTGTATTTGGGAATAGATTTTAGAATGTATGTTAAGTGATGTAACTCCTTTTGATAGGTCAATAATCAATGAGCCGGTGAAATTATTCAAACAGTCAACCAAACAACCAACCAGCAAGCCAACCAAATAACTAGCCAACTACGATTTTGCGTTACTGTAGCTTAAATTAAGTATTTCCATTTTGCAATGCTTAACTATGTTACATTATAAGTGTCTATGCTAACCATTATGTCACTTATATACAAGCCAGAGGCGTATATTACCTGCAGATGTGAATTGGTCGATCTTAGCCCAACATAAAAAAGCACCACTAACATTGTCCTCAGTGAAGTCATTAATGTTAAAACCACCATTTAGGTAAACAGAACAGTTCTTGTTGGATGAAGGGAACATTTGATTTCGACAACTTCTACATAGATGTTTTCCTTTTACGTGAACTGCCTGTTAAAATATACATTAACAATTGTGTGTGTATTTGAAATCGTTGTCTTCATTAATTCATCATCATCATCATGTGCCATACCTGTTGACGCCGTCGATCATGTCCTTCCAAAATTGTCTATCTACAGTGCATCGAATCAGTTTCGTTGTTGACTGTTTTTCGTGCCAAGACACCAAGCTATCCAGTATTTCATTAATTAGAAAATAAATAAGAAGTGATACACGAAATCCGAAGCATACATTGATCAATTGTCAAGCGATTAGCAATTGGACACCTCATACATTAATTTACACCTATACAGTATATCATGAGAATATTACAATTAATTTAGACGCTAGTCGCAGGCAAACTCCTGTTTTCTGTCTTTACATTTTAATTAGTTAAACAGACAAAGTTGTTGAGGGAGATATCACATTTGATCATTACTTCCCGACTCCGATTCAACGAGCAAGAGAGAGAAAGAGAGAAATAGAGAACCTCCTGACGTCGTATCGTATATGGAGATGCCTCGATTGCAAATAAATAATTCATGAGTAGAAGATGACTCGATTGCAAATAAATAGATTCATGAGTAGAAGAGACTAGGACAGAGCCAGCTCATCTTCGGAGTAGCTTTCATGTAAGCCATGGTTCCAAACATATCAAGCAAGAACAGGGCTATATATATTACTGCACAATTTGAAATCATTTAACATTATTTTACATTATAAATCAAAGTTATTTTTTTTTCAAAGTTGAGTATCTACATCCCTTTCACATTGCTGTTACTTCATAAAACTCAATAAACTCATTGCATCAGCTGTGTCAACCGACGAATGTACAGAGCTTCAATCCTAACATTCGGCTCTCAATAAATCGCTTAATGTGTGCGGATAATGTGAGAAGACAGACGAAGTGGAGAGTGGAGAACACAAGGCAATATCATCTGTATCAGCATCGAAGAGATGCATCACCACCATCAAGTTGCATATCTGTTGGCGTGGGTGATTAAGTCTATTCATAACTCTCGATCTCGACACTTAACATTATTGTGTTGACCTTCTGCCAAGCCATTCTCTTAAGCTGCATGTTATCTTTTCTCTTTGCTTTCCTATATCGATACGTCACACAATTGTCTCAGTTGACACACTATATTCCAAATGTCCTGTTCTCATTGCATGGCCAAACAAATGATAATTGTTTCTTTCTAATATTGGGAATTGCCATATTTTTGCTTCGCACTCTTTCAGAACATTTTCATTACTCATTCTAATACAACGATCGTTATCACACACCACATAGACACATATTAAGCGAATTGTATATAATTGTGTGCATGCTTAATGTCAAAGAGAAATGCAAACTGCATTTTGCTACAAGGCTCACGGGATGAAAATACTATTTAATGTACTGATTCATCTGCAGACAGTGGTTGAGTAACTACTATGCAAGCACAGGTACCTTAGGTGATTTAAACATATATTTAGACAGTTCGCATTCAGCGAGAAATTTAGAAAACTTATAATATGTCATCTAAACATATGTCAAATTGACAGAACAGATTACACCAAAAAATAAAATGGTGATAAGTTTCCAAAGATCCTTGTTTCGAAAGTTCCAGAGCTCAAACTTCGTGATCAGTTATAATCCGAGTTTTATTGAAACTTCTATGTTCAAAATTCATGGGCTCAATTGCAATTATAATTAGCAATTAATACCGCAAACAAATGTGTAATAGTTATACGTACTTTACTTTGTCCATGGACCGAGACGAGGGACTCTCGTAAACATTGCCAAACTAATGACATCATTAATATCCCATTTAATTTCGAATAACCCGTCCTGCCAGCTAATCACCATCAGAGAGAATTATTACTATATTCTAAATTTGTTACTAAGATTAAAGGCGCTGCAGTATCGATCACACATGTCATTACATTTTAGCACTGCGTTACGGTAAATGAAATATCATTTTATGATACTGTATATGTGCCTTTTACTCAGTATTTTTTTCTGTAAATTTTGTATTAGGACGTTCGATTGCTAAATTTATACCATAATTTATCTGTACTTGGACATTAGTTTTATAGAAATGGATATTTCCTAGAGCCAGTCTTAATATATGGATGTGAATTGTGGATAGTAGGAAAAACGATGCGAACATCACTGGAGGCTGTAGAAATGTGGTTTTACAGAAGAATGTTCAGAACACAATAGGCTACGAATTGTAATGAACACATTCTAAAAGAGGGCAATGAAAAAAAAGAGAGCTAATTTCCAGAAATTAGAAAGAAATAATCATCATTTGTTATCAAAGTCATGAGAAGGGATCAGCTGGAACTTGTGACAACTGGGAAAATTGAGGGATAGAAACCAATATGACGCGATAATCACCCCAACAACACGCCGAGCACAACAATAGGCGATTTTTCCTAACAATACCCCTCATCAAGTACCACGAGACGACCCTTCAACCAAGTAACCTCCCACTCTAACTTTAGTTACATTGTTTTCAGGACCGTCAAACAATTTTACCTGAGATAATGCCCCTCTAGAGCTAGCCACGCGTCGTGACCGGCGATTCTTAACATTTCAAATTATTTGTTTCGCCTATATTGTTCTTTAATTTTAATATTTTTAAACTTTAATTTTCATATTCACATTCATTTTAATATTCTTAAATGTAAATACGCTTAAATTCTACGCCAATCTAAATAAAAATAGTGGAAATGTTTACAACACTCAACGCTAACCATGTTGACCTAATTGTCAATGTGATCTTTTTTTCGGGAGATAAAAAAATATATAACAAAAACTCACCAATAGCGTTGCGCATGACGTTGATATTTTTTAAAGAAAATTAGAGTCATCTCACTTAAATGCTCCTTCATGTGGCCGGAGCCGTGTAGATCACATTCCACTAAACTAAAACAGGTCCCGTTTAAAACAGAAAACAGAACCCTAGTTGCGAATAACAGGGATGGATGATGAAAGAAAAGTTTTAATGGTGGGATCAGATTTTCTCAGGGCCTGCCACTCACATTCCCGCATACTTTCGACTGAAACTTTGACTTCCTCGGTGAAGTAAGCGTATATCTCGAGCGTTTTCTCATACATATCAGTCAATGGCTTTTTATTGACGGCTTTTACTTCTTTACCCATGGAAACCAAGAGGCCTGACTTTGTAAAAGCCTGCAGTGCGGTGTTGAATCTCGTGTGTATGGTTCTTCATCAAGGTTGCGTTGTCGGCAAAGATTGAAGAAGCTTTTGTCGACAGTACCAAATACCTAAGCTCAGTGCTTCGAATCAAATAAACTGATTAATGACGGTTTCTTGGAATGAAATCCAGTGTCCACGGATATTCGTGACCAACATTTCCCAGGCTTTTGATAGTAGAGCTCGAGGTGTTTGCAAAATTGAACGATGTATCTCTCACTATCTATTTGCATGCATTGTTCACTTGGTAAACGCTAGCATATTCAAGATTGTTCCCTGGTAGTCATGTAGTAACAGCACAGGGAACTAAAACAAAAGGAAATAACATCACTGCCATGTTCTGATTACAAAAAAAGGGTGACTGAGAATTTGCAATGCTACCTGACCACCAATGTGAGTCCATCAGTCAGCACAGACACAACGTTAAGTCAGATAATGAAAGCCTCAACAACGCAGCCTTTGAGGCGATTCCCAGTGATGTAAGGATAAATACAAACCAAATTGGACGGAACAATTATAATTTTAGAAGAAAATGTGTGAAGCCAGAGAAGAAAAATACCACTGAAGCAAACATTTCACTTAAAGCAATACTATAAAAAAAGGGAATGTTAGAATGGGCCTAAAAGAACAGTAGTACGCATATATATATATATATATATATATATATATATATATATATATATATATATATATATATATATATATATATATATATATTGGATAACCTTAAAAGAGAAGTTATTAAACGACAGTGTACAACATTTTTGGACGGTAAATGATTATTGCAGCTAACAAAATTTAAATTGTTCTCAGACAAAACAGTGGCATTGATACATCCCAAACCACTCTATGGACAATTATAAGAGCTCCTGGTTTAACATATCTCAAGCATACATGCACTAGAAGCGTTTCTTGTGAAAGGGATCACCTAGTAGCTTGGAGAAGAACAAACTAGGGAATTACGTAACAAAAACTATGGTACTATCGTTTATATAGATAAAGCATGAATAAATGTACATCAAACTAAAAATTAGACAAAGAAAACTACAGATGGTGCTGTACAGGGATTTGTACCAGTTAGTAAGTGTCGACGGCCCATGCAGGTAGCAGATAAAATGTATTATTGGAAAATGGGGAACTGATTTTTGTTTTGACATTTTAAGATAATCGGGATTATGAAAATGAGAAGTATCTTTATTTTTTGTAGAAATTGATTTAATGGAATTATAATTATGTTATTAGATGGACCCTCGTGCCCATTGTAATGGATCTCGCTGCCTCTCATAATGTTGTTGTTATGAACTACATTGCCCCAACATCACCATCTGCTAAAGTTAACATTACAATGTAGTTAACAAGGGAGCATTACTCCATTTAAGCAAATTCACATGATGTTTGAATTATTGTCACGTGTAAAACATTCACACAGAAAGACGACCTTCCAAATTGACAAAATAACAAGAATCATGGCCATATGTGTTTATGACTGCCGCTGTACCATTCACATTTTAATCCAATAAAATTATCTTGGGCAAGCGTTAAAGGGGTCCCAATGAAAAATTCTTCAAACAATCATATGTACAACAGATTATTGATACTGCCTTCTCGGACATTGACAGACAATACCGGATCAAATGTTAAGTGATGAAACAAGAAGAATATTATTAGCGGATCAAATGTTTGGTGATGAAAAAAGGAGAAGATTATTAGTGCATCAAATGTTTGGTGATGAAACAAGAAGATTATTAGTGGATCAAATGTTTGGTGATGAAACAAGAAGAAGATTATTAGTGGATCAAATGTTTGGTGATGAAACAAGAAGATTATTAGTGGATCAAATGTTTGGTGATGAAACAAGAAGAAGATTATTAGTGGATCAAATGTTTGGTGATGAAACAAAAAGAAGATTATTAGTGGATCAAATGTTAAGTGATGAAACAAGAAGAAGATTATTAGCGGAAAGATTGTTTGTGCTTCATTCAACTGACAGCAGTGATCACATTATTCGATTCACTCGATTTTGAATCGGAAGAATTGATTACTTTTATACAAAAACTTTAGACACGTAAATGTCAATGTTTTCTGAAAGGGATAATCGACGAATAAAACAAAATAGCAATGCAGGTAAAAAAAAGAAAGTAAGTAAAGTACCCCCGTCACGCCAAGTGGCGTATAGGGAAATATGGTGTTAGTGACCCTATATTTTACAAATCTTAAGCACATGATTTTTGTTTTGGGGTAATGTGGTCGGTATTACGCCCGTGCTGCTTTACTTTCCCATACAAAAATCCGGTACCCATTTAAGGCTGAGTGAAATGTAGGTAGGCGAACAACATATGTCACAATTAGTTTAGCTGCTCTAGATCATACAACATATGTCACAATTAGATTAGCTGCTCTAGATCATACAACATATGACACAATTAGTTTAGCTGCTCTAGATCATACAACATATGTCACAATTAGTTTAGCTGCTCTAGATCATACAACATATGTCACAATTAGTTTAGCTGCTCTAGACCATACAACATATGTCACAATTAGTTTAGCTGCTCTAGATCATACAACATATGACACAATTAGTTTAGCTGCTCTAGATCATACAACATATGTCACAATTAGTTTAGCTGCTCTAGATCATACAACATATGTCACAATTAGTTTAGCTGCTCTAGATCATACAACATATGTCACAATTAGTTTAGCTGCTCTAGATCATACAACATATGTCACAATTAGTTTAGCTGCTCTAGATCATACAACATATGTCACAATTAGTTCAGCTGCTCTAGATCATACGACATATGTCACAATTAGTTTAGCTGCTCTAGACCATACAACATATGTCACAATTAGTTTAGCTGCTCTAGATCATACAACATATGTCACAATTAGTTTAGCTGCTCTAAATCATACAACATATGTCACAATTAGTTTAGCTGCTCTAGACCATACAACATATGTCACAATTAGTTTAGCTGCTCTAGATCATACAACATATGACACAATTAGTTTAGCTGCTCTAGATCATACAACATATGTCACAATTAGTTTAGCTGCTCTAGATCATACAACATATGTCACAATTAGTTTAGCTGCTCTAGATCATACAACATATGTCACAATTAGTTTAGCTGCTCTAGATCATACAACATATGTCACAATTAGTTTAGCTGCTCTAGATCATACAACATATGTCACAATTAGTTTAGCTGCTCTAGATCATACAACATATGTCACAATTAGTTTAGCTGCTCTAGATCATACAACATATGTCACAATTAGTTTAGCTGCTCTAGATCATACAACATATGTCACAATTAGTTCAGCTGCTCTAGATCATACGACATATGTCACAATTAGTTTAGCTGCTCTAGACCATACAACATATGTCACAATTAGTTTAGCTGCTCTAGATCATACAACATATGTCACAATTAGTTTAGCTGCTCTAAATCATACAACATATGTCACAATTAGTTTAGCTGCTCTAGACCATACAACATATGTCACAATTAGTTTAGCTGCTCTAGATCATACAACATATGACACAATTAGTTTAGCTGCTCTAGATCATACAACATATGTCACAATTAGTTTAGCTGCTCTAGATCATACAACATATGTCACAATTAGTTTAGCTGCTCTAGATCATACAACATATGTCACAATTAGTTTAGCTGCTCTAGATCATACAACATATGTCACAATTAGTTTAGCTGCTCTAGATCATACAACATATGTCACAATTAGTTTAGCTGCTCTAGATCATACAACATATGTCACAATTAGTTCAGCTGCTCTAGATCATACGACATATGTCACAATTAGTTTAGCTGCTCTAGACCATACAACATATGTCACAATTAGTTTAGCTGCTCTAGATCATACAACATATGTCACAATTAGTTTAGCTGCTCTAAATCATACAACATATGTCACAATTAGTTTAGCTGCTCTAGACCATACAACATATGTCACAATTAGTTTAGCTGCTCTAGATCATACAACATATGACACAATTAGTTTAGCTGCTCTAGATCATACAACATATGTCACAATTAGTTTAGCTGCTCTAGATCATACAACATATGTCACAATTAGTTTAGCTGCTCTAGATCATACAACATATGTCACAATTAGTTTAGCTGCTCTAGATCATACAACATATGTCACAATTAGTTTAGCTGCTCTAGATCATACAACATATGTCACAATTAGTTTAGCTGCTCTAGATCATACAACATATGTCACAATTAGTTTAGCTGCTCTAGATCATACAACATATGTCACAATTAGTTTAGCTGCTCTAGATCATACAACATATGTCACAATTAGTTCAGCTGCTCTAGATCATACGACATATGTCACAATTAGTTTAGCTGCTCTAGACCATACAACATATGTCACAATTAGTTTAGCTGCTCTAGATCATACAACATATGTCACAATTAGTTTAGCTGCTCTAAATCATACAACATATGTCACAATTAGTTTAGCTGCTCTAGACCATACAACATATGTCACAATTAGTTTAGCTGCTCTAGATCATACAACATATGACACAATTAGTTTAGCTGCTCTAGATCATACAACATATGTCACAATTAGTTTAGCTGCTCTAGATCATACAACATATGTCACAATTAGTTTAGCTGCTCTAGATCATACAACATATGTCACAATTAGTTTAGCTGCTCTAGATCATACAACATATGTCACAATTAGTTTAGCTGCTCTAGATCATACAACATATGTCACAATTAGTTTAGCTGCTCTAGATCATACAACATATGTCACAATTAGTTTAGCTGCTCTAGATCATACAACATATGTCACAATTAGTTTAGCTGCTCTAGATCATACGACATAACTACCTTTGGTGATGTCAAGCACAAGTGATTCATCATCATTGAGTGCCGTCTCGGTATCAAAGGTTGGCTACCATGGAGCGCCATTCCACTCTGTCTCTTGCTTTGATGGTGCAGATTACCATAGGCTGACTTGTCCATCTTTTGATGTTACTCGTCCATGTTAGTCTTGGTCTGCCTCTGCCTCTTTTACCTTGTATTTTCCTTTGTAATACGAGAGTACTTTTATTAGGCTGTTGTGTCTTTTAACATGACCAAAAAGTTTCATTTGCCTTGCTCTAATTGTGTTTAGTAGTTCTTTCTTCATTTTTAGTTGTTTTAAAACTTCCTCGTTTGTTTTCTTTTCTTTCCATCCAATTCTATCTATTCTACAAGTGATTATTGTGTAAATAATGTGTTCTATGGTAAATGAACACGGTGTATTGAAAAAAAAGTCAATGTTTCACATGAAATAAAATGGACTTACTGCTAACTGAGGAACAATTGTAGTTTACACTGACAACACACACAATCATAAGTCAGACGTTGTCAGGGATTTCAAAATGCAGAATTTTATTGTTTCAGTTAACACTCATTATGACAATTTAAAAAATCTACATCATTTGCATTTTTTAAATAAATAAAATATATTTTGAGTTAGTTCAAATATCTACATAATAATAATAATATTAATATTAATATCAATAAACTATTTTAATTGCCATTAAAAGATGTGAAAGTTCAGAGACACGAAGAAAAGTACATGAGATATATTAGACTCCATAGAATCACTGGGTTCTCTCATTTTTCTGACTTCTTGACCGGACAGGCAGGAGCGTAATCGTTTGGAGCACATGGCACAGGATACCTGTCAGAGAATTGTTAAAATGTGTGCATGCTGTTGTTTGAGATTGTGTTGATACTGTTAGAGGTGAGACGTTAGGTCACGTGGTCAGTAAATTGAGTGAGATTATTTTAGATGTGCTACTTAAGTCATATGTCAATAGATCATACGAGATAATAAAAATGTATTACTTTTTATTTCATCAGTAAATGCTTGCAAATGCCCTGGTCTATGCTTTCAGAGCGAGCCTATTCACTCACCATTTCTATCGTCGCTATCCTCTTTGATGTAACTACTGAGGATATATGAAGGGTTCAATACTAACTGACAGCTTCTAGCTTCTCCCATCTGCAAATAAGAGCCTACATTTTTTTTTTAGAAAACAGGGTACTGACATAGTGCAACGAGTATTCCCCAACAATGTAAAGTACAACTCCCCTTTACGTTATGGTAGAGGAAGAAAATGTTATTAGTGACAATATCTTCGCCAGACCGAATTTACATCTCATAAAAAAAAAAAAAAAATATTGTGCACATTGTTTAATTAGAGATTGGATGAACCTCAGAGAAAATTATTGGAATTGAACCTAGCAAATATTAAAATATTAAAAATTGCAAAAGCAAATATTATGTAAAAGTAAAAGTAAAGTACCCCCGTCACGCCAAGTGGCGTATAAGAAAATATGGTATTAGTGACCCTATATTTTACAGACCTTTAGCACATGATTTTTGGGGTAATGTGGTCGGTATTACGCCCGTGCTGCATTACTTTCCCAGAAAAAAATTCGTTACCCATTTAAGGCTGGGTGAACCCGGAAGCCGTCGGTTGGGATCGAACCCTACCCCATGTCCTTTGTAGTCAAGTTCACTAACCACTGAGCTATCGCGGCTCCCCAAATATTATGTGCCAGAAGTAAATACACAAATACACACACACAATGACATATTGTGGAATTTTGTATAAATATAACATGAAATATTGTTCTTCTACCTTTCAGCTCCCTGTGGAGCAAATGTCTTAAAACAAACACTTTCCAAACCGTTGTTTATTCCCATTCTTTTAAGATCATTTAATGTCTTCCCCATCATCTTCATCTCTGCTTTCATCTGTCTTCTTCAAGAATTCCTTGGTCTTCTTCTTTGTCTTTTTACATAGGGATTCCAAAAAAGGGCCTGTTGTGTATTACTCTCAGTTTCCTTCCGCACTGTGTCCTATCCAGCGCCATCGTTTACGATGTATCTCTTTATCCACTGGTGTTTGACTAGTACATTTCAATAATTCTATGTTAGTGATTATGTCCTGCCATTTTCATCCTTCTATTCTGTGTAACTATCCATTAATGAGAGTCTGTATTTTCGTGACTGTCATTTTAGTTGATCTCCATTTTTCACAGCCATATAATGAGATTGACTTAACTTTGAATTTGAAAATGTTTATTTAATATTTAACCTATTTTTTATACTTCCATATGTTTTCCAGTGCAACAAATGCACAACTTGCTTTTGAATGTTTATTTTGGTATCATTTTCTGTTCATCCCTCTCTCTTTGTCTATATTACTGCTAATATATATGTTAGACTGTACGTCTAGTAGAGGCATGTCACCTATTTTTATTTGGTTATTGCCAGCTGCATTAATTATAATAATTTTGGTATTATCTCTATTACTTTTTAGTCCTAGCTGTTGTGATTTTTCATCAAGTATGCTCATTTTATCCTGCATCTGTTGATGGCTGTGTGATAGGAGAGCTATGTCGTCAGCAAAGTCTAAATCATCAAGTTGTTTGGTCAGCGACCTCGGGATTCCATTTCTGTTGTTTTGAGTTATTTTCATAATCCAACCAATGGCCGAGTAGAAAGAGAAATGGAGATAGAAGTCATCCCTGCCTTACTAATGTTCTTATTTCAAATGCTTTTGTAAGCTGCCCCTCATTTCACTACACTACATTTCGTTCCATCATACACTGTTCTTATCAGTTTAAAAAAATGTGTGGCTATTCCGTAATGACCCAGCAACTTCCAAAGCATTCCTCTGTTTATATTGTCAAATGCCTTTACGTAAACTATGAATGCAATACAAAGTGGAGACTGTAATTCTAAGCTTTGATCAACTTTTATACGTAGAGTAGTTATTTAATCAGCATTTGTGTTCTTCCTAAAACCTGCTTGTTCATCTCTTAAGTGTTTCTCTATAGCCTCTTTTAGTCTCTCCAGAATGATTCTGCCTAATATTTTTCCTGGCACTGATAGTAGCATAATTCCCCTATAATTTGTGCACTCCTGTAAACTTCCTTTCTTTGGTAGTTTGATCATATAACTTTCTTTGCAGTCTATAGGTATTACTTCCCTCTCCCAAATCTTATCCAATAGATTATGTAACATCTTGTTAGAGGTGTTAATATCTGCTTTGATGGCTTCCGGAGGAATTTCATCTGGTCTTCTGGCTTTACCATTTTTTAATAACTTGACGGCTTTCATTCATTCTTCCTTGCTTGGTTTTCCACAGTTAACGTTTAACTCTTCTTCTGCCGGTAGTATATCTGGAGGATTATTTGGGTCAGGTATGTTCAAAAGTTCTTCAAAGTGCTCTTTTCCTCACTCCATTTATTCCGTTATAATAGTAATCGGAGTCCTTTCTTATCTTGAATAAAGGCATTGACCTGTTTGCAGTTTCCATTTAATTTATTTGTGTTTTATACCTTTTTTCATATTCCCTTTATTTGCTGCTTCTTCTGCCTCTTTAGCTAGTTCATCTATATATTTCCTCTTATCCCTTTTATTTTCCTATTCTTTCTTTCTTTAATTGTATTCAGGGTCTCTGCTGTGATCAATGCCTTACAATGCCATTCTCTTTTTTTTCTCTAGCGTTTCTTCGCATGTTTCTGTCTACATGTCCTTTACCTGTTTCCAATGATCTTCTATATTTATTGTATTTTCTATTTCTTGGAGGACTTGGTATTTGTTTGATATTGTGACTGCGAATTTATCTTTAATTCCTTGTTCTTTAAGAATCTATACATTGAAATACTTTCTACCCTTATTCGTTGTAGTATACCTTTTTAGTTTAATTTTAAGTTTGGCTAACAGAAGATGATGATCAGAAGCTACATCTGCCCCTCTATATACTTTTACATCCTGTAAGGATGACTTAAACTTATTATTAATACATATGTGATCAATTTGATTTTCCGTTCTATGATCTGGTGACACCCATGTAGCTTTGTGTATTCTTTTATGTTGGAATATTGTTCCTCCTAGGCTCATTTGATTAAGGGCGCAGAAATTCACAAATATCTCTCCATTCTTATTTATATCTCCAAGTCCATGTTTTCCCATAATCTCTTCGAAGCCTCTGTTATCTGATCCTACCCTAGCATTTAGGTCTCCCATCAAGATTATAATATCCTTGGCTCGTCTTTCATCCATCTGACATTGTAGCTGTTTATAGAAATCATCTTTAACTGAATCATACTTATCGTTGGTTGGTGCATAGCATTGTACAATGTGTAATTTTATTTTGATTTGGTTGTTTTAAATGTTGCTCTCACCTGTCTTGGTCCCACTGCCTCCCATTCTATTAGTGTCTTCTGTGCATTCTTTGATAGCATTATAGCTACCCCTTCGCAATGTTATGCTCCTGGTTCCTGGTGTCCTGATGATAAAATCATCCCCCCTCTATTCAGTTTTATTTTCTCCGCTCCCAGCCATCTTGTTTCACACATTCCCAGAATAGTTTACATAATACATAACATCATATAATGGAATATTGTATAACACTGTATAACATTGACACACACACTCACACACACACACACACCTATATATATATATATATATATATATATATATATATATTTATACCAGTGGCGTATTCTCTATGATACCGCTGCTACCGCCGGTAGCCTGAAAATATTAATGAAATACAAAAGGAAATGATAATTTATTATATTTTTTAAAATAATTATATTTCAAATTTTTAAATATTCTATTATACATTTCGTAAGCCAATATGCTTTATTTGCTTTGATTTCCATTTATTAAAGCAAGGTTTTCCACTGACCACTATTATATTTGTGAATGAAACCGTATCTACTCTACATCGAAACCTCTAGTAGCGAGCGGTACATTTTTCCTCTATCTGAACATAGTATTAATGACCCTGACGTTCAAAAATGGGAGTCAAAATAATTTAGCGGGTGCTACCGCTAATGGAATGCGGTTTCATGGGATATTTTTAGCTCTAGCCAATTAGAAGCGTTAAAACTGAAAGTGAAACTATGCCCGATTACCGGAACTTCCTTAGCTATTTATAACTACGTTATGCGCATCAGTATATGTAGAAATAACTTTTTTCTGCTCTCAAGAGAGTCAAATTTTATTGTCGCTCAACTCAGAAAAAAGATGGCTATTCTGGTTTGGCATTACGGTCCATTGAGAAAGTATTCCCTCAGAAACTTAGAAACCAACCCAACAGTACTTTCAATGAGAAAGTCATCAAGACATGTTCGTCCCAAACAAGACGGATATAATTAACATAAATAAGTAAGAAATCTAAAATGTAGTGATGTCATTAGAAAATATTACTTTATGTTAACCTACTGAATATAATGTATGTTTTTATTTTTTATGTCAGCGGTAGCCCAGACCTCAAAACCAGTATACGCCACTGATTTATGCATATATAATCATGTATATAATCATGTATATATATATAATATAATATTTTATATACCATTTCTTATCACAATTATAAACATATCATAATTTTTCATATTTAAATGAATGGAGAGATATTCGTGAACTTCTGTGCTCTAAACCAAATTAGCCTAGGAGAAAAAATTACCAAGATGATTGCCTTATACCATAAAAAATGGAAACGAGAACAACCAAAGCATAACGAGAGGGACGGATACCATCAACTATCAAGGAGGGATCAAGTCATCATACTTCGCCTACGCACTGGTCACAATAGAATGAGAAATCACATGTTCACCAAATTCAAAATAGGTACAACCAGCCTATGCCACTGTACACTGGACAATACGACTACAAAACATGTTCTACAGGATTGCCCCCAGTACACAGACCTGAGAAGAGCAATGTGGTCCACACCCACCTCTCTGGAAGAGAAACTATATGGGGCAATCGAATCACTTAAACAGACAGCTGACTTCATGAAAGAGTCTGGAATCCTACTCTGATTGAGTCTTGATCGCAGAGAGAGAGAGATATACCAAGATAAAACAATACATAAGGCTGCATGGGTGTCACCAGTACCTAAAACGGAGAATCTAATTGACTACATATGTAATAATAATAAATATAAGTCATTCTTACAGGATGTAAACGTATATAGAGGAGTAGATGTAGCTTCAGATCATAATTCTCTGCTAGATAAACTTAAACTAAAAAAGATATACTACAACGAATAAGAGCAAAAAGTATTTCAATGTATAGATTCTTAAAGAACAAAGAATTAAAGATAAATTCGCAGTCACAATATCAAACAAATACCAAGTCCTCCAAGAAATAGAAAATACAATAAATATAGAAGATCATTGGAAACAGGTAAAGGACATGTAGACAGAGACATGCGAAGAAACACTAGAGAAAAAAAGAGAATGGCATTGTAAGGCATTGATCACAGCAGAGACCATGAATACAATTAAAGAAAGAAAGAATAGGAAATCAGACACAGATAAAAGCAAAACGAGAAGTAATAAAGCCAAGACACAGGAAGCTTACAAAGGGGTGAACAAAGAAGTGAGAAGATGCATTAAAATGGATAAGAGGGAATATATAGATGGACTTGCTAAAGAGGCAGAAGAAGCAGCAAATAAAGGGAATATGAAAAAAGGTATAAAACACAAATAAATTAAATGGAAAATGCAAACAGGTCAATGCCTTTAATCAAGATAAGAAAGGACTCCGATTACTATTATAACGGAATAAATGGAGTGATGAAAAGATCACTTTGAAGAACTTTTGAACATACTTGACCCAAAAAATCCTCGAGATATACTACCGGCAGAAGAAGAGTTAAACGTTGACTGTGGAAAACCAAGCAAGGAAGAATGAATGAAAGCCGTCAAGTTATTAAAAAATGGTAAAGCCAAAGGACCAGATGAAATTCCATCGGAAGCCATCAAAGCAGATATTAACACCTCTAACAAGATGTTACATAATCTATTAGATACAATTTGGGA
Source organism: Megaustenia siamemsis (assembly GCA_032433765.1). Lineage (NCBI taxonomy): Eukaryota > Metazoa > Mollusca > Gastropoda > Stylommatophora > Ariophantidae > Megaustenia > Megaustenia siamemsis. The sequence goes on along the minus strand of JAVIAB010000059.1, from coordinate 18,872,814 downwards.
CAGTGAAGACTGTCCCTAAAGACTGGAAAGAAAGTTATATGATCAGACTACCAAAGAAAGGACGTTTACAGGAGTGCACACATTATAGCGGAATTATGCTACTATCAGTGCCAGGAAAAATATTAGCCAGAATCATTCTGGAGAGTTTAAAAGAGGTCATAGAAAAACATTTGAGAGATGAACAAGCAGGTTTTAGGAAGAACAGATCAAATGCTGATCAAATAACTAATCTACCTATAATAGTTGATCAAAGCTTAGAATTACAGTCTCCACTTTGTATTGCATTCATAGTTTACGTAAAGGCATTTGACAATATAAACAGAGGAATGCTTTGGAAGTTGCTGGGTCATTACGGAATAGCCACACATTTTTTTAAACTGATAAGAACAGTGTATGATGGAACGAAATGTAGTGTAGTGAAATGAGGGGCAGCTTACAAAAGCATTTGAAATAAGAACATTAGTAAGGCAGGGATGACTTCTATCTCCATTTCTCTTTCTACTGGCCATTGGTTGGATTATGAAAATAACTCAAAACAACAGAAATGGAATCCCGAGGTCACTGACCAAACAACTTGATGATTTAGACTTTGCTGACGACATAGCTCTCCTATCACACAGCCATCAACAGATGCAGGATAAAATGAGCATACTTGATGAAAAATCACAACAGCTAGGACTAAAAAGTAATAGAGATAATACCAAAATTATTATAACTAATGCAGCTGGCAATAACCAAATAAAAATAGGTGACATGCCTCTACTAGACGTACAGTCTAACATATATATTAGCAGTAATATAGACAAAGTGAGAGGGATGAACAGAAAATGATACCAAAATAAAGATTCAAAAGCAAGTCGTGCATTAGTTGCACTGGAAAACATATGGATGTATAAAAAATAGGTTAAATATTAAATAAACATTTTCAAATTCAAAGTTAAGTCAATCTCATTATATGGCTGTGAAAAATGGAGATCAACTAAAATGACAGTCACGAAAATACAGACTCTCATTAATGGATAGTTACACAGAATAGAAGGATGAAAATGGCAGGACATAATCACTAACATAGAATTATTGAAATGTACTAGTCAAACACCAGTGGATAAAGAGATACATCGTAAACGATGGCGCTGGATAGGACACAGTGCGGAAGGAAACTGAGAGTAATACACGACAGGCCCTTTTTTTTGGAATCCCTATGTAAAAAGACAAAGAGGAAGACCAAGGAATTCTTGAAGAAGACAGATGAAAGCAGAGATGAAGATGATGGGGAATACATTAAATGATCTTAAAAGAATGGGAATAAACAACGGTTTGGAAAGTGTTTGTCTTAAGACATTTGCTCCACAGGAAGCTGAAAGGTAGAAGAACAATATTTCATGTTATATTTATACAAAATTCCACAATATGTCATTGTGTGTGTGTATTTGTGTATTTACTTCTGGCACATAATATTTGGGGAGCCGCGATAGCTCAGTGGTTAGTGAACTTGACTACAAAGGACATGGGGTAGGGTTCGATCCCAACCGACGGCTTCCGGGTTCACCCAGCCTTAAATGGGTAACGAATTTTTTTCTGGGAAAGTAATGCAGCACGGGCGTAATACCGACCACATTACCCCAAAAATCATGTGCTGAAGGTCTGTAAAATATAGGGTCAGTAAAACCACATTTCCTTATACGCCACTTGGCGTGACGGGGGTACTTTACTTTTACTTTTACATAATATTTGCTTTTGCAATTTTTAATATTTTAATATTTGCTAGCTTCAATTCCAATAATTTTCTCTGAGGTTCATCCAATCTCTAATTAAACAATGTGCACAATATTTTTTAATTAGATGTAAATTCGGTCTGGCGAAGATATTGTCACTAATAACATTTTCTTCCTCTACCATAACGTAAAGGGGAGTTGTACTTTACATTGTTGGGGAATACTCGTTGCACTATGCCAGTACCCTGTTTTCTAAATAAAAAAAAAATGTAGGCTGGTATTTGCAGATGGGAGAAGCTAGAAGCTGTCAGTTAGTATTGAACCCTTCATCTATCCTCAGTAGTTACATCAAAGAGGGTAGCGACAATAGAAATGGTGAGTGAATAGGCTCGCTCTGAAAGCAGGGACCAGGGCATTTGCAAGCATTTACTGATGAAATAAAAAGTAATACATTTTTATTATCTCGTATGATCTATTGACATGTGACTTAAGTAGCACATCTAAAATAATCTCACTCAATTTACTGACCACGTGACCTAACGTCTCACCTCTAACAGTATCAACACAATCTCAAACAACAGCATGCACACATTTTAACAATTCTCTGACAGGTATCCTGTGCCATGTGCTCCAAACGATTACGCTCCTGCCTGTCCGGTCAAGAAGTCAGAAAAATGAGAGAACCCAGTTATTCTATGGAGTCTAATATATCTCATGTACTTTTTGTCGTGTCTCTGAACTTTAACATCTTTTAATGGCAATTAAAATAGTTTATTGAAATTAATATTATTATTATTATGTAGATATTTGAACTAACTCAAAATATATTTTATTTTTAAAAAAAATGCAAATGATGTAGATTTTTTAAATTGTCATAATGAGTGTTAACTGAAACAATAAAATTCTGCATTTTGAAATCCCTGACAACGTCTGACTTATGATTATGTGTGTTGTCAGTGTAAACTACAATTGTTCCTCAGTTAGCAGTAAGTCCATTTTATTTCATGTGAAACTTACACTTTTTTTTTTCAATACACCGTTTTCATTTACCATAGAAACCATTATTCACACAATAATCACTTGTAGAATAGGTAGAATTGGATGGAAAGAAAAGAAAACAAACGAGGAAGTTTTAAAACAACTAAACATGAAGAAAGAACTACTAAACAGAATTAGAGCAAGAGAAATGAAACTTTTTGGTCATGTTAAAAGACACAACAGTCTAATAAAAGTAATATTAGAACGGAAAATACAAGGTAAAAGAGGCAGAGGCAGACCAAGACTAACATGGACGAGTAACATCAAAAGATGGACAAGTCAGCCTATGGTAATCTGCACCATCAAAGCAAGAGACAGAGTGGAATGGCGCTCCATGGTAGCCAACCTTTGATACCGAGACGGCACTCAATGATGATGAATCACTTGTGCTTGACATCACCAAAGGTAGTTATGTCGTATGATCTAGAGCAGCTAAACTAATTGTGACATATGTTGTATGATCTAGAGCAGCTAAACTAATTGTGACATATGTTGTATGATCTAGAGCAGCTAAACTAATTGTGACATATGTTGTATGATCTAGAGCAGCTAAACTAATTGTGACATATGTTGTATGATCTAGAGCAGCTAAACTAATTGTGACATATGTTGTATGATCTAGAGCAGCTAAACTAATTGTGACATATGTTGTATGATCTAGAGCAGCTAAACTAATTGTGACATATGTTGTATGATCTAGAGCAGCTAAACTAATTGTGACATATGTTGTATGATCTAGAGCAGCTAAACTAATTGTGACATATGTTGTATGATCTAGAGCAGCTAAACTAATTGTGACATATGTTGTATGATCTAGAGCAGCTAAACTAATTGTGACATATGTTGTATGATCTAGAGCAGCTAAACTAATTGTGACATATGTTGTATGATCTAGAGCAGCTAAACTAATTGTGACATATGGTGTATGATCTAGAGCAGCTAAACTAATTGTGACATATGTTGTATGATCTAGAGCAGCTAAACTAATTGTGACATATGTTGTTCGCCTACCTACATTTCACTCAGCCTTAAATGGGTACCGGATTTTTGTATGGGAAAGTAAAGCAGCACGTGCGTAATACCGACCACATTACCCCAACAATCATGTGCTGAAGATCTGTAAAATATAGGGTCACTAACACCATATTTCCCTATACGCCACTTGGCGTGACGGGGGTACTTTACTTACTTTCTTTTTTTTACCTGCATTGCTATTTTGTTTTATTCGTCGATTATCCCTTTCAGAAAACATTGACATTTACGTGTCTAAAGTTTTTGTATAAAAGTAATCAATTCTTCCTATTCAAAATCGAGTGAATCGAATAATGTGATCACTGCTGTCAGTTGAATGAAGCACAAACAATCTTTCCGCTAATAATCTTCTTCTTGTTTCATCACCAAACATTTGATCCGGTAATAGCCTGCTTCTTGTTTGATCACCAAACATTTGATCCACTAATAATCTTCTTGTTTCATCACCAAACATTTGATCCGCTAATAATAGTCTTATTTCATCACCAAACATTTGATCCACTAATAATCTTCTTGTTTCATCACCAAACATTTTATCCACTAATAATCTTCTTGTTTCATCACCAAACATTTGATCCGCTAATAATAGTCTTGTTTCATCACCAAACATTTGATCCACTAATAATCTTCTTCTTGTTTCATCACTTAACATTTGATCCACTAATAATCTTCTTCTTGTTTCATCACCAAACCTTTGATCCGCTAATATTCTTCTACTTGTTTCATCACCAAACATTTGATCCGCTAATAATCTTCTTCTTGTTTCATCACCAAACATTTGATCCGCTAAGAATCTTCTTCTTGTTTCATCACCAAACATTTGATGCACTAATAATCTTCTCCTTTTTTCATCACCAAACATTTGATCCGCTAATAATCTTCTTCTTGTTTCATCACTTAACATTTGATCCGGTATTGTCTGTCAATGTCCGAGAAGGCAGTATCAATAATCTGTTGTACATATGATTGTTTGAAGAAGTTTTCATGGTCCCCCTTTAACGCTTGACCAAGATAATTTTATTGGATTAAAATGTGAATGGCACAGCGGCAGTCATAAATACATACGACCATGATTCTTGTTATTTTTCAATTTGGAAGGTCGTCTTTCTGTGTGAATGTTTTACACGTGACAATAATTCAAACATCATGTGAATTAGCTTAAATGGAGTAATGCTCCCTTGTTAACTACATTGTAATGTTAACCAACTTTAAGCAGTTGGTGATGATGGGGCAATGTATTTCATAACAACAACATTATGAGAGGCAGCGAGACCCATTACAATGGGCACGAGGGTCCATCTAATAACATAATTATAATTCCATTAAATCAATTTCTACAAAAAAAATAAATATACTTCTCATTTTCATAATCCCGATTATCTTAAAATGTCAAAACAAAAATCAGTTCCCCATTTTCCAATAATACATTTTATCTGCTACCTGCATGGGCCGTCGACACTTACTAACTGGTACAAATCCCTGTACAGCATCATCTGTAGTTTTCCTTGTCTAATTTTTAGTTCGATGTACATTTGTTCATGCTTTATCTATATAAACGATAGTACCATAGTTTTTGTTACGTAATTCCCTAGTTTGTTCTTCTCAAAGCTACAAGGTGATCCCTTTCACAAGAAACGCTTCTAGTGCATGTATGCTTGAGATATGTTAAACCAGGAGCTCTTATAATTGTCCATAGAGTGGTTTGGGATGTATCAATGCCATTGTTTTGTCTGAGAACAATTTAAATTTTGTTAGCTGCAATAATCATTTACCGTCCAAAAAGTTGTACATCTGTCGTTTAATAACTTCTTTTTTAAGGTTATCCAATATATATATATATATTTGATAATTTGTACTATAAGCAAATATAATACAAATATATTACAAATATAATAAATAAAATATATATATGAATTACATTCGAGCTATGGACTAAGCAAAGTTTACTTTGAATACCACGATATATGTTATTGCAGCGAGTTGGCAGATTTTTGAAAATGTAATCAAGGGTTTGAACATAAGTGTTTGTTCACAGTTCGTTAACCTTCGCTGTGGATAAAGTCGTTAATTCGATGGCTTAGTTTGTGACCTTGGTAGCTAAGGACCTAACTTATGCAAACGGATGGCATTGGCAAGGATCATTTTGAATCTATGAAGTGGGCTCATTTTGTGTTTAACTCAAAAGCATACGTGCTTTTCAACTAAATATTTTTTTTGGGGGGACTCAATGAAGATATCCCCGATGGAAGAATAAATTGTACTATTAGTACCATAAATGATTCGCTTCCAGAGGTTTATGATGTAAACAAAACAGTTTTGTCATTGTAAAGTGAATAATGTCCACACCTATAATTGGTCAGGATTGGGTAGCAGCAGCAGCTTTATAGCGAACACAGAAAACATCACAGGATTGTGCTGTTCTGAAACATCTATGCCATGCTACCCTAGAATTTCCTTTAATGGGATTACTGTGACCACAAGCCACTCTCCATGTGTGTGCCACATATTTACACCCCAGAAAGAAATTCTTAATATAACAACATGTGCCGTCTGTGATATTAATGACCACAGACCAGGAGCCTCCAGTATGATTGATACAACTGTTGCACCAAGCACATCATCAGCAAAGCCATATCTATGGAATGTTAATCTGACATTGTTCTTGAATGATGTCCAAGTTAATGAGACATCAGAATCGTGTGGCGGCAGCTACAAGAAGGGAGCGGAGAACATCATCAATTGTGTTTTTACTAACTACAGGTCATGTGGCTTCTGTTGGATTGGAAATGATAACTTACCACCCCTGTGTGTCTATATGTTTGGAATTGGAGTCATCAATGATGGCCTAACATCATCAAGTGCTACGACGATCATCATTTTCGGAAGGACGTAAACACCCATGGTATATGGTGGATAGGCGGCAGGAACCATTGAAGGCTATGTCTGAAAAGTGTTCCTTCTTGCAGTTTCCTCATATTCCAAGTCCGGCTTGTTGCAGGAGCTACTGAGTTAAGTGCTCTGTGCACACCGTGAGCTGTGTGTCTCATCCGTTTTGATCCTGCTTCGATATCCCGCTTGTTTACGATGAATGATGATATCGTATGACGGGGAACAGTTGGCTGTGTTCACTTTCTGCGCGGTTTCGCCTTATGTCTTTTGGCGTATGCTGAGACTGCTACGATGGGGACTGCAGTTACCTTTCTTTGTTTGGGAGATGAGTTAGTAATTCGAATGATTCCACTGGCACGGGCGGTTGAGCAATTATGGATTTTAATTCGTTTGCTGTGAGACCGAGGCCTTCCATAACCAATAACCAATAATAACCAAAAACCAATATATATATATATATATATATATATATATATATACAGCTTCTTTTTTTAAGGTTATCCAATATATATATATATATATATATATATATATATATATATATATATATATATATACGTATATCTGCGTACTATTGTTCTAACATTCCCTTTTTGTAGTATTGCTTTAAGTGAAATGTTTGCTTCAGTGGTGTTTTTCTTCTCTGGCTTCACACATTTTCTTCTAAAATTATAATTGTTCCGTCCAATTTGGTTTGTATTTATTCTTACATCATTGGGAATCGTCTCAAAGGCTGCGTTGTTGAGGCTTTCATTATCTGACTTAACGTTGTTTCTGTGCTGACTGATGAACTCACAGTGCTGGTCAGGTAGCATTGCAAATTTGCCAGTCATCCTTTTTTTGTAATCAGAACATGGCAGTGATGTTATTTCCTTTTGTTTTAGTTCCCTGTACTGTTACTATATGACTACCAGGGAACAATCTTGAATATGCTAGCGTTTACCAAGTGAACAATGCATGCAGATAGATAGTGAGAGATACATCGTTAAATTTTGCAAACACCTCGAGCTCTACTACAAAAGCCTGGGAAATGTTGGTCACGAATATCCGTGGACACTGTATTTCATTCCAAGAAACCGTCATTAATCAGTTTATTTGATTCGAAGCACTGAGCTTAGGTATTTGGTACTGTTGACAAAAGCTTCTTCAATCTTTGCCGACAACGCAACCTTGATGAAGAACCATACACACGAGATTCAACACCGCACTGCAGGCTTTTACAAAGTCAGGCCTCTTGGTTTCCATGGGTAAAGAAGTAAAAGCCGTCAATAAAAAGCCATTGACTGATCTGTATGAGAAAACGCTCGAGATATACGCTTACTTCACCGAGGAAGTCAAAGTTTCAGTCGAAAGTATGCGGGAATGTGAGTGGCAGGCCCTGAGAAGATCTGATCCCACCATTAAAACTTTTCTTTCATCATCCATCCCTGTTATTCGCAACTAGGGTTCTGTTTTCTGTTTTAAACGGGACCTGTTTTAGTTTAGTGGAATGTGATCTACACGGCTCCGGCCACATGAAGGAGCATTTAAGTGAGATGACTCTAATTTTCTTTAAAAAATATCAACGTCATGCGCAACGCTATTGGTGAGTTTTTGTTATATATTTTTTTATCTCCCGAAAAAGAGATCACATTGACAATTAGGTCAACATGGTTAGCGTTGAGTGTTGTAAACATTTCCACTATTTTTATTTAGAATGGCGTTTTCCTGTTCTTTTATATTGAACAACTACTATACGCTATTTTTTTTAGACGTTCGTCACTTAGAGATTGGGTGGGTGACTGCACTGCTTAGCTAAGTATCACAATGTATATAATACATGCTTTTTAAATTGTTCTTCTTCCTGCAATCGTTTGTACTTCTGTTATTATCTCTGATTATTTACACGATGAATGTATTATGATATACCATCTCGGAGGTTGGTTAAAAAAAAAAGTCAAGTACCCTCGTTACGCCAAGTGGCGTATAGGGAATATGGTGTTATAGCTTGTTTCATAATTCGTGCCCAACTTTTAAAATCCATAGCTTTTTAACAGCTTTTTGTAAGTTGTTCAAAATTTGCATGTAAAGTTATAATGATTAGAACCCAACAGGGTTAAATTTCATTTTACAAAAAACATTTGGTTATTATTGTTGCTTATTTGATTTATATAAATTTATAACGACCCATTGATGTAGTCAAAACTTAATGTTTACAGTATTTTAAGTTAAAAATAGCGAGTAAAAATCTATGCACGGTAAAATTGACGTGTTTGCACGCTTTCACCGTGGTTTTTTTGACACAATTAGACACTTGTAAAAAACACGAGAAATTGTGTGTTCCATTTCCGTTCATTCAGAGGTGTGGACGTGGAACGATAACATTTAGCGTGAGTCTTAAAATGAAATTCTGCAGTTTACAAAACATCGCAATAAAAATGTATGACTATTTTTGCAAAGAGGATAAACGAGGAAGATTATTTTGTTCTTTAGAAAACGCTGAGAATAGGACAAGACACATTGTGGGTTTATCTAAACGGCCATTTAATCGCTGGATTCAAGCACGTGACCGTCAATGTTCAAAATATACAAAATCACAAGGAAGAGCAAAAATGTTAGATAATTTCGACAGTGAACTTATTAGAAGTGAAATTCGAAAATGTTGGGTATGAATGAAACTGTTGCAATAAGAAAATTAAAAGTTTCGCTGAAAAAGAACAACAGTATTGAAATAGCAAAGTCTACATTATGGAGGAATGTGAGAGCTGCAGGCTTTACATTCAGAAATTATTCCAATGGACGAAACATCATCTGTGAGAAACCACATATAGTAGTCATGAGAAGCAAGTATTTACGTGAAGTAAAAGAGGTGCGCAAGCAATGTTATGATATTGTGTACTTGGATGAAACATGGATCAATGCTCACCACACTAACCAAAGGGAATGGCAGTCATCAGATGGACTGATTAAGAGATTAATACCTAGCAGCAAAGGACAGCGCTTGATAATTGCTCGTGCAGGTAGTCGACAACATGGACTAATACAGAACGCAGAGCTCATTTTTCTTTCAAAATCCATAGACAATCGGAATTATCACTCTGAGATAAATGGTCACATATTTAGACATTGGATTGAAAATTATGTTCTCCCATCACTAGATCGACCATCTTGCCTAATAATGGACAATGCAGCGTACCACAACATTGTTGCACTTGAAGATAAAGTCCCGACGTCATCCAGTACAAAAGATATTGAGTTATTGAGTTATTTGCGGGTCATCATCATTGCACTCCGAACATGTCCATAGGTGCTCAGATCCCCTCCTCAGCAATTCCCTCAGTGTCCAGCGACTGACGACTCCAGTTCTATGTTTGTTGATAAGTCTTCTTACACGGCCACTAAGTTTCTTATTTCTGGCGGTGCCCATCTTAACTCCCATTTCCATTATCCGAAGAAGCGACGTTGATCTGTGCTTGTCGAAGTCCTGTGCTCTTCCCACATCTCGGAGTGCATTGATGATGTCCGCCCGATCCATCGGTTGACCGTACTCAACGACAGCGCAGCTAGCCAACCTGTCCGCTCTCTCATTTCCCCGTACTCCCGCATGTCCAGGGACATAGACAAAGGTGACCTTACGTATTTTGGATTTCTGCAACGACTCTACCCATTGCATGCGTACAAAGCCCGCCTCCACTTTTTTTATCATGCTCATCGAATCATTCAGTATACATGCGTGAATGTAGTCTTGTGACTCTAACCATTTGAATGCCTTGGTCACTGCCATCACCTCCATTGTCATGCTACTCGTGGTCAACAAAAGATACTATTAATATATGGCTCACAAAGGAGCACATACAATCTAATAACATGTACTTAAAACCTGAATTACTATCTCTAGTAAAGCAAAAACAAATGACACAGATTTTTCAAATAGATAAGATTATTCAAGAGCACGGTCACATAAGTTTGAGGCTGCCACCTTACCATGCTCATTTAAATCCAATAGAACTAATCTGGGCAAAATTGAAAGGACAAGTGGCAGATGAAAATACAACATTCAAAATATGCGATGTAAAGACTCTTGCTAACCTCGCTTTATTAAATATAGACACAGATTATTGGGCTAAATGTGAAGACCACGTCTTAAAACAGGAAGAGGAATATTGGAAAAATGATGGTTTGTGGAATGTTCAACCCAAAGAGTTATTAATCTGTTAGACTCGTCTGATTCAGAATGGAAGTATATAGTTCCCACAATGTTGGCCCCTATATTACCTTAAATTAGTTAAACAAACGGTCTTTTTCAGGACCACACAACTATGGAAATTGGACATCCAGGTGTACCTTGATATTATCGTCCGTCCTCGAACTGAGAAGACAATAATTCTCCTGGTATTTTGTCTTATTCAGTTATTTCCCCATTACGGCCACACCTTTACCTAGTGAAAATTAATCATAGACCAGCAACTACGGTAATTTCTATTATTTAGGGGTTCACAATGTACAATTTTGACAAACATCAAAGAAATTCGCCGCTTTAAGAAAACTGCAGCTGCAAGATATTTGTTAAATATACATTTAAAGGGTCTTTTGCATTCTAATAACATTTGGAAAATTTCAACAGTTTTTAACAAACGGTTACTGAGTAATTGCGTTTTGAAGTTGTGCACGTGATTTGAAACGAGCTGTAGTGGCCATACATTTTACAGACCTTCGGCGCATAATTTGTGTGGTAATGTGGATGGTATTGCGCCCGTGCCGCTTTACTTTCCCAGAAAAAAATCTGGTACCCATTAAAGGCTAGATGAACCTTAGGCAGTCGGTTGGGATCGAACCCTACAGTTGTCCTTTGTAGTCCAGTTCAATAACCACTGAGCTATCGCGGCTCCACGGAGGTTGGTTGGTGAGAATTTATTCATGCCTATTATTGTTTAGGCATACACATGTCTCTGACATTGATGCTTGATCACGTTTGCTATATAAGAATGGTAGATTATACTGACTAATTGTAACTTTAATTCGTGTCTTCATTGGTCAGATCTCTGGGAAGGCAGAATATATAAACATCACGATGTCTAAATTAATTAGTAAATCTACACAAAATAAATGACTGTTTTTAAAGAATAGTAGACATCCTTGCATTCACAGCGAACCCAAAGGTGTCTAGTCCACTGTGGCGAACAACGAATGTTAAACATATAATAATGGCTTATGTCTCACTGCTTGTATATTCTCAATAAGCTTCTTTCCATCATGTTTATTGTTTCTCCTGTTCATATGTATCTCCCTCATTTCACGCAACATAAACTTATCGCGGACGACAAAGAGAGAAAATACTTTAATAGCTTAGTGTCATGGCATGGAAAACAGTCAACAACACAACTGATACGATGCACTGTAGATAGAAGATTGTGGAGGGACATGATCGCCTACGTCAATCGGCATGGTACATGATGATGATGATGAAATTTATCGACCTCATCTGTGTCCTATACACGGCTACAGTCTCTGAAGAAATCCACATGATAGTGCGTAACAGCCTCATCATCATCATAATAATTATCATCATGTGTAATATTTGTTGGAGTAGGTAACCATGTCCTTCCACAATCTTCTATCCACAGTAGATCGTATCAATTCGGTTGACTATTTTCCATGCCATTACACCAAGCTATCTATATATTTTAGTTATTTCTCTCTTTGTCGATCGCGATCTCTCTTACCCAAAAAATATACTCATACATGTTTATATAACTTTTCTTATTTAGTTAGTTTAAACTACTACAGAGTCGTGTTTTAGTGATTTAATTGTTGTCATCTTAATTAGCAACGTCACATATGCCATTATGGGAGATGGAGAGTCCTTGACGATGCCTAGCCTGACCTGAGATTATGTTGAAACAGTTGCTCTATACATTGTTGTAGCTTAATGGTATGTAATGGAACAATACACATATATACACAGGTTTAGCTGACATAGAATAGTGTCAATATAGTGAATGCAGAAAATAAATAAATATAACATTTACGATCTTAGAGATGGGATTATCCATCGGACAATAGTTCCACGTCACTGACCCTAACAAAGAAATAATTATATGTTTGACAAGAAAGAGACATTAATAAAGCATTGGTGTTTATTGTAAAGTTAAAATAAGATTTAACATGAAGAAGGTAGAAGCGATGCAATTCAGTTGATCGTTGCAGCTGCTAAAGTAAGGACTGCTCAATTGTCATTTCATTGAGAAGTCAGAGAAGGACTGATAACAAAAATATGTGTGAGTTTGTCAGTTGAGCTTCTACTATATAATACATAAGGGACTTTGTGTATGTGCGTGAACCAGGTTATGTTTATTTTCTTGTGTTTGCTTGTTGAATGCCAGCACCAATGACCTCACTCATAATATTTTAGATCTGACACCAAACTAAAGTGTGACTGAGTAGGATTTAGTAACTATATCAATTATTCCAGTAAGGTTTATGAAAATATCATATTATTTAATACATTTTTATATGCGTGCATTCAACTTGGGTGGGAGGGTACTTAATATTAACTGTGCGGAAAAAGAAACAAGATCCACGTCTTCATTGTGAACTAAACCTAACGCCGAAGAACAGTTATTTTAATGGTATAATCATTTTGGTTAACAATTATGGTTTTATACTTGAATATTTGTAGATGACATCACCTCGGTGCAAATTAAAGACAAGTGGAACAATATTAAAACAAGTAAATGAATTTAAATATTTGGGAACTTTGTTAACCTCAGACGGAAGATGTACAAGGAAGGTGAGATGCAGAATGGCTCAGACAAAAGCAGCTTTCCAAAAAATGAGGAAAATACTATGCAATCCATTTTTGACAATAGAAGCAAGAAAAATAATTCTTAAATGTTATGTAGAGCCAGTCTTAACATATGGATGTGAACCACGAAGAATAGGACAACAGACAAGAAAATCATTGGAGTCAGTAGAAATGTGGTTTTACAGAAGAATGTTGAGAATACCATGGACATCTAAGAAGAGTAATCAAAATGATCTTAAAGAGGTCAAAGCAAAAAGAGAGCTAATTTCCAATATTATGAAGAAACAATCATCATTGTTTTTGGTCATGTAATGAGAAGAGAACAACTGGAATATATTGTAACAACTGGGAACATTGAGGGAGGAAGAGATAGAGGGATGCAAAGAGAAAAAATACCAGACTGCTTAAAAGAATGGCTTGGCAGAAGGTCAACAACAGATATGATAAATAACTGTCCAGATCAAAAGATGTGGAGAGACATGATCACCTACGCCAGCAGGCCCAACACTTGATTATGAGGATGCTTTATAGTTGAGTCTATTCGTTGATGTTGCAGCACTGGTTGTTCATGATGGATCCGCCCAGCAGTCAATAATTGGCAATCTAGCTAGATCACGTTATTTATTCTCCCTGTCAATACGTATCCAGAAGACTGCGGTACTTTAACAAGATGTAGCCAGTCCCGCAGCAATATCATAAAATAACATAACCCCTTGAATCTGTGGGAAGATTCACCTGTCTTGTAGAAGAAATAAATTTCCGAATCAGAAAGTAATCTTCCACATTTGATCAAATTAAAGGTAGAGCTTGGACCAGCACAAAATTAACACACATAACTAAGATTCAAATTGACCAAAGTTGCGTGCTTTGTACACTTCTATACAGATTAGAAAATGTAACTACCTTGGAAATGCAGGAGGAAAGGTTAAATATTTTCCATGTGCGTTGCTTTCGAAATTTTATAAGCATCAAATGGCAAGACAAAGTAAACGAAATCTAATGTATTTCAACGAGCGAAACTCCCATCCGTAATGGCAACACCACTTAGGAGTGGTAGACTAAGGTGGCTGGATTTTGTAAGAAGAAAGGCAAACATTCGTACTCCCAAACAAATAATGTATGGTGAACTTAAGGACGGGAAGAGACCAAAGGGCTCGCCAGTGCTGAGATATAAGAACGGTTGTAGAGATTCTTTGAATGAATTCTCTGTCAGTGAAAGAAACTGAGAAAATCTGGCTGCAGATCGCACCACATGGAAAACGAAACTAAAAACAATGATAGCAAGACAGCGCTAATATCAAATTCAAAAGACAAAAGGTGCATGTGCAAGGAGACGAGGCGAAGCCCCATGAATACATCTTGTTCGTTCAACATCCAGATCTGTCTATCCAATATTGACAGATTCAGTCATGAGAGAAGCTGTTCAGCAAAGCCGCATCCAACATAAGACACTACTAATATTTTAAATAATTTCTGACTTACACGACTGCTTGTTACCAAGCGTCTTTCATGACGCAACCAGCCATTGATCAAAATTGCAAGAAGGCGTTATTGTTATAGATTGAAGTTTCATGAAAATCTTTAAATTAACTTTTTTCTCATAATTGGAGGACAATCCTTTCTTTGTCTGTTTTCTGTTTTTTATTTTTATTTTTATTGTTATTTTTTTTAGAAATATCGCCAGACTTCGCGGTCTTCTATAGTTATAGTTATTTGACGGCCCTGGTATCACAGCGAACGAATGGAAACCCATAATCGCTCAACCGCCCGTGCCAGTGGAATTATCCAAATTAACTTCTCATTTAATATCCAAACAAAGAAAGGCAACTGCAGTCCCCATCGTAGCAAGCACAGCACACGTCGAAAGACATAAGGCATAGTAGCACCGACAGTGAACGCAACTGAATCGTCCTTCGTCATACGATATCATCATTAATCGTTAGCAATCTGAATAACAAAATAACATCACAAAATACTGTGGTGAAACACATAGCTCACAGTGTGAACAGGGCACTAATATCAATAGCTTCAGCAGCAAGCCGGACTTAGAATATTAGGAAACTGCAACAATGGACCCTTTCAGACAGTACCTCAACGGTTCCATATCGTCTATCTGCCATATTAACCGGAAGACATCAACTATAAACTAGTAGATGATCATAATAATATAAGAGATTTGCGGTAAATAAAAGGATCAGTAGAACTTTATAATTTAAAAATACAGAGATAGTGATAAGCAGGGGTAATGTGTTCTCCATTATTGATTGTTCTCTCGATAAAGTTATGTTGCTTGAAGTCTCGGAAGTACATTGATATTTTCCCGTGAATTAATTTTATACTTAGCTCACACACACACATATATATAGCTGTCTTAAGATGCTTGTAGTAGCTCTCCATCTTTCTTTTATCATCATCATCATCAAGTATCGGGCCTACTGGTGTAGGTGATCATGTCTTTCCACAACTTCCTATCTCGACAGTGATTTATCATTTCTGTTGTTGACCTTCTGCCAAGCCATTCTCTTCAGCTGTCTGTTATTTTTACTCTTTGCTTCCCTCTATCTCTTCGTCCCTCAATTTTTCCAGTTGTTACAATATATTCAAGTTGTTCTCTTGTCATTACATGGCCAAGAAATTATGATTGTTTCTTCCTAATATTGGAAATTAGCTTTCTTTTTGCTTTGACCTCTTTCAGAACATCTTCATTACTCTTCTTAGCTGTCCACGGTAATCTCAACATTCCTCTGTAAAGCCATAATTCAACAGACTTTCTTTGTTAGTCCTTGTTATTGAGTTATTTGCGGGTCATCATCATTGAACTTTGAACAAGTCCGTAGGAGCTCAGATCCCCTTCTAATCAAGTCTCGCAGTGTCCAGCGACTGACGACTGCAGTTCTGTTATAATTAGTCTTCTTATGAGCTATTATTAGTCCACTAAGTTTCTCGTTTCTGGCTGTGCCCATCTCGAACTCCCATCTCTTTCATCCGAAGGAGTGACGTGGACTCATGTTTATCGAAGTCCTGTACCCTTCCTACTTTTTCTGAGGGCATTGATGATATCCGTCAGATCCATTGGTTGATCGTCCTAAACATTACCGCAGTTAGCCAACCTATCCGCTCTTTCATTTCCCCATACTCCCGCGTGTCCTGAGACGTAGACAAAGGTGACGTTACGTATTTTTGACTTCTACATTGACTCTACCCGTTGCATGCGTACTGACCCCGCCTCCACTTTTCGTATCATGCTCATCGAATCACTCAGTATACAGATTGCAGTCTTGTGACTCTAACCAGATGAATGCCTTGTTCACTGCTATCACCTCCATCGTTATGCTACTCGTGGTCATAGCGTATGCACCACTGTCTTCCTTGACTATTCTGCCTGTCGAGCGTGCTGTAAATGCCCATGCACTCCTTTGGTGTCGTGTTCCACATCCATCTGTATAGATGACTGCATCTTTCCTATCGGTGTTATCCCAGATGAGACCGTTGTCCTCCGCATTGATAACGACGTTTTGCTGGAAACCTAAGTAATAGAAGTGACTGACAGATGTCGTCAAGACTCATCAAGAAATGAGGATTAGTGGCAAAGTTGTAAGGTGGAGTTACGGAGGTAGGGTTTAATTCCTGACGAATGGTAGAGTAACCATAGCCAAGATTTCCAGATTCCTCTGTCAGAAGGGAGTGGCTGACATAGCGGCATAACTCGGGAACACACTTGGGACAGACACACTTTTCGCCCTCGAAGTTTTTGAACGAAGCAAGTGGAATTTAGAAACCTATCTCAATGAAGAATGTTAGGAACTAGGTAGATTTTACATTCGATCACGAAAGACTTTGGACATATAAGAGAGGATGTAGAATTAGACTAAGTCAGGGACATATCTAAAGGCAAAATGTTAGGAGTGAATTAGTTCGGTAGTTTAAGAAAGTTCTCAAAGATGTCAGGAGCAGAAAAGTCCCTACAAATATTATAAACCGTCGGATAAATTATAAAGATTGGCATGGAGACTCCAGAACCCGCTACGGATGCGAGAGATTGTGTGAACTGAGTCATAGGATTACAGATTAGTTCGCAATTATAACTAAGGAACAGTTTTGAGAAAAGTGGATAATAATTATCAGTATAATTACAGGAATCTACTATAAGCCTAATTAGATTATCAAGAATGATTACTGTTGCTCACGCGTTAATATACGTCAATATCGCCGTAGTTTGTGTGGTAACATGCCACAGTTAATGTAGAAATGGGATTGTACAGAATTTTTGTATCCATGTTGCCACAATACTGCGTTGTATGTGTCCAAGAAGAAGAGACCTGAGAATACGATGGACAGCTGAGAAGGATAATGAAAGCGTTCTGAAAAAGGCCAAAGCAAAAATAGAGCTTATGTCAATATTAGGAAGAAACAACATTTTTGTTGGCCATGTAATGAGAAGGGAACAGCTGAAATATATTGTAACATATGGACACATCGAGGAACGAAGAGTTAGAGGAATGCAAGGAGAAAAAGATACCAGACAGTGGTGTGATGTGTTTAAGTTCATTTCAGCATGATTATTGTATAAAACAAGAAATTAAAAGAACATAGAATACTGTAACACAGAAACATTGACATTGGACAAGAAATCAGAACAGAAAATTGAAGCCTTTGAAATGTGGATGTATATAATAGGAAGAATTCGATGGAAAGAAAAGAAAAGTAACGGCGATGTCTTTAAACAACTAAAATCAACATAAAATCATAAAACGAATATATCGTGAACAAACAGCAGCAATAAAAACAAATAACAATACCTGGCAGTTTCAATATCCAACAAAAGTCATACACGATTGTGTGCTGTCGCCGGACATGTTCTCTGATTCATCATTATCAAGTACCATGCCTGCTGGCGCAGGTGATCATTTCTCTCCACAACTTTTGATCTCAACTGTTATTTGTGTGGAAAAGACCCACTAGACCCAAGTAGGTACAGACCAATTTGCTTACTGAGCTGTTTGATTAAACTCATGGACAGGCTTGTTAACAGAAGATTTAAGTGGCATTCGGAGACAAAACAACAAATCGTACCCCAACAAAGTGGCTTCCGTCAGCACAGATCAACTGACGACCTGGTCACTTGCATCGCACATGAAATAGAGGATGCTCTACAAGAAAAGAAACACACACTGGCAGTGTGGATCGACATGGAGAAGGATTTTGATATGTTATTGCGAGAGGGTTTAAAGAACAAGCTCTTTAGACTTTGCATCCAGAGTCGTTTATTCAATTGGGTCTCACAATCCCTTCAGGATTGAACGGAAAGAGTACAAGCACAAGGTCAACTAAGTAAGAAGGTCACAATCGAATACGGTGTCCCACAAGGCGGAGTCATGTCCCCAACACTCTTTAATTTTCATAAATGACATCGTAATGTACATTTCACCCCGAATACACTCAGCAATATATGCAGATGATCTGGCGTTATGGGGCTCGCGAGGAAAGTATGTCAGTGGCTGGTTCCAGGATAGGATGCAATATGCCCTAGGGGAACGTGAAAAATTGACGACCACCTGGTTCTTACAATTAACGAAACAATAAACGACATTCACAATTTTCTGCCTATCAAGAAACACACTCTTTGAAAACTTGAAGATAAAAGACCATACACTCCTTATTGACTAAAACCCAACATATATTGGCGTCACCATGAATTCGCAGAATGACTTGGAAAAATCAGATAGACAGAGCAAGGAAAAAAGCCAGATAAAGAACTAATATTGTGAAGAAATTGGCAGGAACGGACTGTGGAGCAGACAGCAATATCTTGAAACGACTATATGTAGGAAGAGTCAGACCAATCCTAGAGTATGGAGTCACAGCCTGGGCTATGGCTTCCAAATCACACCTTATCAAAATTAACAGAACACAGAACCAAGCTGTCCGTAGCATCACTGGTGCTATGAAATCTATACCTATCAAGACTCTAGAAACAGTAACAGGTTTACAACCCTTAGATGACAGACGGGTCACTAAAGTATTGGAGACAAATAATAATAAATGATATTATAGAGGGAAACTTCCCAGGCGATAATCAGCGCATCAGTTCTGAGGAGGAGGTATGTTTACAGTACTCGGAAAAATTGACAAATAATCAACAGAAAAAAAATATGAACAAAGCAGGATCGAACCCGTACTCAGTGGCACAGCGCCTTGCCACGAAAAGCCAAACGATAGGGAAGACTGCCACTTAGCTAACTAAAAAAATAGCTCCGTAGTCAATGTCTTTCGCGCAGTTGTTCTCATGACTATAGCATAAGGCCGCGATCACAGCTCGGAAATACATAGTGCATCTGTATTTTTTTCCTTTTAAGACAAGTATCTCCCGGATAGGGTACGGCTGAATACTTGCGTTGCAGACAAACATTTAGGACGAAACAGCTTGTCTGCAATGTTTGTATAAAAGATCATTATGTAGACGTGATCATTATGTAGAGGATACCGTTATGTAGAAGAGTCCGATATGTAAAAGAGACCGTTATGTAGAAAAGATATTTATGTAGATGAGATCGGTGTGTAGAAGAGATCGGTATTTGGTTATTTGGTTATGGAAGGCGCCGGTATCACTGCAAACGAATTAAAATCCATAATTGCTCAACCGCCCGTGCCAGCGGAATCATCCAAATTAATATATCAGCTTCCAAACACAGAAAGACAACTGTAGTTCTCATCACAGCAGTCTCAGCACACGCAAAAAGACATAAGGCGGAACCGCGCAGAAAGTGAACACAGCCAACTGTTACCTGTCATATGACATCATCATTCATCGTAAACAATTGGAACATCGAAACATGATCAAAACGGATGAGACACACAGCTCACGGTGTTCACAGAGCACCCAACTCAGTAGCACCTGCAACAAGCCGGTCTTGGAATATGAGGAAACTGCAACAAGGAAAACTTTTTATACATAGCCTGCAATGGTTCCTGCCGCCTATCCACCATATACCGAAAGTTCACGTCCTCCTGAAAATGATGATCGCCACATATTTTTTTTTTGTTTAATGTATAGCGCTTGATGATGTTAGGCCATCGTTATTGACTCCAATTCACAGTTAGTCGTCAGATTATCCCCGTCGCACATCAAACAACAGACCGTAACATTAGCTTACGGCCGGTCTAGGTATATACGATAACGTAGCATACACAACAATGTCCTTTAGATTCCTGATTACTCTAGTGAATGCAGCCTACGACGAACAAAACACAGTGCAAATTCCCTAAAGAAATTAAGCTGCTGCTGACTTGACAAAGCAGTTCACATTAATGTTTAACAAATAAATAACTTGCGTCTAGTAATTCCCAAAAAAATCGTTATGTAGTAGAGATCGGTATGTAGAAGAGATCGGTATGTAGAAGAGATCTTTTTGTAGAAGATATCTTTATGTAGAAGAGATCGGTATGTAGAAGAGATCGTTATGTAGAAGAGATCTTTTTGTAGAAGAGATCTTTATGTAGAAGAGATCGGTATGTAGAAGAGATCTTTATGTAGAAGAGATCGGTATGTAGAAGAGATCTTTTTGTAGAAGAGATCTTTATGTAGAAGAGATCGGTATGTAGAAGAGATCTTTTTGTAGAAGAGATCTTTATGTAGAAGAGATCGGTATGTAGAAGAGATCTTTATGTAGAAGAGATCGTTATGTAGAAGAGATCGTTATGTAGAAGAGATCTTTTTGTAGAAGAGATCTTTATGTAGAAGAGATCGGTATGTAGAAGAGATCTTTTTGTAGAATAGATCTTTATGTAGAAGAGATCTTTTTGTAGAAGAGATCGGTATGTAGAAGAGATCTTTATGTAGAAGAGATCGGTATGTAGAAGAGATCTTTTTGTAGAAGAGATCTTTATGTAGAAGAGATCGGTATGTAGAAGAGATCTTTATGTAGAAGAGATCGTTATGTAGAAGAGATCTTTTTGTAGAAGAGATCTTTATGTAGAAGAGATCGGTATGTAGAAGAGATCTTTATGTAGAAGAGATCGGTATGTAGAAGAGATCGTTATGTAGAAGAGATCGTTATGTAGAAGAGATCTTTATGTAGAAGAGATCGGTATGTAGAAGAGATCAGTATGTAGAAGAGATCGTTATGTAGAAGAGATCTTTATGTAGAAGAGATCAGTATGTAGAAGAGATCGTTATGTAGAAGAGATCTTTATGTAGAAGAGATCTTTTTGTAGAAGAGATCTTTATGTAGAAGAGATCGGTATGTAGAAGAGATCTTTTTGTAGAAGAGATCTTTATGTAGAAGAGATCTTTTTGTAGAAGAGATCGGTATGTAGAAGAGATCTTTATGTAGAAGAGATCGGTATGTAGAAGAGATCTTTTTGTAGAAGAGATCTTTATGTAGAAGAGATCGGTATGTAGAAGAGATCTTTATGTAGAAGAGATCGTTATGTAGAAGAGATCTTTTTGTAGAAGAGATCTTTATGTAGAAGAGATCGGTATGTAGAAGAGATCTTTATGTAGAAGAGATCGGTATGTAGAAGAGATCGTTATGTAGAAGAGATCGTTATGTAGAAGAGATCTTTATGTAGAAGAGATCGGTATGTAGAAGAGATCAGTATGTAGAAGAGATCGTTATGTAGAAGAGATCTTTATGTAGAAGAGATCAGTATGTAGAAGAGATCGTTATGTAGAAGAGATCTTTATGTAGAAGAGATCAGTATGTAGAAGAGATCTTTATGTAGAAGAGATCGGTATGTAGAAGAGATCAGTATGTAGAAGAGATCGTTATGTAGAAGAGATCTTTATGTAGAAGAGATCAGTATGTAGAAGAGATCTTTATGTAGAAGAGATCGGTATGTAGAAGAGATCTTTATGTAGAAGAGATCTTTTTTGTAGAAGAGATCATTATGTAGAAGAGATCAGTATGTAGAAGAGACCGTTATGTAGAAGAGACCGTTATGTAAGCGAGATCGTTGTGTAGGAGAGACCGTTATGTATAAGAGACCGTTATGTAAGCGAGATCGTTGTGTAGGAGAGACCGTTATGTAAGCGAGATCGTTGTGTAGGAGAGATTATTATGTACAAGATGTTGTTAGGCAGAAGAGACTAAAAAGTCCCCTTAAAGAGGATCCAAATAATTGTTTGGAGAATATAGTTTTATCGATTCTTTAATGTGTTCAGTCTGTCCTACTCTGGTCTATATTTTGTTCTTCTCCCACCTCCACTTTATTGGACAGAAATGTGTAAAAGATCGAATATTTCATTCTGTTATGGAGTGAACAACAATAACACGATGTTGCTTGAAATTAAAAGTTATTGCCTCGTCTATCAAAGTGAATGTGCAACAGAGGAATCATGCATACGTCACTATTCTATTTTTAAATAAATGCATTCGGGAATTAAAAGTCAATGTTCCTTTTAGGCCTTGCGAGGCAAATATGGAATATAGTGTTTGTGAACATTCCTTTCTATTAGGAAAGGCTGTTGCAAGATTATTAACAAACAACTGTATACTTTATTGTGTTGCATTGCTTACTGTATATTAAAGAGCTATATCTAACACAGTTATGAGAGACATAACAGACGATGTCATTTGTGCATAATTTCTGTACAAATATCTTAGACATAAGTTGAACTAGATGATAGTTGTGTGTGTTTTGTCTTCAACAGCCATCATAATCATCATCATCAAGCACCGGGCCTACTGGCGTAGGTGAACATGTATCTCCACAATTTTCGATGTCGACAGTTATTTATCTTTTCTGTTTTTGACCTCCTGCCAAGCCATTCTCTTAAGCTGTCTGGTATTTTTTTCTCTTTGCTTTCATCTATCTCTTCGTACTTCAATTTTCCCAGTTGTTACAATATATTCTAGTTGTTCTTTTCTCATTACCTGGCCAAAAAATGATGATTGTTTCTTCCTAATATTGAAAATTAGCTCTATTTTTGCTTTGACCTCTTTCAGAACGTTTTCATTACTCTTATTAGCTGTCCATGGTATTCTCAACATTTTTATTTAAAACCACATTTCTACAGACTCCAATGATTTTCTTGTTTGCTGTCCTATTGTCCATGATTCACATCCATATGTTAAGACTGACTCTATATAACATTTAAGGACTCTTTTGATTGTCAAAATTTGATTGCATGGTATTTTCCTCTCTTTTTTTGGAAAGCTGCTTTAGCATGAATAATTCTGCATCTCACCCCTGTTGTACATCTACCATCTGAAGTTAACGTTTTCCCCAAATATTTAATTTCATTTACCGGTATTAATATTGTTCTATTTGTCTTTATTTTGCACTGGGGTGATGTCTTTTTCTTTGTTGTTACCATTACTTTTGTCTTTTTGCTATTAAGGCTGATTCCTTTATTTTTGCTTTCTTTCACTATCATGTCTTACATTTATTGTGCCTCATTTTCACTCTTAACAATTAAGACAGTATCAGCATCAGCATGCATTAGATTATTTATATTATGACCAATAATTGTTCATCAGCCATACATGTCTATAATTTTAGTTGAAATGAAATGTACCTAGAACTTTTTTCTACACGTTTAAACTTTATTATTTATCAAATTGGTACTAAACTGTTATATGCACTATTATGTGACTTTCTTCATAGATTGTAGCCGTGTGTTGGGCACAGTTGTTGTGGATAGGACACTGTTCCGCGAAATGAGGGAGCAATAAACATGATGGAAAGAATCTTATTGAACGATTATTACATGTTTGTCATTCACACTCGCTACAATGGAGTGGGTACCTTTTGGGTTCAATCTGAGAGTTTGGATGTTTACTATTCTTTAAAATCAATCATTCATTGTGTGTAGGTTTACAAATTAGCTTTCACATCGAGATGTGTGTATATTGTACCCTCCAGAGGTCTGACCGATGAAGAAACGAATTAACGTCATAATTCATCAGTAAAATCTATCATTGTTCTTTATTTAGAGTGCCTGTGCATTTTCAATGACAAAATGTAATATTTTGATAATCGGCTTTACCCTGTATTAATATATAGCTAACGTGAACACACATCAATGTCAGAAACATGTGTAACCCTTGACAAAGATAGGCATGAATACATTCTCACTAACCAACCTCCGTGATGTTGTTTCACTTTCTAATTATAGTCCGTTCAGAAATTCATAATCACACCTGAATTAGTTTTGCGTGATAACCGCTATTTATTTTGGTTTCAAAATTTGCATGCAATCTTAGAATATTGATGACGTTATAGAAATATTTTTTGCTCTGAGAAATTTGATCTAGTCTAAATGTTTTCTTCTTTAGGCTATATTAAATTCACCCTGTTCGAATTTGACACCATTTTAGGATATATACATTAATTTGGTGCGGTCGTTCACGTAAAATAGTTTGACTATTGCAGAAACACTAACTTCAGGAAAATCCCGTGCACAAAACTGAATTGTTTTTGAACGACATGACACACCACGGCCTTGGCATTAATGACCGAGGGGAAGGCGTATCTTGATCAATTTTGTGAAGACTCAGTAGACAATTTGTTGACTTTAAATACCAACATTTATATCTAAATTACAATGAGTTTGAAATGCAAATTTATAACTATGCAAAAGGTTTCTTTTTTACTATATCAGCAATTGTAACCAATCGAATTCATGTTTGCAAATACACATAACGAACAACACCCACAATTAAGCACTATGTAGATACGCCTCTGACAAGAATTCCAGTAAACTGGAAAATTTAACACGATTACTATAAACTCTAAAATTTGAATCAACGTGTGAGATATCGTCATACATGATCAACGGAATTCGCAGATGTGCAAAATCTGTTGTGCTTGTGGAATGAAAAATACCAAAATCTTTGCGTCATCAATATTCTAAGATTGCATGCAAATTTTGAAACTAAAATAACAAGTGGTTATCACGCAAAGCAAATGCAGGTGTGATTATGAATTTCTGAACGGACTATAGCAACTCAATAACTTTAGTTTTAATTGCGCCCTTTTATCCTCTTCATGTTAACGTTTTTCGTTTGGAACAAATGTCGACAATAAGAAAATAACGAAAATCATAATTAATCGTGAAGACATAATTTTTTTGGTTTACTCCGTAGCGACAAACAACAGAACATTTCCGAATTAGCAAGAATTTGACGACATTCACAGTTTAACAAATAAATATGAATGTTTTTATAATTGTTGTCCACAACAACAAAATAATGCAACGTGCACGTTTTTTTTTAAGTGATAGATGTGACTCAAACGCAGGGATTTCATGAATTGATGTCTCACTTGTTGTCTTTACATGGATAATCATAGTCTTCTGGAAGTCCTTCCACAGGATATCTGTAAGAGAAATGGTCAAACTTGACATTTGTGTTGATGATGGTAGAGATAATGTTGGTATGTTCTGTTTGTACCAGCTCACCAGCAGTGCTACCCTGTTTAACATTAAAGCGAAGAGTCCATAATATAAAATATATTCAACCGTACACAAACCGCTGATTACACTGCTCAACTTTAAGAACATACAATACATGGGAATAGACGCAGTTCTGATAATTAACAATAGAAATGTCTTTTGTGTTTAACTAGCCAACCGCCTAGTAATTGATTATTTGATGGAACCTCTATATCTGTTACATTTCTTGAGTGTTTAAAATTTACTGAAAAAAATGTGCTGATATCATAACGGCGTTTTGGTCCTATCTTTATTTCTGAACTTATTTATTATAATGCCACGTCCTTGGAGAGATTATGAGTAGTCCTTTAAAAAAATCATCTGAGTGGTTTGGATGATATAGATTTATTAAAGCGAGTCTACAATCTGGCGCTACTAAAGTCAGTCCACAAACAGGCGCTCCTAAAATAGTCAGGTCTCCAATATGGCAATACTAAAACCAGTCTTCATATCTGAAACTAATAAATCCAGTCTTCAATCTGGCGTACTAAAGTCAATTTTTAATCTAACGTTCATAGAGCCAGCCTTCAATCTGACACTACTAAAGTCAGACCACAATCTGACACTACTAAAGTCAATCCACAATCTGACACTACTAAAAGCAGTTTACAAATTTGCCCTACTAATGTCAGTCCACAATCTTGCACTACTTAAAGCAGTTTACAATCTTGCCCTACTAATGTCAGTCCACAATCTGGCACTACTAAAAGCAGTTTACAATCTTGCCCTACTAAAGGCAGTAAATAATTTGACACTACTATAGCCAGTCAATAATTTGACACTACTAAAGCCAGTCCACAATGCGGCACTACTAAAGCCAGTCCCCAATGCGGCACTACTAAAGCCAGTCCACAATGCGGCACTACTAAAGCCAGTTCAGAATTCGACACTTCTAAAACCAGTTTACAATTTGGCCCTACTAAAGCCAGTCAATAATTTGACACTACTAAAGCCAGTCAATAATTTTACACTACTAAAGCCAGTCAATAATTTGACACTACTAAAGCCAGTTCACAATCCGACACTACTAAAGCCAGTTCACAATCCGACACTACTAAAGCCAGTCAATAATTTGACACTACTAAAACCAGTCAATAATTTGACACTACTAAAGCCAGTCCACATTCTGACACTACTAAAGCCATTCACAATCCGACACTACTAAAGCCAGTTCACAATCCGACACTACTAAAGCCAGTTCACAATCCGACACTACTAAAGCCAGTTCACAATCCGACACTACTAAAGCCAGTTCACAATCCGACACTACTAAAGCCAGTTCACAATCCGACACTACTAAAGCCAGTCCACAATCTGACACTACTAAAGCCAGTTCACAATCCGACACTACTAAAGCCAGTCCACAATCTGACACTACTAAAGCCAGCCCACAATGTGGCACTTCTAAAGCCAGTTCACAATCCGACACTACTAAAGCCAGTCCACAATCCGACACTACTAAAGCCAGTTCACAATCCGACACTACTAAAGCCAGTCCACATTCTGACACTACTAAAGTCAGACCACAATCTGACACTACTAAAGCCAGTCCACAATCCAACACTACTAAAGCCAGTCTTCAATCTGGTACTTCTACAGCCGGTCTACAATCTGGCCCTACTAAAGTCAGTCAACAGTCTGGCGCCATTCAAATGAGTCTTCATCATTATCATCATCATCATCATTATCATGTACCAAGCATGCTGCTTAGGTGATCATTTCTCTCCACTACTTTCGATCTCGACCGTTATTTCCCATTTTCGTTGTTGACCTTCTGTCATTGTCTTAATTTGCCTGGTATCTTTTCTCTTTGCTGTCATTTATCTTTTCGTCCCTCAAGTGTCTCATTCGTCACACTAAATTCCAGCTCTTTCCTTCTCATTGCATGACCATAAAATGATAATTGTTTCTTCATAATATTGGAAATTAGTTATTCTTTGCTTTGACCTCTTTCAGAACGTTTTCATTACTCTTCTTAGCTATCCATGGTATTCTCAACATTCCTTTTTTATATAGCTACCATTACTTCTGTATTTTTACTATTAAATCTGAGTCGTTAATTTTTACTTTCCTTCATTATAATGTCTAACTTTTCTTGTAACTCATTTTCACACTTAGCGATTAAGACTGTGTCATCAACATACCTTATATAATTTATATTATATCGTCCAATTGTTATTACATGCATTCCAATTATGGATCTTAAAATATCGGTCTTCAATATTTTACTAGTAAAGGAAGTGTAAATACTGTCGTTACTAAAGCCAGTCTTCAAAATAGCATTACTAAAACCAGTCCACAATCTGGCACTACTAAAACCAGTCTTCAATCTGGACCTACAAAAGCCACTCCACAATCTGGCCCTACTAAAGCCTGTCTACAATCTGGACCTACTAAAGACAGTCTACAATCTGGACCTACTAAAGACAGTCTACAATCTGGACCTACAAAAGTCAGTTTACAATCTGGACCTACACAAGTCAGTCTACAATCTGGACCTACTAAAGTCAGTCTACAATCTGGACCTACAAAAGTCAGTTTACAATCTCTAACTACTAAAGAATTTCTACAATCTGGAATTACTAAAGCTAGCCTACAATATGGACCTACTAAAGCAAGTCCACCATCTGGCCCTAATAAAGCCAGTCCACCATCTGGCCCTACTAAAGCCAGTCCACCATCTGGCCCTACTAAAGCCAGTCCACCATCTGGCTCTACTAAAGCCAGTCCACAATCTGGTCCTACTGAAGCCAGTCCACAATCTGGTCCTACTGAAGCCAGTCCACAATCTGGACCTACAAAGCCAGTCCACAATCTGACCCTACTAAAGCCAGTCCACCATCTGGCCCTACTAAAGCCAATCCACAATCTGGCCCAACTTATACCAGTCCACAATCTGGACCTACAAAGCCAGTCTACAATCTGGCCCTACTAAAGCCAGTCCACAATCTGGCCCTACTAACGCCAGTCCACAATCTGGCCCTACTAACGTCAGTCTACAATTTGGCCCTACTAAAGCCAGGCTGTAATCTGACACTACTATAGCCTGTCTACAATTTGACACTACTAAAGCATATCTACAATTTAACACTACTAAATCCAGTGTACAATTTGACACTCCTAAAACATGTACTAAAACAGTGGGAAACAAAATCAGTCCAGAAATTAGCGGTATACAGTGTGGTTTTGTTAGAGATAAAGGGACAAGCAAAGTCATTTATATCATAAGATCTTCAGTAGAAAGAGCCATAGAGGTGAAAACAGATCTATACCTATGTTTCATAGATTACACCAAGGCATTTGACAAAGTAAAGCACCAAGAAATAATCAAAATTTTAGAAAGCATAAACGTAGACAGCAAAGTTCTACGAATAATAAAGAACATGTACTGGTAACAAACAACGACCATAAGAACTGGAAACCAATTTGGAATGTTTCAACAAATAAAACAGGGTTAGACAAGGTTGTGTGCTGTCACCATATTTGTTTAATATTTATAGTGATATTATTTTAAGATCCATAAGGGACATGCCTGGAATAACAATTGGAGGTCATAATATAAATAATGTAAGGTATGCTGATGATACAGTCTTAATCGCTAAGAGTGAACATGAGTTACAAGAAATGTTGGACATTATAGTGAAAGAAAGCAACAATAAAGGACTTAGCCTAAATAGCAAAAAGACAGAGGTAATGGTAATAACAAAGAAAAAGACATGACCTCAATGCAAAATAAAGACAAATAGAACAATATTAATACAGGTAAACAAATTTACATATTTGGGAACTTTGTTAACCTCAAACGGAAGATGTACAAAAGAAGTGAGATGCAGAATGGCTCAGGCAAAAGCAGGTTTCCAAAAAATGAGGAAGATACTATGCAATCCATTTTTTACAATAGAAACAAGGAAAAGAGTTCTTAAATGTTATGTAGAGCCAGTCTTAACATATGGATGCGAATCATGGACAATGGGACAACAGACAAGAAAATCATTGTATTCTGTAGAAATGTGGTTTTACAAAAAATGTTTAGAGTACCATGGGCAGCTAAGAAGATTAATGAAGATGTTCTGAGAGAGCTCAAAGCAAAAAGAGAGTTAATTTCCAATATTAGGAAGAAACAATTATCATTTTTTGGCCATGTAATGAGAAGAGAACTACTGGAATATATTGTAACAACTGGAAAAATTGAGGGACGAATAGATAGAGGGAAGCAAAGAGAAAAAAAAATAACAGACAGCTTAAGACAATGGCTTGGCAGAATGTCAACAACAGAAATGATAAATAGCTGTCGAGATCGAAAGGTGTGGAGAGACATGATCACCTACGCCTGTAGGCCCGGTACTTGATGATGATGATGATGAAATCATGTCTACAGTTTAACAATATTAAAGCCAGTCCACAATCTACATTACAAAAGCGCGTCTCTAACGTTGTGTTAATAATTTCAGTCATAATGTTTACTCTACTGCACACAACCATTTTGTCCATCTTTGAATACGATCTTACAAAATACCTAATTTTTAGAGCTAACATTTCTGAATCAAATATCACTTCTCATCGTTGATCTGAATATGTTATAATGTTTAATTCTGAAGTCTGAACAAATGACATGATAAAGTCTTACCTGGGACCTGTATGGTTAAGATAATAAAGTAAACGCGTGGTTACTTCTTTAGACTCCACAGGGGTCTCAAAGCAGAAGGCATCACAATTAATTAAGGCTTTATATCTTGGATGTTCCTGGAAAAGAAAGATATCCCTACATATGAAGTCAGTGTTGTATTTGTGATTGCATATGTTTTTTTTTCATTCCGATGATGAAAATATGATTTGATTTGTAGACCAGGCCAAGTGGATTGAATGTCATCGCGGAACTCAAGGTTTATAAACCTTGCTTCTGTGGTTCGCCTAGCCAAATTGAGGAAATAATTGATTCCACTGCAAAGGAAATCGTAGTTTTGTTAGTTCCAATCTGGAATAAACTGAGCAATCAAATTGATGGCAAATGGTAATGTTACCATTTCTCTGACGCTGACATCCATCTATAGCCTTCACCTTTTTTTTTTACAATATCTTGTTTTCATATTTGTTGCTACGTAGGAGTAGGGCTTTTAAAGAAACTGTCAGGGGTCACATCGTGGAGAACAAACCATTGCTGTCTAATCTTTAGCATCGGAAGAAGGAAAGGATGTACATGGGGAATGGGACATTATTAAAGTCAAGAAACAAAATAAAGTTTTCAAGGCAATGGTTGAATAGACAGACATAAACTATAGCCATATTGGGTTGAACAGCCCTCTCGAGTATCTACCCTTTCGAAAGAATACAGCCTACTTTTTTTTTTTAAACACTGTTCTGCCTATCGATAACGGAGTGTGTCAGCCATGGCGCAGGTTTGTGCCAAAATTCTGGACACACACGCATAAATAAGTAACGATCATGTGAACAACTCATCGCGTGTCACGATGTTATTAAACCTCACATGTGTAACAGGCCAGAGTCGGGTTCACGTTATCAAAAGACTTGATCCCTTAAGAAGAAAACGGTCACAACATCGAAATATTGCAGGGCTATAATGACCTCGAATCATAGCTGACAGAAGATGAAAGATCAGTGAACCAAAACTGATTAAATCATGTGTCTATCACCGTTGTAGCAGAAATGGTGATCGTCTAACTTGAGTGTGCATGCGAGTATTGATTAAAACGGCAAGACAACTCACAAGTTTAAAAATGCAAGCTAAATCAGCATGTGTTTGGCCAATATATTATATTGTAGGTTGTAATTCCAGTTACAAGTTACGCCCATTTAATTGGGTTCTGAAAGCTAACGACAAAAAGTAATCCTTGACGTTCGCTAAAGAATCAACCATGATATGTACCAGAGATTGTTATTAACCAACGTTTACCTCCTCTACGATCTCATCTACACATGCGTTGGGACCTGTTTCCTATATAATTTTTCTATTAATATGGTCATTGTTGTAAGCCACCCCCTGCACAGTTTTGTGTCACAGCTACTTTAGTTCATTTGAGTCTTTCCATGAAGATAAAATGCACATATTTCTTCTACTACATACTCAAAGTGATTAGAACTCAAACTCGAACTAAAAATAAAATCACGCTTCGTATGTGATGTCCCAAAATGTAATCACTTTTATAATGTATCAGTTTTAAGAATGTGTGGGAATAACTCCAGAACTTCGTCTTTATTCCAAAATGAGAAAGAACTAAAATGCCACTCTGGGATTAAAACAAACAAGTGTGCATGAGATATTTTCAATTAGACTGATCAGAAATGAAGGATTGAAAGAAAAGATCAGAAATGAAGGACTGAGAGAAAAGATAAGAAAAGAAGGACTGAGAGAAAAGGTCAAAAAGATGGAATGAGAGAAGATGATCAGAAATGAAGGATTGAGAGAAAAAAATCAGAAATGAAGGAATGAGAGAAAAGATCAGAAATGAAGGACTGAGAGAACAGATCAGAAATGAAGGACTGAGAGAAAAGATCAGAAATGAAGGAATGAGAGAAAAGATCAGAAATGAAGGACTGATAGAAAAGATCAGAAATGAAGGACTGATAGAAAAGATCAGTCGTAGACGAAGTGGTCTGGGTCACATAAAAAGAATCGCAAACATTTGTATTCCCAAATAGTGTATGGCGAGTTTAGGGACAGAAAGAGACAAAAAGTCAGAGCAGTGCTGAAATAAATGGATGTTTATAGGGATTTCTTAGGGGAATCCTCTGTCAGTGAAAGAAATCGGGAAAATCTGGCTGCAGATGGTGGCACATGGAGAAGAAAAATAAAAAAATGGCACAGCAATTTCGAGGCAGCGCTAATTTCATTAGAACAGAGACGGGTCCAGATAACGCGCATGCATCTTGTTCGTTCTATGTTAGGATCTGTCTGTCCAAAATTAGAAGATTCAACCACGAGAGAAACTGTTCAGCAAAGTACCAAACAAGATTAAGACAGTAACATTTTTAACCAAACTACTGACTTATCATGATTGCTTGGCACCAACCGTCTGTCAACACGTCAAAAATCATATTTATGTTTGCATGGTCTATTTTTAAATTTCATTTTTAGTTGGAGTCTTTTAATTTGTATGAAATAATCCACCAAAGCAAATTATATATATACCCTTACCCCTTCTGTGGATTGCTTACAGTCCATGAGATCAGCTAGCAAATTTCCATGAAACATGTTCTCCAAATAGCCGTCACAGGCTCTAGAGTTGTCAAAATTATTGCGAGGTAGGCTGGCCAGAGTATCAGGGTTAAATGAGCCTGGTCTGGGGAATATGTTTTTGATGAGCTATATTGAAGGCTCAGTTAACAAGAAATTGACAAATCTTAAAGGCTGGAGATAAGTGTTTCACCATTTTCTACGGTTAAGCAATTTAAATTAATTTAAAAAACAGACTGCACAAGAATTCGCACAGGGAGAAAATCATTATTTATCTTACAAATATTAAAAGTAAACATAAAATTATATTGGAAGCTAAACTAAAGGGAAAACAGAGAAACGTACAACGTTTCGTCGAGAGGCCTTCGTCAGAAACAGGACAACAAATAACGTGTTTTAACTATTAACTATTTAGCGTGTGCTATCCTATTTCAGATGAAAGTCTTTAGACGAAAAGTTATATCTCGTCTTATTTTACTATTAGTTTAGCTGCTCAGTACAAGTGTATTTATATATTTTTTTCTTCCATTCTATCCAGCTTTATCTGAGGCGCAGATATTGACATGTGTGTGCCCATTTACATTACAAATTATTACTGATGCTAAAGTTACCTTCGACACACTTGCCAAAAATGTGAACATTAATAACTTATTGAGGTAATAACATCGTTAGCATATATACATGGATGCAATATGCTAGCATATAATTTCACCTTCGGTACAATATAAAATATTAACGGTTTTATTGTTACGTCTAATGCATTTTACGAAGGTGAATGAGGCGGGTGAGATAGAAATGATCAATGGCTTGTAAATCTAACCATAAGAAAAGTTTGATACTCAAGAGCGATCTTCTAGACTCGCAAGTAGAATATGGGTGGTTTTGTGAGATTTAGGCAAGTTGTTATTATATACAAGCACTGCACCAGAGGTTACTGTTACAAGGAAAGAACAACCAGACTACTTGAATTTAAGAGCTACAACTACCTAACACTCATACTTCTAACAATAATAAACAGTCCAGAAATAGAAACCATCATCATCATCATCATCATGTACCATGCCGGCTGATGTAGGCGATCAAGTCCCTCCACAATCTTCTATCTACAGTGCATCGTATCAGTTCTGTTGTTGACTGTTTTCCATGCCATGACACCAAGCTATCCAGTATTTTCTCTCTTTGTCGTCCGCGATCTCTCTTTCCTTATATTTTGCCAGTTGTAACCAAGTATTCCAAATTTCCTCTTCTCATGATGTGCCCAAAACATGTTGATTGCTTCTTTCTGATGTTTTTTAAGAGCTCTCTTTTTGTGTTGGCCTCTTTGAGAACTTCCTCATTGGTCGTTTTATCTGTCCAGGGAACTTTCATCATACTTCTGAGAAATCCCATCTCTGTGGCCTCTAATCGTCTTTTCATTTGTTTGTCCATGATTCGCTTCCATAGGTCAGAATTGGTTCTATATAGCACCGATGAACTTTCTTTCTCATTTTTATTGACATAGATTTGTTGCATAAGATATTTTTTTCATTTTCTGAAATGCTATTTTGGCCTGAGCTATTCTGCTATTTATTTCTGTGGTGCATCTCCCATCTGATGTTATTATTGTGCCTAAGTATTTGAAACGTTGTACTTGTTTCAGATTTGTCTCGTTTATTTTTATGCTGCATGATGGTGATGATTGTATCTTCGATATAACCATTACTTCTGTTTTCTTACTATTCAGACTGAGACCTTTCTTGTTGCTTTCTTTTACTATTGTGTCTATCATTTCTTGTAGTTCGTTCTCTGTCTCTGCTATTAAGACTGTGTCATCTGCATATCGCAAATTATTTATGTTGTGCCCGTTGACTTCAATTCCTTTTTTGTCTACTATTGATCTCATAATATATTCGCTGTAAAGTGAAAACAAATTCGGTGACAGAACACAGCCTTGTCTGACTCCTTGTTTTATAAATTGGAATTGTCCTGTTTGTTGTTAATATTCGTATAGCTGCTGTTTGTTGCCAGTACATGTTTTTTTTATGATACGCAGTTCCTTGCCATCAATGTTTAATTTCTCCAGGATTTTTATTATTTCCGCATGCTTTACTTTGTCAAATGCTTTCGTGTAGTCTATAAAGCACATATATAGAACTTTCTTTACCTCTATAGATCTTTCTATCAATGTCCTTAAGATGTATATTGTATTATTGGTGCCCTTTCTTTCCACAAATCCACATTGTTCCTCACTTATTTCTGGTTTTATTTTATTCCTTACACGTCTCATGATGATTCTTAGTAATATTTTAGTCGTATGGCTTATGAGACTAATAGTGCGATGGTCTTCACAATCAGTGGCGCCTGACTTCTTCGGTATGGCTATAAAGATAGATTTTAGTAGATCTTCGGGTATGTGTATAGTGTTATATATGTCATTGAGTAATTTTGTTATGACTTGTACTCCCAACTCTCCTAATGCATTTATCTCTTCGATTGTTATATTGTCAGGACCTGGAGCTTTGCCTCTTTTCATGTGTTGAATTGCGTTCTCCACTTCACTCTTCATTATTGGTATTGAAGTCAACGGTCACAACATAAATAATTTGCGATATGCGGATGACACAGTCTTAATAGCAGAGACAGAGAACAAACTACAAGAAATGATAGACATAATAGTAGAAGAAAGCAACAAGAAAGGTCTCAGTCTGAATAGTAAGAAAACAGAAGTAATGGTTATATCGAAGAAACAATCATCACCATCATGCAGCATAAAAATAAACGAGACAAATCTAAAACAAGTGCAACGTTTCAAATACTTGGGCACAATAATAACATCAGATGGGAGATGCACCACAGAAATAAAAAGCAGAATAGCTCAGGCCAAAATAGCATTTCAGAAATGAAAAATATCTTATGCAACAAATCTATATCAATAAAAATGAGAAAAAGAGTTCATCGGTGCTATATAGAACCAATTCTGACCTATGGAAGCGAATCATGGACAGTAGACAAACAAATGAAAAGACGGTTAGAGGCCACAGAGATGGGATTTCTCATAAGAATGTTGAAAGTTCCCTGGACAGATAAAAAGACCAATGAGGAAGTTCTCAAAGAGGCCAACACAAAAAGAGAGCTCTTAAAAAACATCAGAAAGAAGCAATCAACATTTTTCGGGCACATCATATGAAGAGGAAAGTTGGAATACTTGGTTACAACTGGCAAAATAAAAGGAAAGAGAGATCGCGGACGACAAAGAGAGAAAATACTGGATAGCTTGGTGTCATGGCATGGAAAACAGTCAACAACAGAACTGATACGATGCACTGTAGATAGAAGATTGTGGAGGGACATGATCGCCTACGCCAACCGGCAGGGTACATGATGATGATGATGATGATGTGTCTTCATTTGAATTGTTTAATTCTGGTCTTTCATCATCATAGAGTAATTTACTTTCATTACTTCTTTTGGTGTTTACTGAGTCGATTGTTTGAGCATTTCCCACTGCTCCTGGATGTCCTGTATTTTCTCAATAGCATTATTTCTATTTTGTACTATCATGCTGTACTTATCACTCATCTGTTATCTACTCTTAGCATATCTAGTTCTAATTTTATATTTCTTCAGTTTTATTCTTATCTTTCCAACTACTGGTACATGGTCACCTTTACAATCTGCTCCTGGCCTTGTTTTAACAGACGTCAGCCCATTCCTGAACCTTCTCTGTACCAGTATAAAATCAATTTGATTGTATTTTTATTTGTATGGGCTTTGCCATGTCAATAGTCGCCTAGGGTATTGTTTGAACCAGGTGTTATCTATAATCATTTGATGTATCTTTACCCAATCTATCAATCTATCCCCTCTGTCATTCGTCACGCCAAGGCCATGCCCCCCAGTCACATTTTGCACTTTAGCTGTTCCTACCTTTGCATTGAAATCCCCTAATATAATAGTTATTTCTTGGGATTTACACTGTTCCATGGTCGCCTCTAGCTCCTCGTAAAAAGTGTCAATGTCTTCTTCTTCGCTTTTACTTGTTGGTGCATAAACTTGAATTATGTTGATATCCATTGGTCTGCCACTCAATTTTACTAGCAGAATTCTGTCTGATACTGGCCAAAATCATTTCACTGTTTTGCTTCTTTCTCTATCTAACATGATGCCTACTCCTCTTTCGTGTGTGGTTCCCCCAGAGTAAATTACATTTCCATTGTCGCGTTGTAATAATCCTGCCCCTGTCCATCTCATTTCACATAGTCCCAAGATGTTCAATTTAATTCTCTTCATTTCTTGACTGATGTTTTCTAGTTTTCCAGCCTGGAATGCTGATCTGATGTTCCAAGTTCCTATTTCTAGTGTCTCTTTATTTTTGATCGTGCAAGAAACCATCAAGACCTGAAATAACTCAAATAATGACTATCACAATCAGATAGTTGATTCATAATTGTCTAGAAATGTTTCCGTTCCTGCATTAACTTAAACGAGAAATTGCCTGGTTAAGATATTGATAGCAACTATAATCGGGTAGTGATGACTCTTTGAAAACATCTAATCATAACGGTAACAGTTAGATCAACAAATAAAATGCGCCACTGATATATATATATATATATATATATATATATATATATATATATATATATATATATATATATATATAATAATAACAAAGGTGCATAATCGAAAGGGAGTCACGATAGTTCAGTGGTTAGTAAACTGGACTATTAATTACATTAGATCGGGTTCGATCCTGATCGAATGTTTTCAGGTTCGCCAAAGTATAACAGAACCAGTTCTTTTCATGGGAGGGTAAAGAGCAGCGCGGGGGAAATACTGACCACCTTGCACCAAAAATAATGGTTGAAGATCTACACAAAATATGGGCTCTAAGGTTATCTGGCAACAACAAAATGTCATAAAAATAATTCGCATAGTGGAGTACATTTGGAAACAATTTCTGTATCGACAGTTCTTGATCTGATCTTGACCAAGAGGTTACCATTGTTATGTATTTAAGTCATCTTGTAATTAATTCTTTGTATGTTGCTCTTCTGACATTCTATCTTTTATCCAACATTCTGATTCTATTGGCGGCAGGCAGAGACTCATAAAATAATATAACTCAGCTTGAGTTGTTCTATGCTATTCTCTATCTACTTATTGTCATACTACACAAATTTTTGGATCAATTAGCTCTAAACTTCTCTGGAACATAAAAACTAACTTTGAAATACTTCTGAATACAGAATATGTCTTCTTAACTGATAATATCTAACTTGATTGGTGTGATTAAGAAATGCTCTCTGGTTATAGAAAATATATCAGTCTTTTCAACATCTATATCTGTATATCTCTCTCACAAATTCTGCTTATATTCGAATAAATACTCGCGTCTCATTTGCAGAATTTATCTAAGCGTTGTTCTTTCAGACAATCACAGGAGACAATGTTAAACTCGTGTTGACGTTTGTGTGGGAGTGACAACAAAGCTCAATGTTGACATTTTGCTAACCCTTGAGTTTAACAATAATGGCATAGAGTGTATTCAAAGAGGGAGCCGCGTTAGAAAGAATGTCTTCAAGTTGTTATTGTTGTCAAGGGTTACACATATCTCTGCCATTGATAAATCTACACACAATAAATGGGAGCAGCGATAGCTCAATGATTAGTGAACTGGACTACAAAGGACAAGATGTAGGGTTCGATCCCAACCGACAGCTTCCAGGTTCACCCAGCATTCAATGGGTACCGGATTTTTTTCTTGGAAATTATAGCGTCAGGGGCGTAATAACAACTACATTACCCCCCAAAATCATGTGCTAAAGGTCTATCCAACTTATAGTCACTAACACAATATTCCCTATACACCACTTGGCGTGATGGGGCTCTTTACTTTTAATTTACTGCGTATTCTAAGAGTGATTTCTCTTTCTCTCTCTCTCTCTCACTCTCACTCAAACATAATCTATCCCTTCCACAGTTTCCTAATTGTTTATCAAGTTCTAATTTCTAGACTTGTGACCTGGACCTTTGGTGAAAAGTCAAATCCAGTTTTCATTCTATCCTTCTACACTTACTCTAATATCTAAACTTTTCCATTTATAAAATCAAGCTTCTGTCCTGCTATACTTTGTTACTGCTCTCCTATACCCTGTTACACGTAACCAGTAACTTACACGATCTAAGCTATATCTATCAGTTATTAGTATATGGCTCTGTTCGTCTTGTCAGACGGACTGGTGGAAGCTATTGTGTAATTTTTTGAGGATTTGCTTTGGTCGAACAGCTTCTCTCTTGGCTAATTCTACCAATGTTTGACAAACATACGCGGTCACAGAATGAACAAGTCAGGCCCACTGGTCCACAGGGTTTTCCATCCTTTTTCATGAGTTAGTGTTGCAGTCTCAAATGATGTTATACCGTTCCTAATCCTTGCTCTCCATGATGTACGATCACTTGCCAGATGTTCCCAGCCATATTCACATATGGAGAATTCAGTCAGAGATGATTTACAGATATCTCTATATCGTAGTTTAGGTCTGCCGATTTGTCGTTTTCGGTGTATTAGTTCACCATATAGTATTTGCCTGGGAACGTGCTTTTCTTCCATTTGCTGGACATGCCCCAGCCAGCTGTGTCTTCGACATCTTAGAATCGACATGATTGTTGGGATCTTAGCACGTTGCAGTACAGTTAAGTTGGTTATTTTGTCCTGCCATTTGATTTACTTTATTCTGCGGAGAAATCGCATGTGGAAGACATTTAGTCTTTTTTCCTGATTAGAGTATGTTGTCCAGGTATTAGATCCATATAATAGTGTGCTAATTATATTAGTCTATTTAATT
This sequence comes from Megaustenia siamemsis, assembly GCA_032433765.1. Taxonomy (NCBI): domain Eukaryota; kingdom Metazoa; phylum Mollusca; class Gastropoda; order Stylommatophora; family Ariophantidae; genus Megaustenia; species Megaustenia siamemsis. Next base: position 18,832,901 of record JAVIAB010000059.1, on the reverse strand, counting down.
TATATACTATTACAGCTTCACGAGGCTCTTTACCTGTTTAAGATAACCTATATTAGGGAAAGTAAAACAGAAAGAATAATGCAGGTGTGAGTTATTGAGTTAATGAGTTATTTGCGGGTCATCATCGTTGCACTCAGAACATTTCCATAGGTGCACAGATCCCCTTCTCAGCAATACACGCAGTGTCCAGCGACTGACGACTCCAGTTCTATGTTGGTTGAAAAGCTTCTTATACGGCCACTAAGTTTCTCATTTCTGGCTGTGCATATCTTTCCCATTTCCATCATCCGAAGAAGTGACGTGGATCTGTGGTTGTCGAAGTCCTGTGCTCTTCCCACATCTCGGAGGGCATTGATGATGTCCACCCGACCCATTGGTTGCCCGTCCTCAACGACAGCGCAGCTAGCCGACCTGTCCGCTCTTTCATTTCCCCGTATCTCGCATGTCCTGGGACATAGACAAAGGTGACCTTACGTGGTTTGGATTTCTGAAATGACTCCACTCATGGCATGCGTACAGAGCCCGCCTCCACTTTTTTTGTATCATGGTCATCGAATCATTCAGTATACATGCGTGGGTGTAGTCTTGTGACTCTAACCATTTGCATGTCTTAGTCACTGCCATCACCTCCATTGTCATGCTACTCGTGGTCATGGCGTATGCACCACTGTCTTCCTTGGCTATTCTGCCTGCCGAGCGTGCTGTAAATGCCCATGCACTTTTTGGTGTCGAATTACAGATCCGTCTGTATAGTTGACTGCATCTTTCTCATCGGTGTTATCGCTGATGAGACCGTTGACCTCAGCATTAACCACGACCGGGTTCTGTTCCCTACTTTTCCTGTCGAGTGTGACAATACACGAGAAAGTCCCCTTGAATGACGTTGGCACCGGTATCCACTCCTCACCAACGCTGATATTGCTAAGTCCATAGACCTGTTAGATGATATCTTCTGCTCGGCCCACCCATGATTTGCCTCTTTTTAGCCTGGTACCTTTTCCCTGTGTTGAGCACGTGGTGCAATGTATGCTCTTTATCTGCACTAATCTTCAGGTATGCTCGTGCTCTCCAGATCTTGATTCTGTCATCCATGGTTGGAAAGTCAAGAAGATACCTCATTGCTACACAGGGAGTGTCCCTTGTACATCCCAAGATAATGCGCATGGCTTTATTTTGTATTTTCTGCAGCCTATCAATTTGAGTCGTACTGACAGTAAGAATTGCCAGGGCATACTCGATTGGTGCGAGGACTAATCCCTGGAACAGAAGAGTAAGTAGCCTCTGCTCGATGTTGTCAGCTGCCATGACCTTCAAGGCGGCTAATCCTTTGCGGGATTTTGTTATCACATGGTGTGAGTATCATAGCTCATTCTCAAAGTTATAACTGGTTTCTGTTAAACGTTCATCTAATGAGAGATACATCAACGTCAATAAAATAAAAAGGATACAAACTTGTATTTGCTTGGGTCCTTCGTGAAGTTGTAGTAGGTGGTTATAATCCTGTGACTGTTCGGTACTTTTGTTAAAGTAAACACAAACATGCGGTATACTTTATCGTTTACTGTCTCTTCAAAGTAGATTCCAAGTTCCTGGAGTTAACATAATTATCAATTAATAAATTAGATTATGCTATAAGAGAAATATTGATATATCCAGACAAATGAAAATGAGTTACAAGAAATGTTGGACATTATAGTGAAGGAAAGCAAAAAGAAAGGACTCAGCCTTAATAGCAAAAAGACAAATGTACTGGTAACAACAAAGAAAAAGACATCACCTGAGTGCAAAATAAAGATAAGTGGAACAATATTAAAACAGGTTAATGAATTTAAATATTTGGGAACTTTGTTAACCTCAAATGGAAGATGTACAAAAAAGTTGAGATGCAGAATGACTCAGGCAAAAGCAGCTTTCCAAAAAATGAGTAGGATACTATGCAATCCATTTTTGACAATAGAAACAAGAAGAAGAGTTCTTAAATGTTATGTAGAGCAAGTCTTAACATATGGATGCGAATCATGGACAATAGGACAACAGACAAGAAAATCGCTGGAGTCTGTAGAAATGTGGTTTTACAGAAGAATTTGAGAGTACCATAGACAGCTAAGAAGAGTAATGAAAATGTTATGAGAGAGGTCAAAGCAAAAAGAGAGCTAATTTCCAATGTTAGTAAGAGACAATCATCATTTTTTGGCCATGTAATGAGAAGAGAACAAATGGAATATATTGTAACAACTGGAAAAATTGAGGGACGAAGAGATAGAGGGAAGCAGAGAGAAAAAATAACAGACAGCTTAAAAGAGAATGGCTTGGTAGAATGTCAACAACAGAAGTGATAAATAGCTGCCGAGATCGAAAATTGTGGAGAGACATGATCACCTACGCCAGTAGGCAGGGTACTTGATGATGATGATGATGAATAAGAGAAAATTCAACAACAGTAATATATATATATATATATATATATATATATATATATATATATAACCTTTGGTGTATGCATATAGGCCTGGTAGTTAGCAAACAAGTACTATTTTAGCAATACTTTGGTAATATATTAGTGCGTTATGCTGGAAGCTGTTTTACTGAGCAGCATCTTTTGTGACTGAATTGGTGAATATTTAGTAGACCGGATCAGAGAATGACAAGACTGTATTTGTGATGCCAGCTCTCATCTCTCTTCTTATGTGTTATTTGTCTTGTTGATTTTAACATTATTTCTGCCGCCTTATTTTTGTTATCGATGCTAATTTGTAACAAAAATATTTCCAAGGTGTCTATTGTGGATTCCTTTTTTTGAAACGTCCTCAAGGAAACATTGCAAACATCCGTAAATTCCATCAATAGTCTCCCTTTTGGTCTCTGTCCGTCCCGGAGTCCCAATGGAGATAATTTCTTGGAAATAATGGCATTGTCCTTTCTCCTCAAATGACCCACGAACCTTCATCACTTAATCTTAATTATTGCTGTAATTAATGGGAGATATGTTTCATCTTATTGATTGTCAAGAAAAGGCGGTCTATGATTTGGATCCATTCAGAAATATGCTATCCTCATTGGCGTTACATTTTATACGGAGTCGTCTGATCTTGTTAGGGTGTAGATGTCTCCAAAACACAAAGAGCAGGAGAAAGGAGACAGCTCTGTGTCACTCCACATTTACACTGAAAGGAGTGGAATAATGTGACAACAGACTGACTAGTTAGACATACTGCCGTGAATTGACTTAATCATCTAGACTAATGCAGACATCCAGCCAACAATTCCAGCACTCTATAGCGACACTCTCTGCTTTCGGTATCAACAGTTTTTGTGAGATATGAACGTGTCCTGCAAGTCACGGAGAGTAAACGTCATATAGGTAGTTACCTTTAAGCCACTGAGCCTCTGGGAGGATACGTTCTGCCTTTTGATGTAGGCGCATTCTATCGATTCTTGTGAAAGCCTTTCCAGATATAGACAAGAGGTAAATAATCATATATCTGTTTGAGTCGCCCGCTTCCCCTTTGTTTTTGTTTAATACCTCAATCCCGATAACTTTAAAGTCCTGAGTTATATTTCCATTTCTTCAACAATGGACGAGAAGTTTGTAGACTTGGGGCAGGAGCCATTCAAGATTTTCTTTTAGTACTTCACCAGTAATGTCGTTTTATTTACCATGTAAAAGGTCATGGACGACATGACTTTCCATTTCAGTGGGTTTGTAGTCTAGTTTGGTTAGCACTGAGTATTTTGTGAACAGGTGGTCTGGGAGATATGATTACAGATTTGTAGAATATATTGTTTAGCTTTTTTTCAGTTACTCGAATAGTTGCTTTATTTACTCGCAAGGCACAACAGGTTACAAACGTGTGAATTTAATGAAAATGTGCAATGTTTGTTATATTTGTTAATCGCTCTTTATACAGATAAATATACAAATGCACGTATTTAGACAAACAAACAGATAGAGAGCAACTGGAAGAGAGAAGAAAATAAAAACTTCCCCGAAAAAAAGTTATCTGAAAATATAAATACAAGAGACAGACATAGAGAGACAGTCGGTAGACAAACAAAAATAGATATGCAGACAAACAAACATATAAACAGAAAGACATGCAGGTAGGTAGGCAGACAGACAGATAGGTGGACATACAGATTAGACAGGTGGATGTATGGATGAATGAATGGGTGGATGAATGGATGTATTCATGAAAAGATGAATGGATCGATTGATAGGTAAAGTAGTTAAATAGTTAACTGGTTTAAGTTGTTGGTTAGGTAGATAGTTAGGTAAGTAGTTTTGTGTATAGATAAGTAGATGAAACAAATATCTTGCCTTCTGTATTTGAGGTATTTTCACGGGTTTGTAGAGAAATTGTAGTCGATCATTGTTCCCTCGTTCCTCATTGCTCTCATCATAGTTGGTGAAGCAACCGTTAATTACGCTGTACACGTCCCAAATGTCATGATCTAAATCTTAAACAAAAAACAATCGCTTTTAAGTTCCGGCATATTTATCTAAACTATAACATGCTAATTGTATAGTGTTAATTTACATGAAACACATCTATCACAGTTGTTTGTCACTGCTTCTTTCGTTGATTTTCATATTTGTGCCTTCATAAAGATCGGTTTCCTCTATTATACATTGAAAGTGACTAGAAGAAGCTGTATCATTAAAAAAAAAATACTGTTAGTGGTTAAAACTTGAATATTACCTCCCCTGAAACTGTCAGGTTTATAGATCTGATGTATTGTTGTTACAAGCAATAGCTACAAAACTATAGAGCATATATATGTTGTGTTATTAGAGTTATTTGCGGGCCCAATTATTGCATTCAGAACATGTCGATAGGTGGTCAAATCTTCTCAGCGGGTCCCGCAGTGTCCAGCGACTGACAACTCCAATTCTGTGTTAGTTGATACGTCTTCTTAAACGTCCAATATATTTATTGTTCCTGGCTGACCCCATCTTAACACCCATCTCTCATCATACATGTTTACGTTAACTAAAAGCTGTACGTATTGTGTAGTGTCACCAATTGAGACTCCTCTTTTCATGGAATCAGTATAACTGCAGTCGAGAATTCCCCATCTGCGCTCCACTCATATCACAGATCCCGCAAAGGCGAGGTGATACATTCAGTTTAAGCCTAAGCAATTGCTTTGGCTGCTATAACAACAAGGCGACATGCAGCCATTTTGAGTTTGCATTGTTTGTTGACTGCCGTTAGCAAAGGTCGTGCGAGTCAGGTCGGCTACGTGAGCGACAATTTCAAACAACATCACCGAAAAGAGAGTGCCCACAGTCACTTCCAACTCTGATTCATTCGAGTAAATCGAAAAAAAACAATTAAACCAGTCAAAACCCCATACAAAATGTTTTAGTACTGTGACTCTCTCAGGGACCTGCATCAAATGGCCGCCATCTTTCCCGGAAGTTCTTGAAACTAGTTCACCCAAAAACAATGTTAAGAATGAGGGGAATATTTTAGACTCATAATATTGTGGTTCAATAAAGCTGCTAAATGTAAAAGTTATAGTTAAAATGTCACTTTGAGATGAAAAGAAAAAAGAACAGTCATGTTATGTATCAACTCTTTGCTGTAATTGATTAGTCAACCAGAGTCATATCTTTCAAGAGCTGCCATTATACAGGGAGGATAATTCCATGAAAGCTGCCGGGAAAAGTATGTGTTGTGTTAACGATAAATTAGACAATACATAGAAGGTAACCTTCATGCTGTCTCATGTTTCTCAGCCGTGACATATTAGATATACAACTATTAAACAATAGATGATCCTTAAAAACATGTTTTGTTGCGGGACTCTGAACTCTGGTGTTCTGGTGTTCTTGTGTTATTTGTGTTGTGTTTTGGTCTTTCCAACTTATCATTTGGCCAGATCATTTTATCTGTTGTTTTTTAAGGTGTTCGATTGCGGGAATTATTGTGTTCATTTAATTTATTTACCATCTATAACAATGTTGTTGATGTTATGGATCCAGAAGCCTGTGAGCCGACGCTAACTAACGCTATTAAATGATATCTGCAGGTATCTCTGACTTCACTTCAAGTTCCGTGAAAGTTATTCCGTTCAGAGCGCTTTTGAGGAAATCGAGTTTCTGTGATATCTATAAACTGTGGACAACCAAAGAGGTGATCTTCTACATGGTCGTTTTGGATCTCACAGAGTGGACACGCAAGATAGTGGTTTCGTTGTAATTTACTGATATGGTGTGTCAGTGGTACATGACCAGTTCACATTCTGATATTGGTGGGGGAGTCTCTCTCTCTCTCTCTCTCTCTCTCTCTCTCTCTCAATCTCTGTCACTCTCTTTATTTTTTTGTGCGGGGGGTTAATAATATTGTCTTAGGGATTTGGCCTTGATATATATTTATTCAGATCTTTTTTTCCCTTTTCTCCCATGATCCTCTCATCCAGCAACTCTTTTCTACTGTCAGTGTGTTTATCATTTATTCCTCTCTGTTTAAATTACATGATGGTGTGAAATTGTGTATCTTCTTATCTTACCTTTCATAATGTATCCAACATATCATTTACTGGTGTGTCCTGGGATCAATTGCATCACTATCATTTTGTTGTATCTGCTATTGATGTTATCTATTCTGTGGTGAGCTTAGTGAGTTCTGGTTTGTTTATGTTACATCTCAGATCATGCAGAGCTTCTAATATTCCATCGACCCTTCTTTTTCGTGGTCGACCTTTGGTTCTGGAGTTCTCACAACGTTTGTTGTAGGCTCGTTGTGTTGTGTTTTGTTCTTTCTGCCTTGTCACGTATCCAAACCATTTTATCTGTTGTTTTCTTATATATTCTATGGCGGGAGCTATTCCTAGCTTTTTACTCAGTTCTTCATTTCTGATCTTATCTCTCAGACTGATTCCTGTCATTAGTCTAACATATTCCATCTCTGTAGAGGTTGTTTTTTCTTATTGTTCTTGCATCTAGGGGCCAGGTCTGGCATTGGTAGCACAACGTTGGGATGAAGATTGTATTGTATAGTGCTCGTTTTGACTCCATAGTTATTTCCTTGTTGGACAATAGTGGCGATAACTGTCCAATGATTTGACAAGCTGTGCTGCATCTTGATTCTATCTCTGCTGTTTGAGAATTATCGTGTGTCATTAGACTTCCTAGGTATTCGATATCCTCTACTTGTTTTAGTTGCCTTCCTTCTATAGTTATGTTCATATTCTGTTTATTTTAGGCTACATTCATGACTTCTGTTTTTTTATGTTCATTTTCATGTTGTATTTTGTGATTGGATTATTAAAATTCATAATATAAATAATGTGAGGTATGCTGATGATACAGTCTTAAACGCTAAGAGTGAAAATGAGTTACAAGAAATGTTAGACATTATAGTGAAAGAAAGCAAAAATAAAGGACTCAGTCATAATAGCAAAAAAGAAAAAAAAAACAGAAAAAATGGTAATAACAAAGAAAAAGACATAACCTCAGTGCAAAATAAAGACAAGTGGAACAATACTAAAACAGGTAAATGAATTTAAATATTTGGGAACTTTGTTAACCTCAGACGGAAGATATAGAAAAGTGGTGAGATGTAGAATGGCTCAGGCAAAAGCAGTTTTCCATAAAATTAGGAAGATACTATGCAATCCTTTTTTGACAATAGAAACCAGAAAAATGGTTCTTAAACGAACTAATGTAGAGCCATTCTTAACATATGGAAGTGAATCATGGTCAATAGGACAACAGACAAGAAAATCACTGGAGTCTGTAGAAATGTGGTTTTACAGAAGAATGTTGAGAGTACCATGGACAGCTAAGAAGAGTAATGAAGATGTTCTGAGAAAGGTCAAAGCAAAACGAACAAGAGATAATTTCCAATATTAGGAAGAAACAATCATTATTTGTTTTGGGCCATGTAATGAGAAGAGAACAACTGGAATATATTTAATAACTGGAAAAATTGAGGGACGAAGAGATAGAGGGAAACAAAGAGAAAAAATAACAGACAGCTTAAGAGAGTGGCTTGGCAGAAGGTCGACAACAGAAATGATAAATAACTTTCGAGATCAAAAGTTGTGGAGAGACATGATAACCTACGCCAGCAGGTCCTGTACTTGATGATGATAAGGATGATTATATAAATTGATTATGCACATTTTTTAATTTTTTAAAAAATGCAACTGAACACTTACATAATTAACGAAATAGGATACTCATATTTCACCACTTCTTGAGTGGGAGTATAGTAGCACCGAATGATGGCGATCTCAGTTACATTTAAATTTCAAATTAAAAAAAAAACGCTCCCTCGGACATCAATAGCGACTGCAATGTGCATGCGATATGTATTCTCTAACCATGCAGATCTCTTCACTACCTACCCCTTTCCGTTCCCACCCCCCGTATTCATCGGAAACAGTATAAATGCGAAATGACATATATACATATATAATGACATATATAATGACATATATATATACATATATATATTTGTGTGAAAATTTTGAGCCATAGACGTCGACAACTGTTCTCGAGCTGTAACAAAAAACGAGGATGAGGTGAGGGCACAAAGGACAGACATGTGGTTTCTATTCTTCCGGTTCTAGTCAGGGAATCCACACAAGTTGGTTATTACAGCATTATTTAGATGAAAGAGTTGTTAAACTCACTAAATGTAAACTCATCCCACGAGTCGGCTTGTGTTTCAGAGATAGCACAATGACAAGTATGGCAAGCGAGGTGGACAAATCTCAGACTGAGTGACGCATTTTCCTCACGGTAAAAACAAGTACTTCTATTTCGTGAATAGCAGCTGAGAAGGGAGATAATTTTCACATCAAACATTTGGGGAAAAAAATCGATGACTGATATATCGATAGGTCTTATTGACTGTGTGAAACTTTCTGTCATGTAACTTGGAAATATCTACCAATGGAAATCTGGTCAGGATCAGGAGGCCTGGATGGTATACTATTTTATGTACTGCTAAAGTCTCCTCTGTTTGCATTATTTCCCTTGGTAATCTATCTGCTCCTGGCTATTTGTGTTTCGGTGACTGTTTAACCGTGTATCTAACACTAATATTTATATTTCTAGTGACGTCATTTCCTGGTCTTGTGTTGTTATATTCTGTATGTCGCCTATGGTATTTAGAAGCTCCTTGAAGTATTCCCCCCCCCCCCCCCCAATACTAGTTATTTCTATTGAATCTGTTCCTTGTTGATTATTGCTTTTACACTTCTAAATGTTTTGAAAAGAAAGTTACAACAGCTATTCTCTTATTTTTTTTCTAAAGTATCTCCAAAACATTCTCTTGATTCCTCTTTCTCTGGTTTGATTATTGTGTATTTTCGTTGCAAAACCATCCATTAATTTATTCAATCTTTTTCAATTTGTGATCATATCACTATTTTATAAAGATGTTTTCTTTTCATCTGCTTCTTTTACTTTTCACTCCATCATGGTGTATGTTTTATCTCATTTTAATTCATTGCCCACACACTTGTTCTGTCATTTTTATTGTATTGTATTGTTTAGCTGATTTGCAATTTTTTTCTATTCCTCCTCAACATTGTCTAAATCTGGAGGTATTTATTTAACTGTTGTTTAAATTTCCTGCTCTAATTGTTCTTTTATTTCTTCATTTACTATGTCTACTTTCTGTTGAAATTGTTATTTTATTCCTTCGTTTGAAAGGTTTGCCAGCTTGATAAAGCCTTGGTTTTAAATCTGCATCTTCCGTTTACTCTTGAATATATCTAATCTGGCTATTATGATTGCAATCTTATGATCAGTCTCGCAGAAGGTGTTTGATATTGCTTGTCATCTGGAATATTGTGTCTTCCTTTCACTCTTGTTAGAATAAAATAAATATGATGTTTAACATTATTGTTGTTCCAATTATACCATGTGTAACGTTTTGATTACATATGATCATTGAGAGTGTTTGCAATAAAAAGTTGATGTTTGCTACACAATTCTAATATCTCTTGACCGTTCTAATTTCTGTCAGTGTTCTTTGCAGCTTGGGGACCTAGATACTGTTCACAATCGTGTCTGTTCCTGCGTACTTTTCCGTTGAAGTCATGCATTGCATACAGTTTGTTGGTTACATCTACGTTCCATCCTTCATTCTTCTCTGTTTCTGTTTAATTATCATTGTATGCTGCATATATTTGTGTAGATGTTTCCACTTGCCGGCGACTTATGATGGCTACAATTAGTATTCCCTCTGGATGGTTGTGGATGTCTAGAATACAGCTGCATATTTCCGGATACGTTAATAAATTCTACTCCGTTTTTTTATTGGTATTGTTCATCCAAAATTAATAAACATATATCCTTTATGAACTTTCTTACTGAAACTTCATTTATGTCTTACCACATATATCAGCTGCGAGCCTTAATAGCTCAGTTGTTAGTGTACTGGACTACAAAGGACAACAGTTAGGGTTCGATCCCAACCGACGGCTTCCTGTTCACCCAGCCTTTAATGGGTACCGGATATTTTTCTGGGAATGTAAAGCTGCACGGGCGTAATACCGACCACATTACCCCAAAAATCCTGTGCGGAGGTCTGTACAATTTATGGTCATTAACTCCATATTCCATATACGCCACTAGGCGTGACGGGGGTACTTTATTTTTTTTACATACCTCAGCTACCCCTAATATTTTGATTTTTCTATTTTACATTTGCTCTATAATTTATACTAATGTGTTTTCTAAGTCCAGTGTGTTCAGTGTCCCTATCTTGTTGTTCAAACTTAGCTCTGATCTTGTCTATCTCGTTTGGAGACCTGGCTTGATGCGACCTGTTCAGAGTTCGCCGATCGCTATCGTTGTAGTAATGCTCTTAATTAGAAATTGTGTAACAAATTCATCAACAATTAAGAAAAATCATCAAAGGTTTATTTTTCGAACTCACTGATCGGATGTTACGCTCCTATTCTTACTGTAATTCAAACAAATGGTTAGACGAAACATAGGACAAGAGACAGAATAAAAAAGGACATATAAAACAAAATAAGTAAGTAGTATAGCATTTACGACAGTTTACTACTACGCCCACATTTGTTTACTTTGTAACTGTCTAGTATTATACGTCAGTGGTTTTCAATTGCCCTCTGATGGTAGGCGTGGCCTTGAGGACGGTAGTCCTCAATTGGTCATTTCATTTAACAATAATCACGTTTAGCGGAACTCGTTTCCCAAAATTCAGGTCTGAGACACCAAGATCACTGCCTCTAAACTACAGTTGCACCTACGACCAATACAAAGAAATATAATTTTACAAATTTTTAAATGAAATTCTTCAATTAACTTACCGCCTGTAGAAACGGCACTACCACAGGTATGAATTTTACTTGCACAAATGCGTAAGCGCCATTACCTTCCTTGACTTCTATGGGGTTGTCATAGTAGCCATTAAAAACAAACATAAAGTCTAGGGCGGTCTTTGATAACCCTTAATAGAAGGAATATTATGTTTGCAGTTAGAGGTTTTACTCAACGAGGCTACAAATGTCAACAAATTGTGTACAAAGCACCATAACTTGTGCACTTTTTTTAAAAACCAAAATAATGAAACATTTGTAAATTCACTTGTTTGTTTGAGGTCGGCTTGTCTCTCTCACTTGAAACGTTTTTGTTGAAGTAAACGGCGTAAATTGACTGGGCTGGCAAAATTGTTACCTAATATGGAGTAGTTGATTTTGAGCATAATTATGTAGCGGGGAGACGTGTTTGATTTGAGAGATGTCGTTTGATTGATTTCAGACGATGATCAATGGTCAGCTGTTTGTTCGATCAGATGTTCTCTGTTGTGTCTACTCGTCAGCTCCTAGCTTATGGTTGTGTTAAGTGTGTTCCTGCCCCTCCGGCGTTAGGCTCGTGTTTATAATCAGGTCACATACACATCTCCGGACTATTTTAATATTTGATTCTTGTTAGCTTGACCCTTGCTCGGTCTGGTAGTACTTCTGGCTCATTAAGATGACCGTTGCGTTGTGTTCCGCGACAACTTTACTGGTGGCTGGTTCGTGACACGTAGGCTAGATAATGAAACTGTATAACACAGAACAACACTTGTTGATGGTAAGTTAACTGGCTTTTATTCATGCCACTTCAGACTCTCGTTACATATGTAAATGTCAGGGCCACACTTGCAACACACTCTCGGCACTCCCATCGAGCGCCTCACTTACGACGCTAATTACTATCTATCGGTCTATTCTGTCGTCTGCCTGTTGATCATGCTAGGTCTTGACCATTCTACTCACAACTACGCTATATCACTGCTAACTCTATGGCCCGACTGGCTCCTAAGAAGCGTGTGTGCCCCTATGACTACCTTCTTCGAGTGCTTAATTTCCACTTCTACTCTCTATAATCTCGAATGTCCGACTGTCCTAAGAAGCGCGTGTGCCCCTATGACTACCTTTTTCGAGTGCTCAATTACCACTTCTACTCTCTATATCTCGAATGTCCGACTGTTTTAAGAAGCGTGTGTGCCCCTATGACTACCTTCTTCGAGTGCTCAATTACCACTTCTGCTCTCAATAATCTCGAATGTCCGACTGTCCTAAGAAGCGCGTGTGCCCCTATGACTACCTTCTTCGGGTGCTCAATTACCACTTCTACTCTCTATAATCTCGAATGTCCGACTGTCCTAAGAAGCGCGTGTGCCCCTATGACTACCTTCTTCGAGTGCTCAATTACCACTTCTACTCTCTATAATCTCGAATGTCCGACTGTTTTAAGAAGCGTGTTTGCCCCTATGATTACCTTCTTCAAGTGCTCAATTACCACTTCTACTCTCTATAATCTCGAATTTCCGACTGTCCTAAGAAGCGCGTGTGCTCCTATGACTACCTTCTTCGGGTGCTCAATTACCACTTCTACTCTCTAAAATCTCGAATGTCCGACTGTCCTAAGAAGCGCGTGTGCCCCTATGACTACCTTCTTCGAGTGCTGAAAACCATCTCCTCGAGTATTCGGACTGAGTGCTTCCCTTGAGAGATTCGAATGCCAATGCCAATCTTCTTGTTCTCTTCTGTCTCTAACCTTTTTGTGTTTTCCCTTAAATTCGGCGTTTGTCAGCCAATGAAAATCTCTTTCCTCCCACGCACATCCGGACACCCACTAAAAGGCATGTCCCCAATATTTTGCACGTGAATTCGATTTATTTGTACACCCCCGCGTCTGTCTGTCTGGTTCCCTTGACATTGTTCTACTTTTGGACCTGGCCTCTGTTTATTTCTTTATTCTCTTCCCTTATGTCACTGCATTTCTTTGTCCAGTTAGTGTCTGGAGATGACCTCCCACATTCTTCACGCCTTTATCCTGGCCTATCCTCTGTTATTACTGTGACTACGTTTTTATCTATTTTTCCTTGACCTATCTTTACCCATTTTGTCTCGCCTATCTGCCCCCTCATTTCCGGACCTGGTACATTTTGACCTGTCCTCTATTTTCTCCTTTCTCCTTCACTCTCTCTATCCTTTTCTTACTCCTCTTCTACAGTTAGACCAGACTGGTTAGACCGTTTTCTGGGCCTTCATAAGGAGTAGTTTATCGGGTCATTGACCAGATTGGCTTGACAGATACCTAGGCCGTTATGAGTAGTAGTTTATCGGGAATATTGACCAGATTGGCTAGACAGATACCTGGGCCGTCATGAGGAGTAGTTTATCGGAAACATTAACCAGATTGGCTAGAGAGATACCTAGGCCGTTATGAGTAGTAGATTATCGGGAACATTGACCAGATTGGCTAGACAGATACCTGGGCCGTCATGAGGAGTAGTTTATCGGAAACATTGACCAGATTGGCTAGACAGATACCTTGGCCGTTATGAGTAGTAGTTTATCGGGAATATTGACCAGATTGGCTAGACAGATACCTGGGCCGTCATGAGGAGTAGTTTATCGGAAACATTGACCAGATTGGCTAGACAGATACCTAGGCCGTTATGAGTAGTAGTTTATCGGGAACATTGACCAGATTGGCTAGGCAGATACCTGGGCCGTCATGAGGAGTAGTTTGTCGGGAACATTGACCAGATTGGCTAGACAAATACCTGGGCCGTCATGAGGAGTAGTTTATCGGGAACATTGACCAGATTGGCTAGGCAGATACCTGGGCCGTCAGGAGGAGTAGTTTATCGGGAACATTGACCAGATTGACTAGACAGATACCTGGGTCATCACGCTGTAACCCTGGGTTACAACTAAAATGTCGTGTCCCAGTTTAGTTCGCTTGCTGTATTTTAACTGTTACATGACCATGTCACAAAACCAACACAAGATTGTTGTAACTTTGATATTGTTTAGCTATCACGATATCTTTTGAAATGTGGATATATAGAAGAATAGTTAAAATTGGATGGGAGGAAAAAAAAACAAACGATGAAGTCTTAAAACAACTAAAAAGGAAAAGAGACCTACTAAGCACAATTCAAACAAGACAAATGCATTTTTTTGGCCATGTTAAAAGACACAACAGCCTACTAAAAGTAATCCTGGAGGGGAAAATACATGGTACAAGAGGAAGACCAAGACTAACATGGACGAAAAACATCAAAAGATGGACAAATCAACATATGACAACCTGCACCATCAAAGCAAGAGACAGAGCAGAATGGCGCTCCATGGTAGCCAACCTTCGTTGCGGAGACGGCACTCGATGATGATGATGATCACGATATCACACAACGTTACATTTCCTTCTCTATATCCACAATTCACAGTGGAATGATCGTATAGTATACTAACGTGATGTTCAGTGTGATCAGCTGACCGTGACTTCATAACCACATAGAGTTCGTATGTCTTTTTGTTAAGGTAGATTCATTCTACCACACCTTGGAAAATCATTCGTCCAACTAATACATCTCCTTCTCATTATTTGATATTATTTACTCCTACTTGCAATATTACACATGCATTTATTTTCATCTATTAAACGTTAGGCTTCCACACAAGGCATATTTCTTTTCTCTCCCTTCCTCAACTTGTAATCTCAATGCAAGGAAATAAGTCGAAAGATAAATCACGTCAATTACGACTGACAGCTACTTAATTCGAAATAACAAATGACGTCTATCAACGGTCAGCTACAATCTAATATATCTTTGAACTGTTCTAGTTCACAAGTCCTTTGGACAATCTTTACTGCCTAGCTCTCTAATGTGTTAACTAATTGTATTTCAGATATACGGTTCACTAGGTATATAAACTGCTAAGTAGATGTAGCCTGTCTCCATTAGTCGACATTCTAAAACACCCGAGTCACGGATGGTAAATCATTAATTAATGTCATGCACATTCTCTCATTGACTATCTCCCAAACTGTCAAGTCATCTGAGCTATTTATAACATGAGAATCACGTGGTAAGTCTGCAAACTTACCTCTATGACTTTGTGTCTGTTTTCAGATTGTTATCTATACCATTATGCGCAAAACCTTAGTTCATCTTTTTTTTTTGCTTTTTAACTGCCCGTGGAGCGTAACGCTTTCAACGAACACTTACCAAGCCGTTCTGCTTCTTAATACATTTTAAAAGATAGTTTCATAACTTCCATACTTTCTTTAAGTTTGCTTCCACCATGTCTTTTCCAAGAATAGTTTAAAACTTTTCGTCATTGTCTCCAGGCTTGAGGATTACAAAAAAAAAACAATACAGACTTGTTGTATGGTACTTTTAGTTGGCTTCTGCAGGCTGTTTCCTTTCTAACGACATCGTCTTTGTCACATCTCGTTGTCTAAAGTTATATGAGTGGTCATCATCGGGTCGTTCATCGGGTCGCATGTCCTAAGCAAAACGTTCACTAAAACATATTTGAAACTATCTCACTCTCTTTCTCTCTCTCTCTCTCTCTCTCTCTCTCTCTCTCTCTCTCTCTCTCTCTCTCTCTCTCCCCTAGCAATACCCACTCTCCTTCTGTTTATTTTACTTGTTGTCATATAATAGTAGTAGTCCATAATTCCGCCTGTGTATGAGCACCTTGATTTATATTGCTAATTTAACTAATGTCATCTTTAACGCTATGAGATTCCTGGGAACTTGATGATGGGACAACATTGACCAGACAGATGAACATCAAATGTCGCATCGACAATGTCACAACATCAACAAAATAGTGTTGCTTTGATTCAGTTTAGCTATCACGATATCACACACGATGTCAGATCCCCTTCTCTATAACCATAATAAACCGTAGATTGATCGTATTGTGTACTAAGGTTGTATCCAGTGTGGTCGCATGACCGTGACGTCAGGAGGACACAGAGTTCGTAGGTCTTATTGCTGGGGTATCTTTCATATTTCTATATTACTGCATTGGGATTCTTATTCTAACTCTACTCATGTCGCCCCAATGCTATCCTTTTGATCGACTTTCAAATGTATAATCGCGTTCAGTTTATCATAAATTGTTAGAGTATATGTATATATGGCAGCCGCGACAGCAAAAAAGAAGAAAACAGCTTTCAATAAACGTTACGAGTACACCAGATCAAAGGACGATAGCTCAGTTGTTAGTGAACTGGACTACAACGGACAATAGGTATGGTTCTATCCCAACCGACGGCTTTCGGGTTCACCCAACCTTTAATGGGTACCGGATTTTTTTCTGGGAAAGTAAAGCGGTGCGGGCGTAATACCGACCACATTACCCCAATAATCATGTGCTGAAGGTCTGTAAAATTTATGGTCACTAACACCATATTCCCTATACGCCACTTTACGTGACGGGGACACTTTAATTTTTTTGTTTTTTTTCCCTTTACTTATATGTTTATATATACAACTTATAGACTGTCTAAAAGATATACATCTAGATGACACGCACATACGATTAGCATGTAATGTATAATGGCAGCAAACACAAACTGTAAACCTATTGATATAACAAGACTGGGATGCAACCTTTCACCAAGCCTGGTCAATCTATACACGGAGCAAATCTTTAGAAACATCACAGAGATGCCAGGTCTAAACATTAATGGAAATATAATCAATTAAATATGATACTATGATACCCATGCTGATGATACTGTATTACTAGCAGAAAATCCTAAAGATCTACAACAATTACGTAATGAAATAAACATGACAAGAAGACATATGGATTCGATATAAATATGAAAAAAGATTTAAATTATGATCATAAACAAAGTTAAAACTCAAAACCAACAAGTTGATATCAAAGTTTAATGAATACACCTGGAGACTATTTATAGCTGCATCTACCTTGGATATACAATAACCACAGATAGAAAATGTAAAACCGATAGACAGACAGACAGACATATAGATAGATATATAGATAGACAGTCAGACATATAGATAGACATATATATAGATAGACAGACAGTCAGACATACAGATAGACAGACAGACATACAGATAGACAGAAAGATAGATAGACAGACAGACAGACCGACAGACAAACAGACAGACAGACAGAGACAAATAGATAGATAGATAGATAGATAGATAGATAGATAGATAGATAGATAGATAGATAGATAGATAGATAGATAGATAGATAGATAGATAGATAGATAGATAGATAGATAGATAGATTGATAGATAGATAGATAGATAGATAGATAGATAGATAGATAGATAGATAGATAGATAGATAGATAGATAGATAGATAGATAGATAGATAGATAGATAGATAGATAGATAGATAGATAGATAGATAGATAGATAGATAGATAGATAGATAGATAGATAGATAGATAGATAGATAGATAGATAGATAGATAGATAGATAGATAGATAGATAGGTAGGTAGGTAGGTAGGTAGGTAGGTAGCTAGATAGGCAGGCAGGCAGGTAGGTAGGTAGGTAGGTAGATAGATAGATAGATAGATAGATAGATAGATAGATAGATAGATATATAGATAGATAGATAGATAGATAGATAGATAGATAGATAGATAGATAGATAGATAGATAGATAGATAGATAGATAGATAGATAGATAGATAGATAGATAGATAGATAGATAGATAGATAGATAGATAGATAGATAGATATATAGATAGATAGATAGATAGATAGATAGATAGATATATAGATAGATAGATAGATAGATAGATAGATAGATAGATAGATAGATAGATAGATAGATAGATAGATAGATAGATAGTTTTTGATATGGCAGTTTGATCAACCAAGTAACCCATGCACGTGCGCAAAATGTGCTCTAGGCCTCACATAATTGTTCTCATGAAACCGTAGTGTAGCACCAACAACCAGAAGCGTAAGGGATTTTTTACTACTTACCTAAGAATATATGTCTGTCCAGAAACTAACAGTCTATGTCTGTTCAGAAACTAACAGTCTATTTCTATCCAGAATCTAACAGTCTGTGTATATCCAGAATCTAACAGTATGTGTCTGTCTATAATATAACAGTCTGTGTTTTTCCAGTTTCTGACTATCTGACTCTGTAGATCATTAACTTTTATCCTAACTGTCGGTCGTCTGTCCGTCTGAAACTTTTGTTTTCCTGCAATTATTGTCTCTCACCTTTTGTCTGAGCGATCATCATCAAACACATTATCAGAATCAGGGACCTTGCCATGTTTGCTGAAGGTTTAGCTCAAATGACTCTTGCGGGATGTGTTATCTTGTCTGGGACACTATAACTGAAATTACATATAGCTTGAGTCAGAATGTACAACACTATTACAATGGGCAACATCATGCAATCAAATAAAATTCACAAAACTGAAGCATTCTAAGATCAAAAACTTAAAATAAATATAAACGCCATTTTTTTAAAAATATGATTATTTGGTTGTTTGTTCTGATTTCAGTAAAGTACTTCTATGAAAGATCTAATAGGAAAGCTGAAAGAGCTATGTAATGCCTACGAGCGTGACCAGTAGTTTGGGGACAAGGCGAGATGTATGTCTCAGATACTTTTGACAATAGAGATGAGAGCTGTTAATGATAATACAGATAGAGTCTTTGATAAGCAAGCTATATGAACTGCTACATTTAGCAGAGGCAAAACGGGCACTCTACAGCACAATCTTCGTCCCAACTTTGTGCTATCAAATCTAGTCCTGGATCCTATATGCAAGAACAATAGGAAAAATAACCACTGCCGAAATGAAATGTGTTAGACGAGAGAAATGAAACAGGCTGAGAGATCAGATCAGGAATGAAGAAGTTGGAAACAAGTTAGGAGTAATCACCGTCAGTGAATACGCGAAGGAACAACAAATAAAATGGCTTGGCATCGTTATGTGGCAAAAAAAAAAATCAAAACACAACAAACACAACAAACCTTCAATAAACGTTACGAGTACACCAGACCAAATCGCTGACCACGAAAAAGATGGATTGGTGGAATATTAAAAACATTAGCAAACATTGGAGAGGCCAATAGAAGAGCAAACGACGAGAAGGTATATCTCCCCTAGAAGCTGAAAGGCAAATGATGAAGGAAAGAAGAATAATACATTTAGTACTGAACACTAATGCCGTTTCACTTCGTTTTATAAAATGTCAATGTTATTGAATCTGATTTATTCTTACTTGCAAATGACAGCAAATTATATCTCTCCTCGACGTTGAAAGGCAAATGGAGAAGTAAGGATGATACGTATGTGTGTTGTTTTGTTATAGTTTATTTTTCGCTAATTACAATACAAATAACAATATCAATACATGGAATCCAATGTTTGAATACAAAATATATGAAGATCTATATACATTTACAATATCTGTAGCGTATAAACTTGAGGTGCCCTAGGAAACACGTTTGATGCAGCTGCAAAAGTGGGCCTCTATTGTAACAGGCCTGTGGGAACATACGTGAATAATTCTGATTTTTAGGAAGGGCTTGTAGTAGATAAACATCAAAAGTCGTCAACTTTACAAACTTTAATAATGCAGGTGGTTATAAAGAATGGCGTACTGGGGAAGGGGAGGGGGACAGAGGGTGAACAATTAGATACATGATCAACTAGAACAATTGGTAGAACTATTGGGAAATATTGTAGATGATCAGGACGAACATTGAGATGCATGATCAACACATGGTAGAACTATTGGAAAATATTGTAGATGATCAGGATGAACATTCAGATACATGATCAACACATGGTAGAACTATTGGAAAATATTGTAGATGATCAGGATGAACATTCAGATACATGATCAACACATGGTAGAACTATTGGAAAATATTGTAGGTGATCAGGATGAACATTCAGATACATGATCAACACATGGTAGAACTAGTGGAAAATATTGTAGATGATCAGCGTGAACATTGAGATGCATGATCAACACATGGTAGAACTATTGGAAAATATTGTAGATGATCAGCGTGAACATTGAGATGCATGATCAACACTTGGTAGAACTAGTGGAAAATATTGTAGATGATCAGGATGAACATTGAGATACATGATCAACACATGGTAGAACTATTGGAAAATATTGTAGATGATCAGGATGAACATTCAGATACATGATCAACACATGGTAGAACTAGTGGAAAATATTGTAGATGATCAGCATGAACATTCAGATACATAATCAACACATGGTAGAACTAGTGGAAAATATTGTAGATGATCAGGATGAACATTCAGATAAAAGACGAGATGCAATTCAATTGTTACATTGGATTTTAACATTTGAGTTTGTGTTTCTTCTTCGGTTCTGGAATACTGTACTTGCCATGATTGACCGGGCTCAGAAAAAGCTTCAAGACCACACCATGAATGTCCGTAATATCGCTCAATATATTAAGGCTTGACAGAGGAATTTCCTAGAAAATAGCGATGCAAGAATTCTCAAAGAAACTGTGTGCACATCTTATGATGTCCAAGTTGAGAGACAACTAAGGAAGAAAAGCAATCGCCTGGAGAAACGGCAAAAGATGTAGGGCTCACATCAGAAAATTAAATGCTACGACTGATGAAAAGTATTATAGGTAAAATACTCAAAGAAATGGTAGACAGATTCATCAGTATAAGAAACTCTAACTTTGCCTCTCTTTTAGATATAAAGGAACTGGTGTGCACAGATAATGAACATAACTTAAAATTGAGATGCATTTTTTATGGGAACCATTTATTTTATAGATTTGGACTGCTTGGAGATGTTCAGTGAAATGTTGGACTGTTGAATGTTACTCAAGACTTGGACTACTTGGAGATGTTCAGTGAAATGTTGGACTGTTGAATGTTACTCAAGACTTGGACTACTTGGAGATGTTCAGTGAAAAGTTGGACTGTTGAATGTTACTCAAGACTTGGACTACTTGGAGATGTTCAGTGAAATGTTGGACTGCTGAATGTTACTCAAGACTTGGACTACTTGGAGATAAAAAGTAAAATAAAGTACCCCCGTCACGCAAAGTGGCGTATAGGGAAATATGGTGTTAGTGACCCTATATTTTTACAGACCTTCAGCACATGATTTTTGGGGTAATGTGGTCGGTATTACGCCCGTACTGCTTTACTTTCCCACAAAAAAATCCGGTACCCATTTAAGGCTGGGTGAACCCGGAGCCGTCGGCTGGGATCGAACCCTACCCCTTGTCCTTTGTAGTCCAGTTCACTAACCACTGAGCTATCGCGGCTCCACTACTTGAAGATGTTCAATGACATGTTGGACTGTTGAATGTTACTCAAGACTTGGACTGCTTGGAGATATATTCAGTGAAATGTTGGACTGCTGAATGCTACTCAAGACTTGGACTAATGTTAAGCTTTCGACACCAGAGGACCTGCTTCACTTCAATGTGCTGTATAGGGGATGCTTTATTTTTTTACTGACTGTCGCAACATCCATTGCCAATTGTCAAAGCTGTTCAATGTTATATTTCACTAATATTTTATTTAAAATAATGCTGCATTAGTTTAATTTTAAATTACAAACTTAAAATTAATGATGCAGTCTTGTTTCTTAATTCTGTCCTTCCCTGTTATGCAAATAAATCTTCAAAGTACCATTTTTTCCTTAATTACTGTCCTTTATTATTTCTTTTCAAATGAAAATGGCCGCTAACACCGAGTTGTCTTTAAACTGCGCCACACTCAGAGACCAGATTGGAGTCACACTTATAGAACATTATGTTGCCCCACTTAGACAACAGGTTGCCCCACTTAGACAACAAGTTGCCCCACTTATACAACAGATTGCCCCACATAGACAACAAGTTGCCGCCACTTATACAACAGGTTGCCCCACTTAGACAACAGGATGACATCAATATTCATAGACGTGGCCTATCATGTGACGGCACTGAAAGTATGAAAGAAGATAATGTAATCAAACTTCTGTTTAATTTGCGAATACAAAAAGAACGTGATTTCCTACACTCATTATCTGATAGACGGAGGTATACCAGTCAGCGCTTCAAGATTATTAGAGGAACTACGGAACACGTTGCGGGCCCAGTTTAGTAAGAGCTTGGACACATCCCTGGCTAATCTCGTTAACGATAGTTCGACAGATTCTCATCCAAAAGCCAGAGTACAACTCCTTCCATTGATAACGAAGAAAAATGTGTGATGTCAATGATTGACGCCGGATACTGTAGTGGTGTATTGTTCCAACAGCTTAAAAAGAAGAGGTATAGACATTACTACAAGTAACATCCTTAAAGAACTTTGGATCTCAGGCAGAACAAATCATCATCATCATCATTGATTGCCGTCTCCGCTACGAAGGTTGACTACCTCGGAGCGCCATTCCGCTCTGTCTATTGCTTTGATGACACATGTTGTCATAGGCTGACTAATACGCAAAATAAATAAATAAATAAATATAACCAGAACAAATATTAACAAATAATGAGCCAATATTTAACAAAATGATTTGAAACATTTGCTATTAAGGAGTTTAACACGTTGTGACCAGGCTTTTTTTTATGAAATGTGAAACAAAAGCGAGAGAGTAATGAAAATTGGTGGAGGCGAAGGCGCGCCTCACAGCGCCAGAGCTAGAAGTTGTCAGCGACCCACAGCTGATGGTTTGCGCCAGGATCGGTGAACCAGAACCATCCAGATCCTGCTCCACCTCTCCGTGGTGTCTCTAGTTACAGTCTAACCAGTCTAGACTGGCCAAGCGATTAGAGATCAAAGAGGGAAGACAACCCGGTACTCAAAAATGTCATGCTGATGTCGGATGTATTGGGTCGAAAGGCGCAAATATCACAGTTATACTGCAAATACAACACATCGCAGACACGCCCACTTAACGTCCTTTTAAGGACGGATGACGAAGAGGTATACTCCTTTAGTCATCGAAGAAAACAAATCCTAAAAATATGCCACGAAATGCAGGTTTGCATGTTCTAGAACTCAAAAACATCCAGGAAAGCATGACCTATCGCCTAGTGACTAGAGTGGTCTCGAAGAGGTCGGGGGGGGGGGGGGGGGGGGGAAGGGCGTCGCGGGTAAGAAAACCGGGTGAAAACACGGCTATAAATAGTTCATCAGGGTAAAGCAGATTGTTACGAGCAAGACAGTCTGTGGGTAAAAGTCTATAGCTCGTTTCAAAACATTTGCCCAACTTCAAAACGCTATTACTCTCTAACCGTTTGTTAAATACTTTTGAAATTTTCCAAATGTTATTAGAATGCAAAAGACACTTTAAATGTATATTTAACAAATATCTTGCCGCTGCAGTTTTCTTAAAGCGGCGATATTTCTTTGATGTTTGTCAAAATTGTAAATTGTGAAGCCCTAAAGAATAGAAATTACCGTAGTTGCTGGTCTACGATTAATTTTCACTAGGTAAAGGCGTGGCCGTAATGGGGAAATAACTGGATAAAACAAAACACCAGGAGAATTATTGTCTGCTCAGTTCGAGGACGGACGATAATAATATCAAGGTATACCTGTATGTCCAATTTTCATAGTTGTGTGGTCCTGAAAAGGACCGTTTGTTGAAATAATTTAAGGTAATATAGGGGCCAACATTGTGGGGGCTATATACTTTCATTCTGAATCAGACGAGTCTAACAGATTAATAACTGTTTGGGGTTGAACATTCCACAAACCATCATTTTTCCAATATTCCTCTTCCTGTTTTAAGACGTGGTCTTCACATTTAGCCCAATAATCTTTGTTTATATTTAAAAAAGCGAGATTAGCAAGAGTCTTTACATCGCATATTTTGAATGTTGTATTTTCATCTGCCACTTGTCCTTTTAATTTTGCCCAGATTAGTTCTATTGGATTTAAATGAGCATGGTAAGGTGGCAGCCTCAAACTTTATGACCGTGCTCTTGGATAATCTTATCTATTTGAAAAATCTGTGTCCTCTGTTTTTGCTTTACTAGAGATAGTAATTCAGGTTTTAAGTACATGTTATTAAATTGTATGTGCTCCTTTGTGAGCCATATCTTAATAGCATCTTTTGTACTGGATGACGTCGGGACTTTATCTTCAAGTGCAACAATGTTGTGGTACGCTGCATTGTCCATTATTAGGCAAGATGGTCGATCTAGTGCTGGGAGAACAGAATTTTCAATCCAATGTCTAAATATGTGACCATTCATCTCAGAGTGATAATCCCGATTGTCTATGGATTTTGAAAGAAAAATGAGCTCTGCATTCTGTATTAGTCCATGTTGTCGACTACCTGCATGAGCAATTATCAAGCGCTGTCCTTTGCTGCTAGGTATTAATCTCATTAATTATTAACATCATTAATGATGATGTAATTACTTTATAATTAAGTGAAGTTTGTTTTTTGTATTTATTAATATGAAGTGCTGGGTAGTGCAATGCTTTGTAATAACGAAAATACAATTTGTTCACTATTTTTTAATGAATGGCTGATGGAGGTAAAAACTGGCCACTATCGTGAAAGATCAATCTTGATGAAACTGAGATCATGTTTCTTAAGTCATTAATGACATATGATCCAAAAAAAATTCAACTAAAATTAAAAGACCAACACAAAAATCCAGTGCATCTAAAGATAAGTAGTATCAATGTGAATGATGGGATCATCATTTGAAATTTTGTTCGTGAACTCAGACACCTCTTTCCCGAGTTAGACGAGATGTTCTTAAATATAGTGTGAAATGTTTCATCACATCCTAAATAGCATCAGTAAAACCAAG
Organism: Megaustenia siamemsis; assembly: GCA_032433765.1. Lineage (NCBI taxonomy): Eukaryota > Metazoa > Mollusca > Gastropoda > Stylommatophora > Ariophantidae > Megaustenia > Megaustenia siamemsis. The sequence goes on along the minus strand of JAVIAB010000059.1, from coordinate 18,807,803 downwards.
CGCAGGACTGACGAAAGATAAAAGGGTAGACATGAAAATATGATAAATTTAATTTGGTCTTTAATTTTAAACAAAGTTGTCATTTATTGATATATTCGACCCACTACTATTATGTTGCCCATAGATAATACAAACATGGCCAGATCACGTGACTCTGAAATGTTCGAGATAAAAAGGCCGCATGATAAGTGCAGTTCATATATATTGTCGTGTCAGAATTTGTGTTTTATCCACGAGATAATTTTTAATTCAAATCTATTTGACCCTCACCTCAGGCCAGTGTCTACTTCATTTGGAGAACTGCAATGAATTATTTCATGATTTCCGGATCCAGAAAAAGATATAAATATTTACAAAATATTTTTTTTTTTCCGTATGAACCATTTTAGATTTGTAATACATAGTCCAAATAAACCAATCAGGTGTTCCTATTTGCACCAATTGAATTATTTAATGTGGCTCACAATTTGATTATTTTATTTACTTACTAAAAATATATTTGTTTAAGATAAAGAACTAATAAACGTATTTTATACTAACTGAATATAAAGAGTAAGAAACTTTTTCTTGTTTCCCTCATTTTCTTTTCAGCGATGAGGGGGAGATTAGTCGGCAGTCTTTTTCTCCCTGGATAACTTATCCCGTAGCAGTGTTATTGATGTTTCTTGTTTTCCGTCTATCCATTAAAACTATATTCATTATAGCACCGACTACGTCACAAAAGATCTCCTGTTAGACATGAAGAAGTATGCTACTGCCGTTTTCCCAATACGTGGGGAACAAACTTATTTCAATGCCATTGATAACATTGAAATAACAATAATGGAAAGTATATTATTACAAATTAAAAGTCTATAATCCCGAGAAGTGAAGACGGGAGCAAAATAACTGTGGAATTAACGTGCACCCTGATTCTCTATAAATTATAGTTAGAGATAGTAACAACAATGGTATCATTACCTCAGTACAAAAACATGTACAGTTTAGCCTATTACTTACAATCCCTTCTTTGGAGGATACCTATCAGACACTGGAATATTCAAAGTCTAAATCTGCTTTTTCCAATAGGAATAATGGAAAGTGAATTAATTCGTTCCCAGATCTTAGACAATATTAACTTTGATAAACCTGCACTGCAACAGCAGATAGTTTAAGGAATTGCACAAACGGATGTCTTAATAATTAAACTGTAACAAGAAGATATTAAATACAACTCACAGATGCAGTATACTAATATGCGATTACTGAAACTTAGTAACGAATGGTAATGTCATATGTGGCTGATGCCGCGCTGCCTTTCATTTTAGAAATTCAGAATATGATAATTTTATCTTTGATTGTGATAAACTTCCCGGACAGGCAACTTGAAATCAAAGGGGAAACTGACTTTGTCATTAGTTCGGGCATGATTACAACAACAGAGCGTGTCGATCCATGGGGATAGAAAACAAATGTATTTCTTACAAATTTAGCTATAACGCCAATTGTTAGTTATATATCTATTACAAATTTGACTAAAAATCAACAGCATGTGCCACACAGGAAGGCGATCATTGCCTTCCCCAACCTTCTATCGATTCTGCATCGTGCTACCCATCCACAGTAGTAGCAATACCAATTGTTCATTATATATATATATATATATTACAAAATTGGCTGCAATGTCACTTGTTAGTTATATATCTATTAATAATTTAGCTGTAAAAACAATTGTTAATTATATATATATATATATATATATATATATATATATATATATATATATATCACAAATGTGGCTGCAATACCAATTGGTAATTATAAATATATAAGATGCTTTGTCACGAATCAGCAACAATATGTTTGTTTTAATTACCTTTAAAAATGTAAATCGCAATCGTTAAGTCATAAGAATCTGCTTGATTGGGTTCCCACTAAAAAAACATGAATATTATTTGCTACATTTACGCTGATCTTGCACACGTTCAGTTTGAACATAGAAGCATCCTGTAGAATCTGGAAAATGGCTTGAACAAAGTTTGAAATCTAGAACGTTCGAAGTTACGGTCGTTGGAAGTACAAGGCACCACTGTAATTGTTTTGAATTGTGTTGCGTGAATTAAGAGTGTATTTGACATAATATTGTAAATAAGCGTAATAAAAGATACCTCTCAAAACTCAACACAGACGCAGGGCCACCTTCTATCTCTTTTATTCTGTAAGCTTTTCCTTAACACAAAACGTTGGCTAGTTAAACAGAACATGGATCACGCAGTCTTGGTAACTGACTCACGAGGTATGTTACTGATGATTGCCAGGCAGGGTCTGCGGCAGGAGTGGATGCAGCTCTTGGATGACTCTGAAGTGAACGCTTTAACATTGGTGTAATGTCCAGGTCATGCTGGCGTACACGGCAGTAAGATAACCGGCAAGGTCACTGACAGCTCTAGCACTGAGTGCGGTCTCCTTCTCTAAATTTGTTCTTCATTCATAAAGAGAAGAATGGAATGGGTAGGACAATCATATATATATACATATCATCATCATCAACGTGTGCATACCTGTTGGCCTCGGCGATCATGTCCTTCCACAATCTTCTATCTACAGTACATCGTATCAGTTTCATTGTTGACTGTTTTTCGTGCCATGACACCAAGCTATCCAGTATTTTATCTCTTTGTCGTCCACGATCTCTCTTTCCTTTTATTATGCCAGTTGCAACCAAGTATTCCAACTTTCCTCTTCTCATTATGTGCCAGACAAATGTTGATTGTTTCTTTCTGTTGTTTTTTTTAGAAGATCCCTTTTTGTGTTGGCCTCTTTGATAACTTCCTCATTGGTCCTTTCAGCTGTCCAGGGAACTTTCAACATTCACCTGAGAAATCCCATCTCTGTGGCCTCTAATCGTCTTTTCATTTGTTTGTCTACTGTCCATGATTCGCTTGATTAGGTCAGAATTGGTTCTATATAGCACCAATGAACTCTTTTTCTCATTTCTATTGACATAGATTTGTTGCAAAATATATTTTTCAATTTCTGAAAAGCTATTTTGGCCTGAGCTATTCTGCTTTTTTCTTTTTTTTTATGCATGTGGTGCATCTCCCATCTGATGTTATTACTGTGCCCAAGTATTTGAAGCCAATATATATATATATATATATATATATATATATATAGAGAGAGAGAGAGAGATAGATAGAGTGAGAGAGAGAAACTGGTGAGTCTGAAGACTAGAAGTGGATTTGATCGATTCAAAGTGTTTAGGGGGAAAAGCAGATGAATCATTCTTCCCCTTCAGTTTTCTACATACTTTTCATCTACATTCTCCGCACTTGAACAATAAAAACCTTACATATGTGTAAATCGTCTTACCTAATCGTATTCTTCATATAGAAACAACGCATTCGATGGCTTTCACCACAAAAATAATGTCCAGCAGTCCCGGATCATTGAAGGAGAAACAGAACTACCCTACATCACATCTACGATAGACATCTTATGGTGTATGTCGGGGGGACTCTCGACGGTATCAGATAAATAATGGCCGTCTTGTCAAAGCAGTCGGCACGACGGGTCAGTCTCAGGATTTTTATTTCACTCACGATATAAAACATTCTTTATGTGTGCGGGTTTTGAAGACCGTATGTCCGCTTTCCAGCCAGGGTAACTGATTTTCGCGGCACGACCACGCTCAACTCTAACCAAAATATGCTGATTTGACAACATTAAGAAAACGTGTACAGCTGCATCACGTGACACAGATGGAAGTGCCACGTCAGAGAGAGCTAGCATTTTTTTTATCTGTTAAGATATCTGTTGAAAATTATAAGCGGGCCATAAAGTAGCAGATCTCAAATTGTTTATTAGTTTTGGTAAATAATGAGATGTGTTGATTTTTAAGCACGGCAAAGATTTGCTTTGATAGTTCTCTTAGTAGAATACTAACGAAACGCGAGGAACGAAAAGTTTAAATAAAATCTAAACAATGCAATTCATCCCTCTTTTCTAATCTAATCTTCATCATCAGGTTTCATAAAGTCGACTACATCATCATTTCGTTCTGTACAGCTTGTCGTCAATGTTGCTTATTCAAATATACAGAATTTAAAATAGTGAAATGTGAATGAGATGAAAGCGGTCAGCAGCTCACGGGTGACTGGTAAGACGAAAATTGGCAAACTAGAATTTTTGTTGATCCAACTGAAGTTCTTCGTGGTTGCCCAGGACATGAACTAAACAACCTGGTTACAGTTGTAAAGGGCGACGAAAATAATGTTCTGCAAAAATAATTATAATAATGTCATAGGTGTCTAGTAAAAGTGTCGCTTGTATTACAACTTCTTCATCTTCTACCTTTTTAGCGCCCAGTGGAGCACAGGTCTTCAAGAAACACGTTCCAGACCGTTCTGTTTTTTGCCATTCTTTCATGATCATTCCATGTCTTCCCCATCATCTGCATCTCTGTTTCTATCTGTCTTCTTCAAGAATTCCTTGGTTTTCCTCTGTCTTTTCCCCTGGGGATTCCAAAAAAGGGCCTGTTGTGTAATACTCTCAGTTGGCTTCCGTAGTGTGTGTCCTATCCAGCGCCATCCTCTTCCCTGTACCTCTTTATCCACTGGTATTTGACTGGTACATTTCCATAATTCTATGTTAGTGATTTTGTTCTGCCATTTCCATCCTTTTATTCTGCGTAAACATCCATTAATGAAAGTCTGTATCTTCGTAATTTGTCAATTGTGTTGTTCTCCATGTTTCACAGCCATATAATAGGACCGACTTAACATTTCAGTTGAAAATTTTTATTTTTATATTTAACCTAATTTCTTTGGATTTCCAAAATGTTTCCCAGTGTATTGAAAGCTCCTCTTGCTTTTGATATCCTTATTTTGGTATTTTTTCTTTTCCTCCCTCTTTATCTATATTACTGCCCAGATATATGCCAGATTGTACGTCTAGTAGAGGTATTTCTCCTAGTATTATTTGGTTATTGCCAATTGTATTAATTCTCGTAATGTTGGTATTATCTCTGTTAATCATCAATTCTAGCTGTTGTGATCTCTCACCAAGTATTCTCCATGTTTGTGAAGTTTTTTCGGCTTATATCTTTACAGTATGGGATAGCCAGTCCCATGTCTAAGCCTCCTTTCTCGCCTCTTACGAACATGACTGGTAGGGTAGAGCGCCGCTATTCTTTCCTCCATTTGGGCCCCGGCAGCGCACGGGCGAATTACAGTTTACCATGATATAAAAGAAATTAACGCCATTGTCTACACGTTAAAGGCGATAGAGGAAGTGAAAGTATGACAGTTATCTCATGAGTATTCATGGAAACCATACAGACATTGAAACAAGACTAGCAAAGTGATCATCGATCTAGGATTTCGTCATCCTGTCTTTTTTCTCACAGATTATCGTGCACATGTAACGATCTATTTTACGCTACAGCTTTAGTTCCAAAACAAATGTGTAGGATGAACTATGCGACTGAAAAATGACAAATTATTGATTTATAACTAAATGTGTGTAACTGTCATCACGTAAAAGATTATATTTTGACATCTTCTCCTCAGAAGTCTTTTTAATGCATTTCGTATTCCCTAAAACGATTAAGAGAATTGCACTATTAACAGCTGTTAAAGTTTATAATTAACGACAAGTATTTGGATTGACATTTGTCTAAAAGAAATTATTCCTGAATATGAAGTCTTGTAACTTCAAACTAACCACAGCTCTACCAACCAGACCACCTACCCTCTGTAGATAGTTCACTAACCATCTGCTCTACCAACCAGACCTCCTACCCTCAGTAGATAGTTCACTAATCACAGCTCTACCAACCAGACCTCCTACCCTAAGTAGATAGTTCACTAACCGCTGCTCTACCAACCAGACCACCTACCCTCAGTAGATAGTTCACTAACCGCTGCTCTACCAACCAGACCACCTACCCTCTGTAGATAGTTCACTAAACACAGCTCTACCAACCAGACCTCCTACCCTAAGTAGATAGTTCACTAACCGCTGCTCTAACAACCAGACCTCCTACACTCAGTAGATAGTTCTCTAATTCTGCTCTACCAACCAGACCAACTACCCTCAGTAGATAGTTCTCTAACCGCTGCTCTACCAACCAGACCTCCTACACTCAGTAGATAGTTCTCTAACCGCTGCTCTACCAACCAGACCTCCTACACTCAGTAGATAGTTCTCTAACCGCTGCTCTACCAACCAGACCTCCTACACTCAGTAGATAGTTCTCTAACCGCTGCTCTACCAACCAGACCTCCTACACTCAGTAGATAGTTCTCTAACCGCTGCTCTACCAACCAGACCTCCTACACTCAGTAGATAGTTCATTAACCGCTGCTCTACCAACCAGACCTCCTACACTCAGTAGATAGTTCACTAACCGCTGCTCTACCAACCAGACCTCCTACACTCAGTAGATAGTTCACTAACCGCTGCTCTACCAACCAGACCTCCTACACTCAGTAGATAGTTCACTAACCGCTGCTCTAACAACCAGACCTCCTACACTCAGTAGATAGTTCACTAACCGCTGCTCTAACAACCAGACCTCCTACACTCAGTAGATAGTTCACTAACCGCTGCTCTAACAACCAGACCTCCTACACTCAGTAGATAGTTCACTAACCGCTGCTCTACCAACCAGACCTCCTACACTCAGTAGATAGTTCACTAACCGCTGCTCTAACAACCAGACCTCCTACACTCAGTAGATAGTTCACTAACCGCTGCTCTAACAACCAGACCTCCTACACTCAGTAGATAGTTCACTAACCGTTGCTCTAACAACCAGACCTCCTACACTCAGTAGATAGTTCACTAACCGCTGCTCTACCAACCAGACCTCCTACACTCAGTAGATAGTTCACTAACCGCTGCTCTAACAACCAGACCTCCTACACTCAGTAGATAGTTCACTAACCGCTGCTCTACCAACCAGACCTCCTACACTCAGTAGATAGTTCACTAACCACGGTTCTATCAATACTCCATGATAACATCACTGATCTCTAGAAAAAAACGCCAGAGCCTGTTATCTGTTTCACTTAAACATTCAAATATAGCTTGCCTCTAACATAATTCGCCTTGTCACTCTCTGTGTTCTATGTTCTGTCTTTCTTCTCCCTCATTTCACATCAAACCTCAATGGGAGATAGGCCCCGATGTTTTTATATTGGGGATGTCTTCATTTGCTGCAGCGTCTTCGATTATTTCTAGTATTTCTTGTAATTATCCTTTTTTCCATGACGTTATCTCGGTCTTTTCTCTTATCGTTTGAACTCGTCTCTCATGATAACTCTTTCTTATGTGCCTCTGTAGACGTAGAAGTGATCAGTAGTTTATTGGAAGCGTAATTGTGGATCTTATTATTGATTCTTAGCTATGATCTCATTTACACTAAAACAATATAGGACATTCTTCTGAGCATATTCAGAAAGAAAATAATGTATATATATATATATATATATATATATATATATATATATATATATTTTAATAATATAATGAAATATATAGTGCCTGTACATTTTATTTATTGTCTGTTTTATTAGATAGCTGTCCAGACCAAATTTCGGACTGTTTTGTTCACTGTAACTTTATTTAAGTTGTGTTATCTCTTCTTGATTGCAAACACAATCTTCAGGAAATCTCTAACTAACAAATGTGTGTCCGGATACTCCGAGATACTTCTATATATCTACATTTCAAAGGCTTTAATTCTCTGTTCTGTTTTCTTGTCTAATATCCATGTCTGTGCACTATATAGGGATATTAAGAAGATGTAACATTTTGCCATTCTTAGTTTACCCCCTGGTGTAATTTGTTTTGATGTTAGTATGTTCTTCATGACATTAAAATTACTTTTTGCCATTCCTATTCTTTTGTTTGAACAGAATACATTAAGGATCTTTATAATGATGAACGAACGGAAGTAAATATTAGGGAGAATGGAGAAGGACCAGAAATACTAAGAGAAGAAGTGGAAGACGCCTTGCGCAATATGAAAGCAGGCAAAGCTCCTGGACCAGATAATATGAATGTCTGCATATGTCTGTAATCACTTCAATGCCAAAATCTTCTAGTGCCTGTTTATTCTCTATCTGTATGCTGCCAGGTCCTGCTGCTTTTCCCTTTTTCATTGTTTTTATAGATTTTTCCACCTCAGATTTTAAGGTTGTATAGCCTGATGTACATTTTATAACAGGTTTATTGTCCCTTTGATCCTGAAATAGTTCTGTTATATATTCCTGCCATCTATCTATAACATCCTTAATGTCTGTTAGCATTTTTCCTTTTTTTGTCTGCAATGCATCCACCTTCTGTGACTTTTTTAAAAATTTTTATTAGTCAATCTCTTTATTTCGGTGTGCATTTCTCTTAAGTCTTGTTTGCTTTCCATAGTTTCTATTTCTATATATTTTTTGGCTGAGTCAGTCTTCTTTTGCCTTTTTGCACATTTTGCGTATCACATTATTTATTTTATTGTATTGGGTAGAGTTCTTCTTTAGTCTAACCAGCATATTTGAGAGGGCATTCAGTAGCATTTATCTTTATAATGTTGCTTTTTTTATAGTTCGTTTCAAATCATGTGCCCAACTTCAAAACGCTATTACGCAGTAACCATTTGTTAAAAACTGTTGAAATTTTTCAAATGTTATTAGAATGCAAAATACCCTTTAAATGTATATTTAACAAATATCTTGCAGCTGCAGTTTTCTTAAAGCGGCGAATTTCTTTGATGTTTGTCACAATTGTAAATTGGACAATTTACTTAATTCTAAATTACTTAATTCGAGGAGCGCGTGGCCGTGCGGCTAAAACCACTGTTCCGCTGGCTGAAAAGCCGACGTTCGGTGTTCGAAGCAGCGGTAGACAGAAAGGATTTTTTCTATCGGGGGTGAAATAAAAATCCTGAGTCTCACACGTCGTGGCGACTGCTTTGACCAAGCGGCCTTTATTTCTCAGGTTCTATCGTTGCCCCCCGTCATACACCAGCAATGGTACTATGTGACGTAAAGATAGTTTTTTTTTTAAAGAATATAAATTACCGTAGTTGCTGGTCTATGATTAATTTTCACTAGGTAAAGTCGTGGCCGTAATGGGGAATTAACTGGATAAGACAAAACATCCGGAGAATTATTGTCTGCTCAGTTCGAGGACGTTTCGCCGCTGAATGAACGGAAATGGAACACACAATGCCTCGTGTTTTCTACAAGTGTCTAATTGTGTCAGAAAACTCACGTTGAAATCGTGCAATCACGTCAATTGTACCGTGTATGGATTTTTAATCGCTATTTTTAACTTTAACTACTGTAAACATTAAGTTTTGACTACATCAATGGGTCGTTATAAATTTATATAAATCAAATAAGCAACAATAATAACCAAATGTTTTATTTAATGAAATTAATTCCCTGTTGGGTTCTAATCATTATAACTTTACATGCAAATTTTGAAAAGCTTATAAAAAGCGGTTTAAAAGATATAGATTTTAAAAGTTGGGCACAAGTTATGAACCGGACTATAGTTATCCCGGTAAGTAGCTAGTCTCTGATTGGTAAGTTTCGATTCAGAAATGTGTAACGGTTAGTGTTTCACCATAGATTGTTCATTTTAATTAGATCACGAGACTTAATTTTGCAATCCTTTGTTTGCACTCGTTGTTGTTCTTGTTTAATCGTTATCAGCCATTTTCCAGAGTCTGTGACGAGTGATCATCTATATTTAAAATTGTGTATGTTCCCACCCGGCTTGTTTTCTTATATTATTTTTTCTAATGCATTGTTTGCCTTACGTTTGTCACTAACGAAGTGAGAGATGTTAAAGAACGGAGAGATAATCATAAGGAAATGAGAGAAGAATATGCACTACGAATGTACGTCACAGATCAATGTGAAAGAAGTACAGTGGATAGTTCAAATACATCAGGTTTAGTAGGGACGAGAGTTGATAAACAAGTAAACCAATGATTATGGATACATGGGCACCAGGAAGAACGTTGAAGAGAACATACATACATATATATATATATATATATATATATATATATATATATATATATATATATATATATAAGGAATGATGAGATACAAGGCAACAATACTCGGCATTTCGCTACGGGGGTACGAATGAAAGAAATGTGAGAGGAAGACTTAGAAATTCGTCATGAAAGAACGTATTTGAGGAGATCAATTGCAATTATGATCAGAGAATATATGCTGGCAGGACGGATGATCAAGACCAGAGTGAAGAGAAGACGAGGAGACGTTGAAGAATAAACATTCATCAAGTAAGGGCAAGGGGTTGTTATAAAGAAAGAACCAACGACGATACATTAATTAGACAATGGGAAGAAAAAACAGATGTCAGATGTCACATTGTGAGGTTCATTAAGAACATATACAAGACAAGGTACCGTAGAGTGCAGGTGGAACAGGTAGCGACTTGCACAAAAGTAAGCAACACGGACACAAGATATATAGGAGAGCACCGAAGTATCGATGTGTGGTCTTATAAAGGAGAGTGGAGAATGACATAGCATGTGCAAATACTAATGTGCGCATATCTGGGCAGAAGAGTAGACTACGCAATAGAGACGCGGCAGCCACAAAGAAACTATATGTACGAGTGTGACACCCTACTGCCTCGCGGAAAATCGAACCCAATTTGACTATAGGGCTATTCTCCAAGGCGAACCGTCTGCGGTCGCTGGAGCGGCAAAGGACAACACCAGTGATACGAATGCCGTTTTTGCTCTTGTGGTCTGAGGAATTGAAATGGAACGCCACAGAAGTGCCAGTATTCCTTTGAGCATCCCCAAGATTTCACATCTCTTCACTAAACGTCTCCTAACTCGCCAATATAAGTCATGTGACATAATTGGGATATGATGACATACATGATATTACGGGACGCACATGTGAAATCGTGGTTGATCTCAAACAGTCCGTTAGGGAATAAGACAGTGTCCGGAGCACATAAGCATAAGCGATACAGTTGTGTTCACATGGGACTAGACTAAAGTGTTTATGGTCGGAACGAAGGAGACGGATCCTAACCAGAATATTTCTCAAATTCTTGGCGCGTCTGAAGGCGACCACAGGGGGGTCACGGGAAGTAATCGAGTGGATGGATCAGATTGGAGAATGGAACGGTAACGGTTGAGTATTCTCACAACAACTAAGTTGCGAGGATGACAGGTGAAGGTAAGCATTGTTCTCTCAGGGGAACGGCCGGTTGGAAGGAGTGAGTACCTCTGTACGAGAGACAAGGAAGACCCGTTATGTGGCAGATTGGAGGATCGAATCTGGACAAAGCCGGTGGCTGTAAGAAACTGACACATAAAGGGAAAACATAAGGGGAAACTGACATGTAAGGGGAAAACATGGTCATCCTGGCAGATAAGACGAAGACGCAATAGTTAAGAAAACGAATTTTTATGCTGCAAGATGATGATTATTTCTTCGATATTACCATTACTTCTGTTGTCTTATCACTCAGACTCAGACCCTTCTTGTAGAATGCTGTTACTATTGCGTCTATAGTTTCTTGTAGTTCATTCTCTGTCTTATATAAGGTGTCATCAGCATATCGCAAATTATTTATGTTTCGACCGTTGACTTTAATTTCTTATTCGTCTACTATCTCGCTTTATTTTAGCGTAAATATAGCAAATATTCCTGACATTTTTTTTGTACATTTGTGGACATTTATTTGTATTATTCACGCCCATCTTGCCTAAGTCAACACAGAGATGAGTGAGTTCACGAACAAAGTTTCAAATGATGATCCCATCATTCACATTGATACTACTTATCTTTTGATGAACTGCATTCTTGTGGTGGTCTTTTAATTTCAGCTACTTTTTTAATCTGAATCAAACGTCATTAACGTCAGTGTCTCAAAAACATGATCTCAGTTTCCATTAAGATTAAAGCTTGATAAGTATTGCAAGTTTTAACTCCGATCAGCCGCTGATAAAATAATTGTGAACAATTGTATTTTTGTCATTACAAAGCATTTCACTGTCCAGTACTTCATATTAATGAAACCAAAAAACAGACTTCATTTAACTATAAAGTAATTACATCATCGTTGCTATAAAATGTAAAGATACACAATTAACATGAAAACTTTGAAAATCTTCGTTGTAGCTACCACATACTTAACCACTGTGATGAGAGAAAAGAAAATATCAGTTAAAACCTTCCAAGGTTGTCGTAAGATGCCACTAAGGTTATTTGGTTATGGAAGCCCCCAGTATCACTGCAAACGAATTAAAATCTATAATTGCTCAACTGCCGGTGCCAGCGGAATCATCCGAATTAATATCTCATCTCCCAAACAAAGAAAGGTAACTGTAGTCCCCATCGTAGCAGTCTTATCACACGCCAAAAGACATAAGGCGAAACCGCGCAGAAAGTGAACACAGCCAACTGTTCCCTGTAATTCGATATCATCATTCATCGTAAACAATTGGAATATCGAAACATGATCAAAACGGATGAGACACACAGCTCACGGTGTGCAGAGAGCACTTAACTCAGTAGCTCCTGCAACAAGCCGGACTTTGAATATGAGGAAACTGCAACAAGGAACACTTTTCATGCATAGCCTTCAATTGTTCCAGCCGCCTATCCACAATATACCGGAAGTTCACGTCCTCTTGAAAATGATGAACGTCGTATTTAAAAAAATGCATATCACTTGATGATGTTATGCCATCGTTGTTGACTCCAATTCCGAACATATAAACACACAGTTAGTCGTCGGATTATCCCCATCGCACATCAATCAACAGACCGAAAGATTATCGAACGACCGGTCTAGGGATGTACGATGAGCCATTATAATGACGTAGCACACAAAAAATGTAGTACACACAATTTCGCCCTCTTTAGATTCCTGAGTACTCTTGTGAAAGCAGCCTACGAAGAACAAAACACGGTGCAAATTTCCTAAAGTGATAAAACTGTGTCTGAAGAAGTACTTTACATTAATGAGTAACATGGAAATAACTTGCGTGAAAGAATTCCAACAACGGTCTCGAATAGCACCAATGTGACGTGAAGCGCAGATCAAGTCTATACGTTAGAAGGTCGCATTCATAACACTTGATTTGTCAAAACTGGGCTGTTGCCTGCGTACGACTTCCCTCTTGCGGCGCTGATATAATAAGTAGATCATCATTTTTACTTTAACACAGAAAAGTGCAACGGAGAACCGAAATTAATCAGATCCCGAATGCTGCAGCGATTGAGAGAACGTGACTTAGTTCCACCATCTTTACAACGGAAGCCACTAAGGTGTTTGGAATAAAGATATTACGCAATGCATTTGAGCTAAAGCCATCGACGTGCATTTTGTTAGCATGTGAGGGGCATACTTCATAGTTGGGAATGTTTAGAGCAGTGGATACTGCTTTACGGCGTTAAACTTTTTGTAATGAATATGTCCTGTTTTGCTAAAGTTAAACCTTGAAAAAGGCACTGGAAAACAAACAAAAATACTCGTACCTTTTACTTAGGTTGTTGTAGCTTATATGATATGTTTGTGTAATGTAACATTCACTGGAGTCTGTAGAAATGTGGTTTTACAGAAGGATGTTGAGAGTACCATGGACAGCTAAGAAGAGTAATGAAAACGTTCTGAAAGAGGTCAAACCAAAAAATAACTAATTTCCAATATTAGGAAGAAACAATCATCATTTTTTGGCCATGCAATGAGAAGAGAACAACTGGAATATATTGTAATAACTGAAAGAATTGAGGAACGAAGAGATAGAGGGAAGCAGAGAAAAAAAAATAACGGACAACTTAAGAGAATGGCTTGGCAGAAGGACAACAACATAAATTATTGATAGCTGCAGAGATCGAAAATTGTGGAGAGACATGATCACCTACGCCTAGGCACGGTACTTGATGATGATGATGAATGTAACATATCACAAAACAAATAACACCAGAGCTAAAACTAAGAATAGCAACATGTTATATTTTCTCAAGGTTCATGTATGGTGCAGAATCATGGGCATTACACATGAAAACAAAACCGAAATGTTAAGCCTTTGAAATGTTGATTTATAGAAGAATAGGAAGAATTGGAAAGAATGAAAATAAAACAAACCATGAAGTCTTAATAGATCAACTAAAATAGAAAAGAGAAAAACTAAACCCAATTTAAAGTAGATAAAAGAGTTTTTGGGGCAGTTTAAAGGCACATCAGCCTACACAAATAAATCTTCGGAGGGTAAGATGCAGGGTAAAAAAGACAGAATAATACTCTCATGGACATATATATTCAAAAGATGTACAAGTCAGCCTTTGTCAACCTGCACCATCAAAAAAGAGACAGAGCGGAATGACGTTCCATAGTAGCCAACCTTCGATACGGAGACGGTACTCAATGGACGAATGTAATATCAAGATAGTTTGCTTGTAACATAATTAATACAAAAATTGGTCCTAGTTGTAGTAATGTCCCTCCAGATGAAAATATATTTCAATCGCTACGAGTGTTGTTGTTGATGGAACCGTCATCAGATGTTACAAACTAATTTATTTCAGGAAATGAAATAATGAATTTCCAAATTGCTGTCTACCGAAATAACAAGAAGGCACATTATTCTTATCATTAAGTTATGGTTACTTATGAATATAATTATGAAGAAATGTATATCAGATATACGGATAGAACATCAGTGTACGTTCTGTCATTATCACAGTATGTTGTCTCTTTCTCGTCCATTTCACGCATTGATGGTCACAAGACTAAGAGTTGCCTTTGCCAAGTATTACTTTATGTGTTGGATCGCGTCCTTTAACGGAACTTGTCATCATGTTTCCTTGTTGGTCACAGCACCTGTAACTGGTCATCCTGTTTACTTGTTAATCACGACACCTGTAACTGGTCAGCGTGTTTACTTGTTAATCACGACACTTGTAACATGTCATCCTGTTTACTTGTTAATCACGACACTTGTAACTGGTCATCCTGTTTACTTGTTAATCACGACACTTGTAACTGGTAGTTAGGTTTCCTTGTTGGTCACCGCACCTGTAACTGGTCGTCAGGTTTTCTTGTTAATCACAACACTTGTAACTGGTCATCGTTTATACTTGTTAATCACGAAACTTGTAATTGGTCAGCGTGTTTACTGGTTAGTCACGAAACTTGTGACTGATCATCCTGTTTACTTGTTAATCACGACACTTGTAACTGGTCAGCGTGTTTACTGGTTAGTCACGAAACCTGTAACTGGTAGTCAGGTTTAATTGTTGGTCACGGTACACTTGTAACTGGTCGTCAGGTTTTCTTGTTAATCATGACACTTGTAACTGGTCATCGTGTTTACCTGTTAGTCACAACACTTGTAACTGTTCTTAATTCTGGACAATCCTGAGGCTACCGTCAATCTATATTGAATTGTCCACAAGTTCTTATCGTCTGTGACATGCAACATTCAATCTCTCCATTTTCCTTCTTGATCACGTCATTTACAACACATCAGATCAAAAAAAAACACACACACACACACACACAAGGTGCACTGGCAAAGCGATAGGATAATCAGTAAAAGTAAAAAGCCCCATCACGCTAAGTGACATATAGGGAATATTGTGTTAGTGACCATACATTTTATAGGCAGTCGCTACATGGAGTTTTGAGTTAACGTCGTCGATATTAAGCAAGTGCCGCTTTACTTTCCAAGAAAAAAATCCGGTACACATTTAAGGCTAGGTGAACCCGGAAGCCGGCGATCAGTATCGAACGCAACCTCATGTCCTTCATTGACCATGTCACTAACTACTGTACTATCGCAGATCCCAATATAATCAGGACAGCGCTATTAAACTTGTTTCCCCCCACAGATTTCCGTGTTCTAACAAATATGATAATCAGGACAGCGCTATTAAACTTGTTTCCCCCACAGATTTCCGTGTTCTAACAAATATGATAATCAGGACAGCGCTATTAAACTTGTTTCCCCCACAGATTTCCGTGTTCTAACAAATATGATAATCAGGACAGCGCTATTAAACTTGTTTCCCCCCACAGATTTCCGTGTTCTAACAAATATGATAATCAGGACAGCGCTATTAAACTTGTTTCCCCCCACAGATTTCCGTGTTCTAACAAATATGATAATCAGGACAGCGCTATTAAACTTGTTTCCCCCACAGATTTCCGTGTTCTAACAAATATGATAATCAGGACAGCGCTATTAAACTTGTTTCCCCCACAGATTTCCGTGTTCTAACAAATATGATAATCAGGACAGCGCTATTAAACTTGTTCCCCCCACAGATTTCCGTGTTCTAACAAATATGATAATCAGGACAGCGCTATTAAACTTGTTTCCCCCCACAGATTTCCGTGTTCTAACAAATATGATAATCAGGACAGCGCTATTAAACTTGTTTCCCCCACAGATTTCCGTGTTCTAACAAATATGATAATCAGGACAGCGCTATTAAACTTGTTTCCCCCACAGATTTCCGTGTTCTAACAAATATGATAATCAGGACAGCGCTATTAAACTTGTTTCCCCCCACAGATTTCCGTGTTCTAACAAATATGATAATCAGGACAGCGCTATTAAACTTGTTTCCCCCCACAGATTTCCGTGTTCTAACAAATATGATAATCAGGACAGCGCTATTAAACTTGTTTCCCCCCACAGATTTCCGTGTTCTAACAAATATGATAATCAGGACAGCGCTATTAAACTTGTTTCCCCCCACAGATTTCCGTGTTCTAACAAATATGATAATCAGGACAGCGCTATTAAACTTGTTTCCCCCCACAGATTTCCGTGTTCTAACAAATATGATAATCAGGACAGCGCTATTAAACTTGTTTCCCCCCACAGATTTCCGTGTTCTAACAAATATGATAATCAGGACAGCGCTATTAAACTTGTTTCCCCCCACAGATTTCCGTGTTCTAACAAATATGATAATCAGGACAGCGCTATTAAACTTGTTTCCCCCCACAGATTTCCGTGTTCTAACAAATATGATAATCAGGACAGCGCTATTAAACTTGTTTCCCCCCACAGATTTCCGTGTTCTAACAAATATGATAATCAGGACAGCGCTATTAAACTTGTTTCCCCCCACAGATTTCCGTGTTCTAACAAATATGATAATCAGGACAGCGCTATTAAACTTGTTTCCCCCCACAGATTTCCGTGTTCTAACAAATATGATAATCAGGACAGCGCTATTAAACTTGTTTCCCCCCACAGATTTCCGTGTTCTAACAAATATGATAATCAGGACAGCGCTATTAAACTTGTTTCCCCCCACAGATTTCCGTGTTCTAACAAATATGATAATCAGGACAGCGCTATTAAACTTGTTTCCCCCCACAGATTTCCGTGTTCTAACAAATATGATAATCAGGACAGCGCTATTAAACTTGTTCCCCCCACAGATTTCCGTGTTCTAACAAATATGATAATCAGGACAGCGCTATTAAACTTGTTTCCCCCACAGATTTCCGTGTTCTAACAAATATGTTTTACCATGGTGAGCTATTTATAGCCTTGTTTACAATTAACTTCGAGGCAACTTCCTAATTTCCATTTGTTGTGCACATCAGTTTATGTCCTAAAGAAAGCCAAACCTGGAGTCTAATTTCTTCAAAAGCTGATGAAACTGTTTCCCATTTCTGTGCGTATGTTTTCAAACATGCCTTTCACCTATCGTAGATTTCATTTTCTGATGTGAGCCCTACATCCTCTGCCTTTTTCTCCAAGAACTTTCTTTTCTTTCTCTGCAGTCAAACATGGACATCAAACGTAGTACACACACTTCCTTTGTTCTTTTACGATAATTCTTGCATATGGCATCCACTGTCTTCTAGAAAAAAAAAAACCTTTGAAAAGCCTCACTACCTTGAGCAGCAGCATGGACATTCATAGTGTGGTCTTTAAGCATTGTCCGAACTCAGAACTAAAAAATAGCACACCTACAACCTCGTGACTAACATGACCAATTCCAACTAAACTAAGTATGTGATTATATTAGTTAACAAATGTGGCATTTGAGTTAAATGCTGCAAGTCTTTGTTGTTCTCATGATTTGTAGCCAGACATTACAGATGCATTGTCGTAACACTGTGATCAACAGTCATCAAAAGCTAATTTATCCTTCTCCAGTAGTCTCAATATTATGTCTGCAATATTTGCTTCATCTTTTTTATTGGTTTGAATAAATACTAAGAAAGACTCCTTCACAACCACAGTTTTATCCTCAAAGTTTATATCTACGTATATAAAGCTCGCTGACATCTGTTCTTGGTGAGCAGTATCAGGATTTGAATCAAACATTTTATTTGGCTCTCTGGTTGTCATAACACAAGTTGGTCTCTAACTGCAGATGCTAAAAAATGGATGAACTTATTTTGTATTTCTGGTTAATGGTAGGTAGTTGACCCTGTATGTTGATACAAAACGTGGACTTTCTCGATTGCACCGGATTTATTTGGCTTAATATCGTATGCAGCATAACACCCTCTTAAGTACTTGTCGAAAGTACTTGTCCACGTTTCCTTCTTTTAGCAATTTGATGTTTAAGCTGTCCGTCTATTAAATGTTTTTTTTTTTATTCCCGATTCATTTGTCAATTGCAGTAAGGTTTTCCTGTTTGTTTCCCTTCTATATAAACTATTGTCAGTTTCCAAAGTAGAACTGCATCTTTTGATGTGAAAATCAGACACGAAAAACCAAACGTTGCGTGCTTCAGAAGGGAATACACCAACTAAAATCGACTCAAAGTACCTTCTGTTTCTAATTGTTTTGTAAACCAAACTGACGTCATTGACCTATTATTATTGTCTACAAAAGGCCCAGCACTATTCTGAAAATAAACCGACCCTCTATCCACTATTTGTGTGCAAAGTGCATCCGACACGATTGCTTTGCTGATGCCTGTTCAAACTTCATATCCAAAGTCTTGATGGTGAATCACATCAGCTACAATGTTAGTACATAAGGGCTTGACTTGTTGAACTGGATCAGGTAAATCATCATATACATCTATTTTCAGAATTTGATGAACCTGATTTTTACATGGTATCTAAATCTGGCTACCTTGAGTTGGTTTCACTTTCATTTCCTTTCTTCTCAGTCTTCTTGTTTAAGACTTTTAGTAGAGTCACGTGATGTGATTCTCGTTACATCATCTACTGATTTTGATGTCGATGATTCAGAATCTTTTATTATTTCCATAAATGCTGTCACAAATATTCTTGACTTCGTACAGTTTTCATCCTGGACCTTCCTACGTTTTCTTCACTCTGCTCTACTTTATTTTATTTTTGTTGTGCTCGTTTCATTTTATTGAATATCTGTAAATTATACAATTAAAAACTGATCATGCTGGAACTTAATTATTGCTTATTTTATGAATATTTTAACTGGTATAACTTGACATTTGTCCCAGACACTTTAACCTACGAACATTACATTTCAAAATAAAACCGGAACTTACTTCGGAGATGCATTTAAGAGGGGAAACATTTAATTTTGAAATTCAATCGTAAACAAGTAACATCAATTTGGCACCACAGATGATGCACCCGGGGACAGATGTTCTCCCCTGTTACCCTCACCTCCCTTCCCCAGTACGCCACTGTTTATAACCATCTGAATTATTTATGTTGGTAAAAATGACGACTTTTGATGTTTATCTAAAACAAGTCATTTTTAAAGATGAGGAAAATTGAATTATGTTCCCACTCGCCTGCTATAAAAGAGGCCCACACTTACAGCTACATCATACATGCTAGCTAGGGCGAACCTCAAGCTTATACACTACAGACATTTTACAGCTACAGGTTCATATATTTTGTATTCAAACCGTTGTCTTAATTGTATTATTTATGTTAGTACTAATTGTAAGTATTGTAAAGTATGCTGTAACAATACGACAAGTCTATAGGGATCTTCTTATCCATCTTTCCTTCTTCATTTCTGCGTCGATGGGAGATATAATTTGCTGCATTTTGCTCTTTTGTTGACCTCTCCTGCTGTTGTATCCTCGTGTTTCTAATATTCCACAAATCCATATTTGTTGTGGTCGGCCCGTGGGTTTGGTGTACTCACAACGTTTATTGAAGGCTCGTTGTGTTGAATATTGATGATTCTGCCTTATCAGGTGGTCAAACCATTTTATCTTTTGTTTCTTTATGTCCTCTATAGTGGGAATTGTTCCTATATTTGTTCTGTTCTTAATTTATGATCATATTTCTCCTTTTCTTGTCATTTTTCGAACACATTTAATCTCGGTAGTCATTAATTTTTTTGTAGTGTTCTTTATCTAGTGTCCTTTGATAGCACAACGTTGGAATGAAAAGTATAATAGAGAATTGTCATAATAGACATGATCGCCTTCGTCAAGTAGTATGACACATGATGGTTATGATGATTGTAGAGTGCACGTGTTTCCTCTTGTTGTACAATGGTAGTGGTTGCTGTCCAATGATTTGACACGTTTTTTACATCTTGAATCTATTTCTGCTGCTTGTGAATTGTCGTTTGTTACTAGAATTCTTTTCGTCCACTTGTTTAAGATGTCAGCTGTCTATCGTTATGTTGATGTTCATTTTCTCTTCTGCAATAAGTAATTTATGGTCTGTTCGTGTTGATGTTGATGCTTTGTTGAGTGCCTGTGTTGCTAACTCTATTTGAGTGTTTTTGTAGGTTTTTTTTCCCTTGTATTAGTGTCTGTTCGTCTTCAAATAGAAGGTCTTTAATCTCCCTTGTCTCCTAATGCGTCGGTTAACTTGTATATGTAGTCCATCCAAGTAATAATTTAACAACACGATATAGATATCTAGTACGCACTTCTATCTTACTCTTGATATTACCACAAAGTGATCTGTTCAGCCTATTGCCATCCTGACTGTGCACCTGCTGTTGAAGTAGGTATTTTAATTAGGTTGGTTAGATCGTGACATATTCCATATGTTGTTAATGTTCTCCATACATGTTCTCTATTTACTCGGCCGAATGTTTGCTTCTGGTCAATAATAGCTCTGTACACATTTTGGTTGTGTTTTCTAGTCTTTTCTGCTTGCTGTTTTAGGGTGAATTGTGTTGCATATTTTCTTGTTAAATATTTGATTACTTCATCCATTTTCATTTTCATGATGTTAGGTTCAGTGTTTGTGTCTTCCTGTGCAGTTTTGGTTGAGTTATTGGTAGTTGGCGCCATGCTCAATAGGTCTTCGAAGTATTCTGTTCATCTCTGTTGCACATATTGACTGTTCGTCTATGTCATTTATAAACTCAGTGGAATTGTGTTTCTCGCCTTTAGGGATAATATTAAACAACAATCAGGATGGAAACTTCAAGTTCGAATGTTCAGGTTCACATTTAATCATCATCGAAACTATCTGTCGATCCTAGGTGGAGCTCAATGCGAGCTAGCGCCCAGGTTCGTGTGGTTAGGATGCCCTTTGCCTTGTCTCTGTCTTACATCACCATGAACACACCCAGCCACGTGGCTCAGGGGACATGCCATTGACATTCTCTAAAGGTATTATCCGGCAGATCTTCCAGCACGTCAGCCACGACCACCATGCCGCAAGTTTTGGATCTTCGTGGTCGTCAGTAGAAACTTTACCAAGAACCTCAGACAAACTTTAGTAGACGTCACCAAGTGTATATGTTAGTCGTGGCTGATATTTTGGTGGTTGTCTGTGCTAACCTTGACTCATATTTTTATGTGTGTATGGGATAGCCATGGTTCCTATCTTGGTGTGTGTCTGTGATAGCCATGGCTCAATTCTCCTTGTATATCCGTGCTAGTCGTAGCTCATATCTTAGTGGGAGACTGTGATAGCCATGGTTGATATCTTGGTGTGTGTCTGGGCTGGCCATGATTCATATCTTGGTGTGTGTCTGTGCTGGCCATGGTTCATAACTTGGTGTATATCCGTGCTAGTCATGGCTCATATCATGGTGGGTGTCTGTGCTGGCCAAGGTTCACATCTTGGTGTGTGTCTGTGCTGGCCATGGTTCATATCTTGGTGTATATCCGTGCTATTCATGGCTCACATCTTGGTGGGTGTCTGTACTAGCCAAGGTTCATATCTTTGTGTGTGTCTGTGCTGGCTATGGTTCATATCTTGGTGTATTTCCGTGCTAGCCATGGCTCAAATCTTAATGTGTTTCAGTGCTAGTCATGGTACATCTCTTGGTGTGTTTCCGTGAAGCCCTGGCCCATATCTTAATGTGTTTCTGTGCTAGCAATGGCTCATATCTTGGTACGTTACTGTTCTAGCCATGGCTCATGTCTTAGCTTTTTGTGGGCGTTCTAGACATGACTCATATCTTGGTGTGTGTCATGTTAGTCATATCTCATATCTTAGTGTATGTGCATGTCTATGTTAGTAACATCTCCTATCTTTGTGAGTGCATGCTTATGTTAGTCATATCTTATATCTTTGTGTGTGCATGATTGTGTTTAGTCATATCTCATATCCTAGTGTATGTATCTGTGTTAGTCATACCTAATTTTGTAGAGTGTGTCTGTGTTAGTCACATCTCATATCTTAGTGTGTGTGTGTCTGTGTTAGTCATGCCTAGTATCTCTGTGTGCATGTTTGTGTTAATCACATCTCATATCTGTGTGTGTGCATGTCTGTGTTAGTCACCTCGAGTGACTCGGGCAGATGCTGCTCATTAAACTGGGAAGGCCGACCATCTAAAGGCAGAATCCCCCTACAGAAAAGAAAGACAATCTGCTGCCTTACAGGAAGATTGGGGACAATCAAAGGCTAAGGAAAGCAATCCTGAATAAAATGCTGGCTGAAATCGGATGCACTGGGCCACTGGCGCAGAACACAGTGCAACGTTTTAACAGGTATTCAATCAGGGTGGATCTAACAGACTCTAATGATGATGTTCTGTCTGTGAGGTCAATCAATTCACTTAAACATATGTCTTCATGGGAGAGTCTGGAATCCTACTCAGATTGAGTCTTGATCGCAGAGAAAGAGAGAAATTGTCTGTGAATATTA